>JAZDUA010000298.1:1815000-1925999 GCA_038098605.1 Gryllus longicercus | reverse complement strand
AGTTAATTAGATATAATTTTATGGTTAGTAGTTGAAATGAAATGTTGATTAGCCACAGTTCTGCCATAATTGTAAACATGGACTGCCACTTTCCAATTTTATTGTAAAAGTGGTAGGTAAACATATTGTTAACACAAATTTCGGCAAATTGTATTAAGTTAGAGGACAGAACAAGTTTGTGCAAAAAAAGACAATTTTTAGATTGTGAATACTCTTCCCCCTGCTTTCATTAACACTTTTTGGTTCTACGATCACGTTTATTACGCGAGTTTTGATCCTATAATTTGGGATACGCGTGTTAATCGTAATATTTCCTTTTGTGTTCTTGTTTTAATGATGTGCTTTGGTTGTATGAAAATAATGGTTATCACGATTTTGCACTATCCTTTCAACTACTACTGGTGTCTTTAGCGAGTTCAAAATGTGCAAGTAATTGCAGAGAGAGAGAGAGAGATGTAGAGAGAGAGATATGTAGAGAGAGAGATATGTAGAGAGAGAGATATGTAGAGAGAGAGATATGTAGAGAGAGAGATATGTAGAGAGAGAGATATGTAGAGAGAGAGATATGTAGAGAGAGAGATATGTAGAGAGAGAGAGAGATATGTAGGGAGAGAGAATGTAGAGAGAGAGATATGTAGAGAGAGAGAGAGATATGTAGAGAGAGAGAGATATGTAGAGAGAGAGAGAGATATGTAGAGAGATATGTAGAGAGAGAGAGAGATATGTAGAGAGAGAGAGATATGTAGAGAGAGAGAGAGAGATATGTAGAGAGAGAGAGAGAGATATGTAGAGAGAGAGAGAGAGATATGGAGAGAGAGAGAGATATGGAGAGAGAGAGAGATATGGAGAGAGAGAGAGATATGGAGAGAGAGAGAGATATGGAGAGAGAGAGAGATATGGAGAGAGAGAGAGATATGGAGAGAGAGAGATATGGAGAGAGAGAGAGATATGGAGAGAGAGAGAGATATGGAGAGATGGAGGGAGAGAGAGAGAGAGTGTAATGTGTCCGACCCCGGCGTATTCAGCGCTGTGTGGGAAACGCGAACGGGCAGAAGTGCTGCAGCCCGCCGTGTTCCCGGTCTCTCCCCTTAACTTCTGCGCGCGCAAACTTCGCCTGCCTGGCGCCTCCGCGGCGCAGTCGTTCCGGCTTCCACGTCGAGTGCCCGCGCATCTTGGTGTGCGATGCGGGGGGAGGGGGAGAACAGTTTTCCGCACACGGGGGTAGCGCCGTCTGTGGCTTGCGACTCGCGCCACGGTCTCGCTAACCGCTGGCACACGCCGACCTCGGAATTAGGGGCGAAACGTGTGCCATTTTTTGTGTGTTTCGGACGTTATTATTTCTTTGTTTTACGGCCGACGGTTGAAATGATTTAAGTGACCTATTCTTATTCACAAACGAGTTTCCCGGGACTGATAGCTCCGTCGTGTAAAGAAGTACCTCGCTCCGTATGCGTTCCTCATTCGGCCTCCTTTTTACTGGTTTACATTATGTTCCCAAACGGCGCACATTTTCACTATGGAAAATTATGACAATAATTTTACAGGATGATGTGAGTTCTATATGCAACACACATTTTCGTACTACGGATAGATAAATCAGAAATGGATAGTCTATTGAAAGGGTGCAATTACAAATGGTCTCGAAGGCGTCCACTTTAAGACGGAAAGAATTGAGAGTATACACTCCGTGGAAAGTCAACTATGAAACAGCTGGTGCTCATGGCAGGTGTCCCTGTTTCCTTGGAACATGTGCTTTCAATTGTATGCGTCAGTCGAAGCCCATAATTTTAAATTTAACCATTTTAATTCTAATCCTCATATCACAATTAATTTTATTAATCCTCGAACTAGAAGTGTCTATTATTCAATCACACGTGACAGTCCGAAAGGCAGTAGATACTGAATGTTTGCGAAATGAATTGAGCCTTACCTGTTAGAGACGATCCCTTGGCTGTGAGATCGACCGTTGTTGGCGACATTTGTTTCTATTGCAAAGACCTTGCTGAACTCCGCGATTTTGACAACCCTACATGTTAACTTTCGTTAAAGAATCTGACAGACAGACAGACAGAGACTGAAAAAGTAAACTAAATTCAACAGTTCTGTAAGGTCTCCAAGACATAGTTAAATATTTAACAGAAGCCCATGTAAGTCAAAGAACAGCTCTGCATTCTCATTTTACAGTCCAATTAAGCAAAATTACCGTTCACTCTCTGATTAACATAATCCAAATATATATGCTGAATAATAAAATCATTCGAATGTTAATAGCCAAGACCTTTTCCATCTCGTTTTTCAGCATTCCTTTAAACCAGATGTGGGGTATCACCATCTGAAAGAGGTTTCGAATATTCGCAAAAACTGTTCCTGTTAGTGCGAGAATTAATTATGCAGAATTCAAAATAAAAGGCAATTGTTCAATATTTTTTATTATTCGTGTGTTTAATATATTTTTTTCGAGGAGGAAGCTCTTAATAAATGTATTGAAACATTTGCTTGAAGTTCAGACATCAAACGAACGTACTATTTTACTTACAGTTATTTACTGACTTTCACTTTTTATTTGCCCTTTCTGATCTTTATATGAATTTTATAAATTTATTTACTTGAAATATTAATTCATTATTATTTCTTTATTTAATAATTTAAAACTACAAATTATTAAACAATTTCTGTGTGTTACGGATCATAAATTCCATTCGAGACACCCTTCATTGTTTGGAGACTTTTGGACAGTCGTCAGCAAGTTAGTGTGTTTAAAAATATAACGATTGCCAACAAAGAATACAAAATAAGAGAGATTGTAACAAAGAAATTCAACAATTTAATATTACTAAGTACTTTCTGCTCTTACATCAATAAGCAGTTATCCTTGAACTTGAGCTCTTATATATTTCGTCCAACAGAACATTAAAAATAGTGACATGCGATTTTTTGAAAGGGGTAAAGCAAATTTCTGCAGGGGACTTCCAACAAATTGATGAGTCCATGCCACGTCGGGTTTTTGCACATTGCCGGACAAAAGAAGGTGCGACACGATATTAGAGGGTGTCCTATGACTTTTGTCAACTCGGAGAGTTTTTTCTAATTGTTGGGAATTTTAGATCCGAAATACAACATTTATTAATAATCTCCGAAACTTTTCTGATGATAATTTTGAATAATATGAGTAACATCAACTTGAACTTTCAAAACTTTAATGTTCAGAGCTCTTTCAATAATTAGGAATGTATTTTACCAAAAATTAGTTATAAAAAACTGTCTTTCTGAATGTTCATAACGTTATTTTCGTATTCTTCTTTGACGACCAAAAATTTTCTTTGACGTGAATCTTAAATTTCCGACACCATCCAAGTCACCTCGATGATCTAGAGTCCTGGTGTGAAAGAATTCTCAAAGTTCTCCGGGAAATCTTCTTCTATCAGGCACCCCTAAAACAATTATTACGTTGTTACTCTCACAAAATATGGCCATTTTAAATCACCTAAAATCAAAGAATAATAATACGAACAATAATTTTTCTAAATTCCAAAATAAAATAATTTGACGTAAACTGCAATTATTAAACATTATTTACATTTAACTACGGTTTTCGGTAATGTCGATTTTCTTTCTTTCACCCACCGTTCTTCCCACCATCAACTTCCACCCATCCACACTGAACACTCAATTCTCATCGCCCCCAATGCCCAGTACCTTGGGGTAACTTAAGGCTTTCACACTCTTCCACATCTTCCTCACAGCCCTCACATTCCTCAGAGTATCTCCATTGCTGAGCAACTTCGGTAACACTCCTCAGTACATACACCGCCTCCGCCACCGCTAGCGCCGCCACTTCTCCACCGCCACCGCCACCGCCACCGCCACCGCCACCGCCTCCACCTCCACCTCCACCTCCACCTCCACCTCCACCTCCACCTCCACCTCCACCTCCACCTCCACCTCCACCGTCACTCTTCCACCGCCACCGCCAAAAAAATGTCCCTAATCAACAGCATCGCAAAAATCGGTTTCTGCCCCCCTGCGGCTTCGCGTACTCCGCGGCCCCCGCCCCCACCCCCTCCCCCGCCCCAGCCCGGGGGCGTTGCGCAAGCGCACAACGTGCTCCTGCTGCTGTTGCGGCGCCTCGGCGGCTTTCTCCGCTGCCTTTGCCTCTGCCTCTGCCGCCTCCCCGCCCCTCCACAGGCGCACCAGTTAACTGTCTCAAAACTGTCACTTTTCGAGGATTCAACCACACAGCAAGCTTTGCGCACTGCAGTCAAACGATGATGCAACAATAACATTTATACGAGTCTTGCTTGCTTCCCTCCACTAATTCTGTGGTCACAGGGTAAAGGTTCTTAAGTCAAAAATCTTAGTTTGGAGAAAACAGGAATTAGATTATTGAGCCGCTATTGATGCTCAATATTAATCTATATTTCCCAACGCTTTTTTTGTCGTCAAGGAGGCAACATTTGAATTCGATCGTTTTACTAAAATAAAAAAAAAATAGATATTAACTTGTAGTTTAAGTGGTTAACCCTATTTCGCTAAAAATCAACTTAAGAACTTTTTACCCCGTGACTACAGAATTGATGCCGCGAAAATAATTTCACCAGCAACTAATGGGAGCAGCCAGTGTCTAGAATAATGCTTGAATTCGACCGTCCCGGTCCAAGTAACTACCGTTGCCAATTTCATTTCGTGGAAGCTAGCCGTTTGTGCCGGGGACCACTGTTCGCTTGAGGTGAAGACTTCTGCCCGGCAATGCATTCTCCTCCGCTGCGCTTGGAACGCCTCGGTCTCACGGGTCTCAATGGGAGGCAACGCGGTTGCAAACGAAGGTGTTTTGTAACGGCGCGGGTGCTTCGCAAGAAGGCTTCTGGATCGGGGAATTAATGAGCTCCGTTGGCTCTCAACCAGACGCTGTAAATCCTACGAATTGGGTTTTGTAAGATGCCTCGTATTAGAGAAAGTAATGAATGAACGAATTTTAGGGCCACTTAAACGTAACGGATCACGAGCTGTGTGTATCATTGGTGTGTTTAGAAAATTAGCTGTCTTTTATGACACTAAAGCCTACCTCGGTAGGGCGGCTGCTTGAAGCATAGGCGTTCAAAAGCAAAAATTTATGTATGCTTTCCTTTTAATTATTATTATTATTATTATTATTATTATTATTATTATTATTATTATTACTGTTATTATTACTACTACTATTATTATTGTTATTATTGTTATAAATGTTTGCGAGCTGGGAAAAATCATTTCCTTAACAATATTTTGTTTGATATTGCTAAAAGTACACCTATTATTATTTATAATTAATTTTCTTTTCTTTTGCAGGTGAGTTCCGGTTCGGATTTGTCTTGTCTGTTACGTGCATGCTGAAAGCCGTGGTGAGTGCTGGTTCACATATTGCTTCCAACGAAACTCTCCCGCTGCTTATGTTGTAAACCTACTTTTCATTTTATTGTGTTTGATATGATTATGTAAGACTGTAGGTTTCTGCATGACGGGAAGAATCGTGCAATGAAAAATAAACCCTGTAACCCCCATTGATTTTATATAGATCAGGAAGCATATTTCTTGTTTGGCAAGAAATTGTGATGCCATATTTTCATTCTAATTCCTTATTTTAGGCCATTCCATTTTATAATTCGTACCATATTATTCCTAAATAAATTGTCACGTAAAATGGTGCGAAAAGTTGTTGCATAGTTCAAGCCATTCATATTGGTGTCACGTCTTTTTGCTCACCCCAGTGTTTTATAATAATTGCCACGCATTCTGAAATTGAAAGAGGTTCTGATTGTACATTCTGCGCGTTGCTAGGCTTACACATGTGTATATCGTGCCAACGAACGTGGATTGAATATCGCACAGGTGGCACCGGGAGCTAGTAAACATGGCCGCACAGTTATATTTCCGTAAGCGGACAAATAAAAATAAAAATTTTGTATTATCTTCCTCCAACTTTCGAGTGTACGTTGATGTTGTTGATGAAAGATACGTTAATATTTCGCTAAAACACTATCAATATGTGGTTTTACGTCTGTTTTAAAAATACAAGCATGTTCGTGATTTACTTGTAAACAATATTATTCAGCTGATATGAATTTTTTATCTAATTTGTGGATTTTATTAGGTGCAAGCCTAAGATTCTTCAGAAAATGTAATGAAAATGCAAATTAATAATCTTAAGTTGCTTCTACGACCATATTGTACCATGTATTGTACCAAATTTATGTTTGTATTGTGGCCATTTCATCGTTTGAATAATCTGAAAACCTCAAATAGAGCGAGCGCTTAATTTATTATATGAATAATCTTAGCGGATTTTATATTAATCTAAAGAACACAATTCATGCTACAATAATAGCCACAATGTAAGAGAGTTTTACATTAAATTAATTGCAAGTGAAATTTAATCTTATGCTGTTTATAGCCATTTAATTATAGAAATAATAACGATCGTTACATTGAATAGAACACGAAAATCGTTTTCCACAAAATGCATTGGGACATTAAGATTTACATTCCCACCAATAAAAAATTGAAACTATTGCGTTTATACATTTTTAATGACTAACATCAGATTTGACGCTCATAAAGTTAAAAATACAAAAGATGTTTCATTGAACGACATAACAAAGCAAAATACTATGATTGTTAAGGAAAGATACTATTGTCTTTACTGAACTATAAAGCCCTTGTTGAATGTCTTTGCAAATTGTAAAAGATATAAAATTTAAATTTTAATATATTGAATTTCATGAAATATAAATGATTTCTTAGATGTCAATCACCAAAAGGGGAAAGTATAGAATTACTGTAACTGTTATGCGTCAAGTAAAAAGGATTTCTATTTACGCAAGAATTGCGACAATTTATTACATTATTTCACAGTTATCGTCTATAAATTCTGCCTCCGCTAGAAACTGACAGCATCTCGTGTTTCCAATACTTAGACGCATTGAACTTAAATTATATATTTAGAATTCCATTGATTACTATTAAGCGATCCAATTAATAGTATTCTATGGAATTCTAATTAGTAATCTATGGAAGTAACCTATGGAATAGTAGTCTCGTATCGATTGATAAGAGACAAAAGTAATTAATTTAGCGGGCTTTAGCACAGCAATATTTCTGTTTACTCTGGATCAAAATGTGATCTATATATCAATAAATTCTGAAAAAAAGGCCATTCATTGTTGCCAAATATCATCATAGTTGTCCCCAATATAGATGTCATTTTCCTATCTCCAAATTATTTCTTTAGGAGAGGGGTCCTATATATTTTAACAAAATACGAAAATTATTGTCGTTAAGAGATGCGAAGCAACTGACGTACACATAAGACAGTATTATTTTCAATCGAATAACCTACCGGGCTAGACGGCCATGGCCTAGAGGAAATCATCGTATTTCCATAGGTTTTGACTGCATCTGAGGCAGACATCTTAAGAGGTGAACTGGTCGTGGACGAAGTATCCTTCCAAACAACACGCTGGTGACTGAAGATGTCCTGTTACCGTCGGGACTCGAACTTCAGACCTCCCAGCCGCCCTGCCGGGAGCAGTGGCTCGACCGCGACATCAGTTGAAGCCCTGAGCCACCTAAGCTGGAAGAGAGGCACCGAAAATTATCACGTTTTGCCAATTTAGCGTATAGTTGAAAATTTCGTATATCGCAGTTACACATGAGAAACACTCCCCTTATGCGTAGGTGATCCGCAGGTACATGACATCTACTTCTCTGCGTTAGAAGGTGACCTGCCGAACGACTAGGCATAGGGAACAAATATCACGTGTGTGACTGCGTTGTTCGAAACTTCCTACTGTGGGCTAATCGGCAAAAGGTGTTAATTTTCGATCCATATACAATTCCTAGAAGTTCGTACCATTTATTCCGAAACATCTGTAACTATAAATCACTATTTAGCCGTCCTGAATAGCCGAGGTCACTAAGACTGAAGGGCGGCAGCTGCCTCGTCTCGAAGGGTCACGAGTTCGAATCCCGCCTCGGGCAAGACTGTTTGCGTGTGTTCGTGTTGTCCTTACGTGTTCTTCCTACTGTTCCCCTACAGTTAAAACAATCACAGTGGTCGCTACATGACTAAGTTTTTAGAAAGCGGCCTTAAAATATCACAATCTAATAATAAACATCATAATTGACACTTCGTTAAAGATATTGTACCGTATAGTCACCAACTCCACTATAATCGCCATCTCCCGCTGCTCCTCGTCCGCCGTTGCCTAACGTGGCCGCCGCGCAGGCCGCTGGCTGGGAGGGGCCCGGGTGGGCGGGGTGGGGGCGTGGTGGGGAGGGGCGGCCGACCATGGCCCCGATCCGGCTCCGGAACCGGACGGAACCTCGCCGCCCGCGCCGCCACCCTCGCCTCCGACGCCGCCACCGTCGCCGCCGCCTCCTCCTCTCACAATGCACAGGGTGACACGAATGGCTTGGAGCTCCTACTGATACTGTTAACGACCGCGCGCGCGCTGCGGTCCCCGCGTCCGCCGCTTCGTCACTTTCGCGAACAAAAGAACTGCGGCGGGCATTACAAGCTGGTTAAATGTTTTAGACGTTAAAATGCACGCAAATTGCGGCCTTTAGTTGTTTTTTTTTAAGATTAAATTTATTAATTCTTCAATTAAGCGTGGGAACCAAGTGTGGCAGAATGCCGTAACTTTTCATTAATTAAACTTACATTCACAACCACGAATATAATTTACATAATGTATAATTTCACTGTGTAATAATTCACAGCACTTCACCTCATCTCGCCACACTGCCCTGCAGTACACTGAGTTCAGTTGGAATACAGTTTTAGGTTCGTTTTTTTTTTCGTTCCTATTTCTTCATGCGTTGATGTTTTATTGTTCACTCTTTTCCATGGATTCCCGACGGGGACGATACTGCCTTCCAGAGGGCGCTAGAGCATTCCGTGGAGTCAGTAGCGGATCCAAAGCGATATTGGGGAAGGGGGTGTTGTAGCAGTCAAGAGGGATGACTGTGGCATATCAGCACCGCAAAGTTTTAAAAATATTATTTACCATATTAAAAAAATATAATGAATAGATATTGCAATATATTTATGGTTGTCGTTTTATTGATTTGTGCTTTATGACATTAGTAAATCAATAAACAGATACATTTGGAACAGATAAAATGTAAAATTATTTTGATTGCATATAAATTTCATTAATTTCGTAAAGTTAACAGATATGGACTACGGCGCGTTGGATTTTTTTCTTTTACGGGACCGGTGGTTCAGAAAAGGTTAGGAACCTCTGCGCTATACATAAATTGCCAAAAATGTAGTATATTCTCCTTTGTAATTGTGTCAACCATTCTAACATACTCACGTATTCCCTTTTGGTCTATTTTTTCTCTCACACATTTTTTCTCTTCACTGATAATGGAACGTTTCCTTTATATCGACACTGAATATTCATGTTCAAAATCCGCAATAAAAATATAAGAAGTATACATTTTGGGGCCATTGCTTCGCATCTGCAAGAATGCTCGGGTTGGATGACAGAAGAGAAGAGAAGAGGATGAGGACACGTCTCACGCCGCCGCGCCGCCTCCGCCGCCAAATTTCCCATCCCAAGAGGTGAGGCGGCGGCCGATTTTATGGAATTTTCCACGCGAAGTGAAATCGACGCTCGCCGCCCGTTGCGATTTCCGGCTCGAAATATGAAACGTAAACAAATCAGATGAAACCGAAGGTAAGAGCTACAAGAGTAGAAACAGAATGGTTTCACTTCGATTATTAATGGGCGCGATGTTGACACGTGAATTAATTATGCAAGTTTGTTACGTAGGAGTGAATGACTTACAAGCTGTCAGCATTGATCTCGAGTGTCGAGGAGTGGGGAAAGCTGTTCAGCCTTACTTCTCACAAGTGTTTTTCCCCACCTTTGCCCACCGTTTCGTGGTAAAAAAGCAGTACAGCGCGTTGGAGCGATGGGTTGGTTACGATACTGAAGGCATCCTTCAAAAAACATCCTTCCACTGAATGAGAAAATCACATTAGCAGCGGCAAAGTGCGCGCGTTTAGAACCTCTTCGTGAACAGTGTAGAGGTAGTATTGTCACTTTCTAGAGGCCCCCCGGGGAGAACCTACGCGGGCGTTGTGTGCTCTACAAATTGCGTAACAGCACATTCTGAATACAATATCCTTATTGCTATTAGTGGTGGCACGTGTAGGACTATTTTATTTCTCTGCATTCATTTATGTCGTGATTATTGCATGCCTTCCGTATCATGTTTTATGACGTCATTTGTTTCGCTGGCTTATACTCATGGTGCGTCTGTATTCTAAAAAATAGTTGCATTGTCAGATCTTTCGCATTTCTTAGTGGAACAGTGTCACAAACGTCATAAAATACTGACATATCATAAATAGCAATGTTGTGAAATGTAATGTTATGGTGATGGCATATGTTTAAGCGTTAGTTCATTTAAAATACCCCCCGATGACGATTGTTTTTATCTAGTTTTTTTTAAAGATTCAATTAGCAAATGATTGAACGTACCCTTGTCTTCAATCTTGAGTAGATTCTAGACAGTAAATGTAGTTTTCCTATTCCCCATCCCATGGAACAGGTTATCCTTTTTCGACATTACATAAATAAAATAATTCATTAGTAACGATGGTAGAATTTAGCACTTTAAATTCAAAATACCCCATTTTGAAACAAGACAATAGAATTTAATAGCATTACAAATAGTAAGTTCTAGCATTTTGTAGCATTTATGGAGAAAATCATTACTAAGGGACGGTTCTTTAAGATAAAATTTTAATATTTCTAGATTTTACTATTAAAATCAGAGAAACTAATGCCGATCCGGTTGGCCGAGATCACCAAGGCAGTAGTGCCGTAACAATCTCGGACCGAAGGATCGCGGGTTCGAGTCCCGCCTCGGGCATGGTTGTATTGTGTTCTTCCTTCACACCCCTATCATCATCATCATCATCATCATCATCATCATCATATCGTGTCATCCTCATTGTTACCATACCGTTACAAGCAATAGTAGTCGCTAATGACCTAGAAGTTAATGCGACGTTAAATAACAAAAAAAGGGAAACTAATGACATGTTTTACCAGTTGTAAATTGCAACAAATATGAAAGTGTAAGAAGCGTAAGAAGTATCGCGTGTGCAGAAGACGTACGTCCTTTCTGTTCTTCCCGGGATCTCCGTATGAGAACTGACGAAGCTGACACCCCTTGAGATGGCCCTGAGCTCTCAGGCTTTCAGAATCAGTTCCTTAAATTATTATTATTATTATTATTATTATTATTATTATTATTATTATTATTATTATTATTATTATTATTATTATTATTATTATTATTATTATTATTATTTTATTATTTTATTATTATTACATTATTTATTATTATTTATGTTTTCTGTATGTTAAATCTTATTTTTAAATAAATAAACATGGCCACTCTCAAACTAAATGTTTTCAGGCATCGATGTGTTGTTGTCGTCGTCGATGTCGCCTCCCTATTCAGAAAACGAATAGGAAGGAAACAATAAATGCATTTTATATCGCAGATACGATCATTTTGCACTTGTATAGGATTTCTAATTTTGCGATCGATTTAGCATTTTATCGCAGATCGAAAACGTTCAGAAATACTGCACTGACCGTCGAACACATAATTACTATTTTTTTTTCAGCGGACGGTAACATTTCACAATTTTAGGAACTGCCAAAACTTACCATCTCTGTACATACGAAATAAAAAAAAAATAAAATAAAAAAATTGACGAATGCTGCATATCGATTAAAAGCAGTATTTGTAAAGATGGGATGCGTGCTGGGGTGGGGGTCGTCGAGCGGAGTGCATTTACGGCGGAAGGCGCCGCCGCCAACTCCGCTCGCGCCCCCGCCCCCGCCCCTGCCTCTACCACTGCCTCTGCTCCCGCCCCCGCCCACTCCCCCGCCCCCGCCTCCGCCCCCACCCCGCCTCCGCCTTCCCAGCCTCCTCCTCTTCCTCCGCCCCCTCCTCTTCCTCCGCCCCCTCCTCCTCGGCCGCTGCCTCCGCTGCCTCCTCCGGCTCCGCGGCCAGCGCTGTTTGAAACGGGAGACGAGTGCGCAGCGGGGCGTCACGGCGCGGCGCGGTCGCCTCCGCGCTCTCTGCAAGTTAGAGGGCAGCGCAATCTGGGAACCATCTCTCCGCCCCCGCCCCCGCCCCCCCCTCCCTCGCCCTCCGCGGAATGGCTGCGGCGTTCGCAATCGCTCCCTTAATGAGTGTGGCTTCCCGAGTTACGAGAGGCGGTCAATTTCCACCCTGTAATTGACCCGGCCCACCCGGCGCCGCCCCGCCCTCTTGACCCGCCGCGCGCCGCCGCGACCGCCCACGTGGCCCGCGGCGAACCCCTGCCACCCCTGCCACCCCCCTCAACTACGCGGAGCTACGTTTGCAGCGATTTCGCGCTTGGTTTGCAGTGGAAACGTCGCTGTTGTGAACACTTGTAAGAAAAATAACGTTGAGAATAATCGAACTATTGATATGGTTGTGGGTTGTGACAATGATATCTAGTAATTAGCCCAAAACCTTTTTAATGCCTGTAAACTATTACTGTTACGTAATTTTTTTCTGTTATAACAATTTGACCAATATCTACTTTTAATTACCCTACATCATATTTATTCTTGAATTCTATTTACATTAATGACTTAAGGCCTAGCTTACAAACTAGATATTTACGAACGAAATCTTTTACTTCCTAACTTACTCTAACAGCGAACACCATTTACATGGTTTACCTTGTACATACACATGTAAATACATTCGCAAACAAGTATAAACACATGAACTCATATGGACACTTATTGGACAGGTAGAGACCGAAATCTAATAATGAGTGTGAATCTGAAAATTGGTCGTAATTGATACCCAAATAATTAAATCAAATATATGAAAAATCTACTCTTCAGTCCAAGAAATATATCCATTCACATTTCATAGTAAAGCATTATCTTTCAAAACGTATCGACCTACATTAATCATCTTATAACGCTAATCTTTACTAATAGTTGAATTATTTGATTTATTAAAGTACGAATACATACATGATATAACAAAAGTTAATTACTTTTCGAACCGTCACATGAATGTATTGCAGTTAATTCGATGCCATAAGAACATTACAATCTTCTGGTTTGAATGCGTTTAAATGTAATCCGTATGTTAGTGTTTAATTTTTGGTTTCATCAATTTAACGATTTATTACTAAGTATTTTCCATCTGTCTTCTTTCTTTTGTTTTCTCAGTGTCAATTTTATCTTCAAAAACACCATCCAAAGTTCTCAAATGGAAACATTCGTATGCGTTAAATCTGATATACTTCTTTCCATAATTGAACACATTTCCATTAACTGAATCCTCTTTTTGACTACCTCTTTCATCCAAAACACCTTCCATTCTCATTCAGGAAGGATCTCTAGAACATCTCAAACTTGGAAGAATCGTTATCTAGGTACGATTGTTATTTTTAGTTTAAGTGAATATTCTGTGAAGCCACCCTTATCATCAGCGATCAGAAAATTCTAATTAAAAAGTTTCGTGGAAAGACGAAGATACTGGAAACGACGACGACGACGCCGCCGCCGCCGTTGGCAGTGGTATCGCTGGCGGGGCTGGGGCGGAGATGGGCCGGGGATGGGCCGGGCATGGGCCGGGGATGGAGCGGGGTCTGGGCGGGGTCGGGGCGAAAGACGAAACATCCCAGAGCGTGGGAGGCGTGGCGTGTATTTCGGGACCGTTAGGAACTCCCGTCGCCACTGTGCGGGACCGTGAAGCTCCACAGAACCTGTGTTGAGCTGTGAGCTGTGTATCCATCTCACAATTTATCTTTGTCTCAACTTCGAAGGGCAGTGCGTACGGTGACTGAAATTGTTTTTGTGCTGTACTGTTCGCTTGCGATCACACGAGTCCTGGCTAACGCGGACTCCGCGTTAATCGAGACAGACCAAAACTCCAACAAAATAATCCATTGAAAAACGAAACACAAAAGAGTATAAATAACTTGCTGTAGTAGAAGCGGATTGGCGTGGCCGCTGAGCGACGTCGGGAAATACTCTAGAATTATTGAGACTTCCCCGAATTAGATATCGAATTTGCTCGTCGAATACGTTTGTAATTCGTAGTTACCAGATGTTTTTCTGACTGCGATAAATGTAGGTACTCATGAATGTTGAGTTCTGTAACTTGCCTTTTTTCCCGTGTACATAATCGTTTCCCTCCCTCCAAAACTATAGTTTACTATAGTTATAGTAAACTATAGTTACTGTTCTTTTGTAAATGGACTCTCAATTGTCAGAGATTTTCGCATCGGAGGTAGTCTCGGTTCTAATTGCCTATTTTAGTTGCGATTCTATTGCATTTATGGTTTTTATCCATTACCTCTATGTATACCAACATTTTTTAATTGTTCCTGGTAACATAAATAGTTTTACGTGTCTAATGTTTTACGTTGTACTGGCTGCTGGGAATTATATTTTTACTCTAAAACAACTGATTACGTAGATCGAATGTGCCTAAATAGAAAAAATATATTTGTTTCGGAATGCTATTACGCACTATTTCAAATATTTAATTAAAGTTTCTCACTCTTATTAATTTAGCTGTAATAAATAAGTATATGTCACTCGAAAGTAAGAATATTTTTTTAACTGAAAATTAGATAATTCGTCTACTAAAGTTGACTCAAAGTCTGAACTTTTATTATTATCTGGAATGTAATATTTTTTATTCTTTTAACTTAAGTTGATATTATTTAGTGCCCGCTGTTAGTGCCCGTAGTTCTTTCATTTATCTAATTTCTAAATCTGATGTTTTTGTTTTATATAATACTTAAATCGATACCGTTCGTCTACGAATATAAATTAATATTGGAGAAGTTGTGAATTTTCAATGTGTGTGCAAAACCATGAAGTCAATTGGAGATCAAATATTTCACCCCTCGCAAATTCATTGCGGGTTTTCGACAACAAAACTTTTGTAATTATGCAATGGTCTTGAAACATTGTTATATGATGCAAGTTTGCCTATGCATATGTAGTTGCAATAACGTTGCTCCATCTTCTTTCTCCTCATGTGAGAAAGTCAGTCAGTGACGCACCGGTATGAGTTTTAATTTTTAGATTTGATCCATTTGTTAAAAAATCTAAAAATATCACCCTAAGAACGTAAAATTTATTCTTGAATATAATTGACCACAGGTTCCGTGAAGGTTCATTTAATAGGAGTATTTCGAATTGTAACGGATTAGTGATGAATGATCTGTCAGAACTTCGTGGAAAATACAACATGGAAAATTACGGACATCAATGGATACAAAATCAGAAAAAAGTAATCACAAAACATCAAAGTATATTATGTGGCACAATTTTTTCAGAACGTTTTGTTCCTTTACTTTTTGGTAACACTCCTCGTTCCTAGTTTGTTTATGTCTGGTGATATTTTGTTTTCATTCACCAAAATATTTCTTAGATTTTCATTTGTCTTAAGTTTAGGTATATTGACGTATGTTATCGGTAACTAAGGTGATAGAGGCTGAACAATATTTAACAATGTTTAACAATTTGTGAGAATTCCAAATAATTTCTGATGACTGAAAGAAACAAGTACGCGGCCAATCCATATTTTCTTAACAAACACTTTCGCATTTGTAACTTAGCTACGGCCATTCATTTCTTACATTGCCTCTTTTATATCGCGTAATTTTGACATAGCTTATACTTTACTGCTGGTAGTTTCTTCGCATCTTAATATTCTCAACGTCATTTTCCGGTTGTTTGGGAGGAATGTTTTACAATTCTCCTGACCCCATCTCAAGAATCGTTTTGTAAAAGTGTCTATGTTTAGCGAATAGAATCGTAAGGAAAGTGGCAGGTTTTAAGGAAATGCCAGGAATTTGAAGGCACTAAACCAGTTTTCGCGAGGGGAAAATGAGATAACTCCTTTGGAAATTCCTTGGTTGGCAAATCGTTCATGGAACCAATATTCTTGAAACGTAAACAGTAGAAGTAAATACCGAATAAGAAAACAGGTACATAAAGAAGTCCATCAGACCGATTAGATATTCGGTAGAGTTGAAATCTCCTTGAGTTCCACTTACATTTCCAGTTACTCATATGTATTACACTTTGCGATTACACTTACTGTCTGTAAATGGAAGCAAATAGGTTTTATTTGTTTGTGAAAATTCGATAGACACCGCGAGAAGTTGCGAGATGTTGCCAACTTTCGGATTCGATTTCACTTATCAAATTAACTGCCTTCTGATAAAAGCTTAACAATTTAGTAATGATGAATTAAATTGTTTATTATTTTATTTTTATTCTGAAAGTTCATTCTGACAAAAAACGTTCGTTTGTACATTCTGTTCAAATGAAGTGAGAAGTAATTACAGCAGAGATATAGACATTATTCCATTGACTCAAGGAAATGAAGTTTGTGGTTCACGAACTTCAACAGCTTGTAATTCGCGACATTTAAACACAGTTCCACCCTTCGAAAATACAGATAATTGAAATTATCAAAGTTGGTGCATCTAATTCCATAATTGTCACTAGCGGCTTTTCAAAAGATCGAGTTTGTTCAAGAGAGTGAACTTACGAAAGTTTGCCTTGAGGAGAATTTGGGGAGAATTTCGTGAGATGTTTTGCGTGCCGCCAGCTGCCTCTAAGAAAAAGAGGCTAATTTCTCTCAACCGGTTAAAGTGACTAACTAGTTTTGTATTCTGAATGATGACCCCCATTACTACTATTGTTTAAAGGTGAAGCTTATATACCGGATTTTCTTCAATTACTCTTTAAAAAGAATATGTGCCCACGAAGCCCACACTCAGATGTATGTTTTTGACTTGCGATTGTTCCAAATGAATGCAAAGAAAAACAACCCAAAGGAATCACATTTATTCTTGTAACTCGTTATTTAATATGACATACCCGGAGATTTCTCGTATCAGTTCACTTCGTCACTAATATCCAGAACGGGATAGGACACTAGAAGATATCCATATTGGAACAGTTAATATTAAAAACAGAATTACTGGCAGCGGTAAAACCACTTCCTATCGTTGACTGAGAGGTCGTAAATTTCGAGCCCCGACGGTGGCCAATTTTCGATTCTAGCTCCATCCTTGCGTCGAATTCACTCGTTATCTAGACGATAAATCTAGCGGACGGCTGGTCTGATCGTACTTTTCCGTGGGGGTCTCCGATCAATACCAGGCGAATGCGGGAGCAGTATCCTCACAAAAATGCAACAGTTAGCGCATGACCTTCCATGTCTCGTCTTTGTTGTTCTTGTCCTTCCTGTCCCTTAAATGCCCTATTACACATATCGGGAGACTACTTAGAACATTAAATCGTCTCCCCACTAGGGAGATAACGGAGGGGGATCCCTGCCAGTCGACACAAAAGTCGGCAGCGAATCTGAAGTTCCAGACGAGCAGAAAGACCGTCCCCCTCCTGTGTCATGGTTAACGGTATACTTACAAGAGTAATTGCCTCAGTAGTTGAGGCACCCGGAATAGAAAAATACCCCGTCACTCCCAGGTGCATGTCGTGTGGCACCCTCCAGTGCTCCGAGACGTAGACTATCCTGCCCTTTCGATTCCGCCGCGCGGCGCGCCTGTCAGCCGGCACAATAGCGCGCCGTGCGCGTGAGATCCGCCTCCGCCCGGGTGGCGTGGAGGCGCGTGGAGGAGCCTGGGGGATTCCCCGGAATCACCGCGCAACACACTCGCGTGACGCCCGCCGCGTGCGCGCGATCATTCACAGCCGCGCCGCCGAGGGCTGGCGGCGTGACGGCGGGGGCTGGGCTGGGCTGGGCGAGGCGGGGCCGGGACGGCGACGGGGCCGGGACGGCGGCGGGGCCGGGACGGCGGCGGGGCCGGGACGGCGGCGGGGCCGGGACGGCGGCGGGGCCGGGACGGCGGCGGGGCCGGGACGGCGGCGGGGCCGGGACGGCGGCGGGGCCGGGACGGCGGCGGGGCCGGGACGGCGGCGGGCCCGGGACGGCGGCGGGCCCGGGACGGTAGGGGCAGGATAGCGCGGAGGCGGGGCAGCGTGGGAAGAGCAGCGTGGAGGGGTTGGGGCGGGGGAGTGGCGGCGGCGGGGAAGGGGTGTGGCGGGGGAGGGGGCGGGGAAGGCAGACGGAGCGGGGCGTATCTGCGGGCGCAGGTGTGTGTGTGTGGGGGGGGGAGGCGGGCGGCCTCGCGGATGACGGACGAGGTCGGGGAGCACGGATGTGCGGTACGAGTAAGGGTACGAGTAAGGTGTTTCATTTGTTTGTTCAAGTTCTTTTGCTTTTATTTTTGTGTTTGTAAAGAAATGAGTAATGCATGTTTTTAAGAAGTAGGTAATGCAATGAATTTTTTACTCTTGGCCGTTGCGTGGTCATGTATTATTAGAATTCGTGTTACTGTGAAGGGGTACTTCTTTCGAGATGCAGTTCAAGTTTTAAGCAATATTCTTGTGAGAGAAATTAATTATGTCTTAGGCCTGCCTGATTTCATGCAAGAGAGGAAAAGTTTTGGAATGAAATTATTCTGCTTTTAGATTTTTGTTCTTTTAAATACCTATTTAAATGGCAGAATCAACATTCATAATTTGAATGACTACTAATTAACTTCGTTAACTCAAATGTTTCGAAGTAATATAAACAGAGTTCAGAAATAATTATCTGTGAATTTAAATTCCTTACGTATAGTTTCAGTGATTTTATGTTCAAGTTTGTATATAAATTGGAAATTCTTCGTAATATTACCCTTATGTTATCCTTATATATAAATGGTTTGGAAAGTTGGGACATATCTCAGGGGCGGCTATTGAGAGGAAGTTGGTGAATCACTAATTATTTACAACAGAATTGTATTTTAAATTTATTTTT
Organism: Gryllus longicercus; assembly: GCA_038098605.1. Lineage (NCBI taxonomy): Eukaryota > Metazoa > Arthropoda > Insecta > Orthoptera > Gryllidae > Gryllus > Gryllus longicercus. Next base: position 1,907,081 of record JAZDUA010000298.1, on the reverse strand, counting down.
CTTATTACGTATTACAAGCAAAAGTACTAAATGCTTGAATAAAAAAGTAAGTGTATTTTTGAATGACACGTGAGCGCAACTCTGCTGAGTAAAAACTGAGGAAGGCGCGGACCATTGAAGTGAAGTAGACCGCCTTCCAATTGCCTCAACCTCCTGGGTGCGGCTTGCCTTGGCGGTTGCTATGACAACCGTGACGTTCCCCGCGATAACAGCGTGGACTCCACGCTGCTGCTGTTGTGCTGGTGAAGTAGACGACAACAAAATAAGATTCTTCTTCCAGAATGAAAGTCATTCGTGTCTCTCTTCTGTAATAGTGTAGTGGTGTTTCAAATATAAGTCCTATGTATGATGTTGTATGTATTTTATTAGAAACGCCATTTTCACCCGGAAAGACTAGGATAAGAAAGTTTTAAGTTGTCCGAGTCGCAATCTAAGTAACTGGAATAAACGTTAAACATTCTGGAAAAAAAGAAGAAACTTAATTTAAAGTAGTTATAATTTAAGGAATTCCCGTGGTTGTGCTCCTCTCAATGTATACAGGAATTCTTTTGTTGGACATGGTTGATTTTTATTTATAAAAGCAACGTTTGAAAGAGAAAAGTATTTGCCTCTCTGTCGATCATAACTCGATCGTTGCATAAACATTCAAATTCTGCACAGCATATAAAATGGAACATTAATCGCATGCATTTCAAACGTCTCATTATTTATGTTCAGGTAGTTGATAGGTTATATAGGATACACTGCGGTCTCGGTGTTTCATTGAGTAATATTGTAATTCAGAAGAAACATCTGTAGTTAATAAGGAAATAGATAAATGAAGACGTCACAAAGAAGTCCACAGTCTTCATCCACAAGATCGATCTGGTGTACAAGAAATCAGCGATTGCAGTTATTAAGATGAGCACTTGTAAAATTATATTTTCTTACTAACTTCACCTAATTTCACAGCCACAAGCCACCACTGACGTATCTTCAAATTTCGAGCAGCAAGGCTGCATGCCGAATATTAGATATGCATAGAATGTGGCTGTAGAAAACTTACAGTAGTTCTACATAATCACTGATCGGAAAGTGTAATATTTCAGAAACATTGTTTCGTGTCGTTCAGTGTTATGTCTAAGAGTAATGAATGGAGGGAGATTTACGAATTGTGAAACAATACAGTCCCTGTTCACTGTTACGACAGAAGTGAATAGTTTTTTGAAGATTTAGTAGAAATGTTTTATATGTACCGATTCTGTACATTTAGGTTGTATAGGCTTACGTGAAAGATATTTTGCTATTCAAGGTAACTTAAAAACTATTTGCACAACCTATAATTATTATCAATGAAATATTTGTGTGAAAATACTCATGAGGCAAACGATAGCTGAACGTATATAAATTCGCATATAATATTTGCATTTAAAATCACTCCTACATAAGAAAACTCGCTATTTTTGCTTCGTATGTTTAACGTATGTTAATAAACTTGGACTCCTATGTTTTCTTGATAACGAAATGTCGAAAGTTTTCATTAGATCGATTACAACACATTCAATAATAATTAATGAACAAAGGGCAGATAAGCCTTCTTTCTATTAATTTTATGACTTTCTTAAAATTTAGTGTTCATACTACCAAACCGGTTAATTACAGCTAGCGCTAAAGCGTCTAGGGTCAACTACCTATCTTTTTTTTTAAACAAAATCACGAAATTTGGTTGAGTAGAAGTCTGAACCTTCTTTCTAAACGAAAACCCTTAGTATTTTAAATAAAACCTTTTTTAGCAATTTTCGAAATGTCAGAGGTTTTAAAGAAAATCGGAACTGTACCTATCTTATAAACGCACTTTTTATATTTGTGAAAAAATTTCAAGAACAAAATGTTCATTCATTCATTTACCAGAAAATGTTGAAACTGCCACAAGGGCTTCACTTAAAAAAACAACCAAAATTTGAAATATCTTAATGATCTCTGGAAAGGCACAACTAGATCTTCTGGCTTATTTACCAATTGTCAGCTGAAAAGCTTCTGATCTGACGGAGTTGTGTGACCAATGTGACACACCTGTCGATCTCTCCAGATACATTGATTTCGAGTTCAAAACTGCACGTATCTCCTCTCTACCAGCACCAATTTTAATCATCTTTGAAACAGCACTAATAGACCTTAATCCTCATGTGTGTGAAGAGTTATAGTTGAAAATAAACTTCATAGCAGACCTACAACCTAAAATTCGAGATTGTATTGCTGACGCTATTCCAATACGTTTTCTCCTTTTAATATAATTTAGGGAGGAAAAGTAACAAAACATATTTTGAAAAAATGTCAAAGTTTTCATTTATAAGTGTTTCAGTTTGTTTTACTGCTCCATGCTACGTATGGAGATGAAGTTGCTTAAGGGAAATCAACTCTGCATAATCCAGTATAAAAATCTAAATAACTTTCTTGTACGTACGACGTGATCCGCAAACTGGAGAGAACAAAAGTTTGCATTTTTGACCTTTTTGCTTGAAATACCTAGCACGTAATAACAGTATCCAGAGGTAATGAGTCGAAACTTGACTGCCTTGCGTGATCGTTGACTCTTCCTCGTCGAGTGACTGCCGAGGGCAAAGTGTGCGTGTCTGAGAATGGGAAGATGGACGGGAGAGCAGGTAGCTGTAGAATGGACGGGGGCAAATGCTTACCAAGGGGAAGAAGAAGAAGAAGAAGAAGAAGAAGAAGAAGAAGAAGAAGAATGAGGACAAGGAAGAGTGAGAGGAGAAAAAGAGAACAACTGAAGCAGAGGAGCACCAAGGCATTTTCTTCTCGGAGGAGGGGGTAGGTACAGTGTAGAGTCGTCTTGATGTTTTATTATACAGAATTTTTCCTTCATGCTGAATATAAAATGTATTTTCATTTGCCGACGAATAGTTAACATTTATAACGTTCACAGTTGATATTCTGAGTGATATTCGTACGCGTAGAAATTTACAACATCCAGTATTTTGGAATATATGAGCTCTTTGTTTGATGCTGTACCATCTCTGTGCTGTGCTCTCCCTTTGGTAAAGTAAAAAAAGTTATCGCGGATCACGGACTGAAAAGGGGAGAACAAGGGCGTCATAATACGCAAATAAAGTAAAACAATAGAATTTAGCTTGCACATTGATGAAACTTGTTATTGTCAATTGTTATTACAAAAACGCTTAGAATTTAAAAGCGGCTTAGCTCAGTAGACTCTGGACATGTACTAAATAAACCCTGTAATTGGCCCCTCCCTCATTCTTTGACGGAAAAACTACCCTTGGGAAACGCCCAAGCGAATATCTTACATAATATAATAAACATAGTACAACCCTACTACATTGTGATAATGTGAGTAGTACGCGCGTTTACGAGAACTGTCAATCTTAGTAGATTAACGCTGAAGCGCTTGAGATATTACTCACTACTGTTTTTACGATGAACGGGTCCGCTCCAACAGGGAACTCAGCCCATCCTTATTTCCGTCCACGTGTTGTCACGTGCTTAGAGGACTGAAGGAAAATGACGATTAACTTGAACTCGTAATGTGGAGCGAACGGTTAAACAAGACACAGCGGAAACAGCTCGCGCGAACCAGTTTTCTTAATCACAAACTCCAGATGAAATTAGCAAAGTTTGTACTACGGTTCCTTGTGATTGAAAACATTTCACCACCGGTTTGTCGCATCCTCAAACTGGACATCCAGTAATAATGATGCTATTTCCCAATATCCAGATTCGTACTTCGTTCATAACGCGGGATATGTTTAGCAGATTTCAACTATTTTCTTCCTAACCTGCTAATTGGTCATGGTACATAATTCTAAATGCTTATTTTCCAAAGTTTTGAGAATGTATATGCTTTTTTAAGAGCTACGAGGATGAACGCATCACACTACAATCATCTGAATTAAAACAACCCAGTAATCTATTGGTGGTTCATATTTATTGACTATGATTCCCGTTATTTGTCGACTATTAACTTGGAACGATATTTGTGAGACTTTACGGAGGATACATTACGTTGTATGATTTCCAAGCTTAGGACCACCTTTTATCGGCACCATCTAAGTAGCTAAACCACTACTTGGGTGGAAATTGTAGAGACGGGCGTATCCGTTCCGTTCCAGTTGGGTCCCTGAGTAGAACCTTGAACGAAAGGGCTCAGTTTTCCCTTCCAGCTTCCCGCTCTCATCCGTAGGACCGTGCGATGGATGTACATCTTCCATCACCTGGAAGAATGCATTTCATGATATCGAATGTGACTGGAAATATTGGTGGGACACGTTTCTCAGGCCAATGCTCGAACTCGTCTGTAGCGTTATCAAAAGACTGGTAAAATACTCCACCTTAAGCCTGATTTACACTATTGAATTTCCATCCAATTACGCTTGGAATTAAACATGACCATTCAGATTAGACGTATTTGCGGATTAACGTTTGGATTCGTGCAATGAGAGACTGTAGATACACAAAGCCATTGACATTCCTTTGACACCGCGAATTCTGCCAACCCTACGGTGTTTTGCACTGTGGTTTGAGAGCCAGCAATATGCCTAAAACCAATATTAATAGGCAGTGGACTTCGCTTATTGTAATCACTGTTAATGTAATCATGAGGCTATTGTTAGGTTCTCGCAATGACCGCCCGGACTGATGTTACAACATTACGAAAACGTCGTTTATTGTGATCATAATTCGTTGAACGTTGTCGTTATTTTGAAACACTTTTCAGTGACGCACAGTTATGAGTACCCATGGATCGCGATTCACGAAAGACCAAGCAAATACTATTAGCTGCTCGCGTGAAGAAATTATGAGAATCGACCACTGAATACATTGGAAAACGGATTTCAGGAATGCCCGGATGAAAATTATATATGATGTACTGACAGAAGACATGTATGCAAACACGTCTCAACATCCAACAACGGAGGAAATCAGACAGGCATTAGGAATGTTGCGATGTGGTATTTAGCACAGATCAATTGATTTCCATACACATTATGAGTACGGGAGGTACAATGATGGATTCTTTAGAGAAAACCAAAAAGGGTTGGAAAACCAGAATCGAGGACTTCTTTATATTTCATTTGATAGTCTTCCAATTAGATTTCTTCTTGTATTTTTATCAATTAGTTAATATTATTACATTATCTGTTGTCCGGAGTGGTATCAACAAGCAACGTAACACTGTATTCGATAATTTCAATCATCTCTCGAATTATTATTTATCATCAACGTTTATACGCTGCTTGGTAAAACTATTGCGTGAGAGGATATTCATTGGATCTGGGAACTACGTACAATTTTATCACAGTGTTACTGGGGATTCCTGCTACAACTCAATACTTGAGTGATGTGATTTTTTGGATAATGTTAGAATACGTTAAAGTTTAATGTACGTTTATTTAGTTGGCAAGTGTGTTTGACTGCCAAACCTGCTGCTGTCTCATCCAACTAAAAAGCGGGCATTCACACAAAATTAATATCAGAACAACTATTTAAAAATAACGCAAACTCAAACGCTACGCGGTTTTGAACTTAGCGAAACTAGCGCTACTGACATCAATGAAACGAAAGCTTTCCGTCCACATTTTATAGAGCACGTGTTTAAGCTGCTTAATTTAATTTCTTGGTTGAGTTTTTGTACAGAAAGAGTACATCGTTTCGCTGTCCACATGGGCCGATGGAGCGGAGAGAAGTAAAGGAGCTGAGGGAGCGCGTGGGGCGCAGCGCGTAACGGAGAGCGAGCGGGTGACATTTGCCGGCGTCGCTCGGGGGCCTTACGGCGGCGGCGGCGCACTGCACCTCGGGCGGACGGCCGCCTCGCCTCGCCCCGCCTATAATTAGAGCGGTGGGCGTCGTGGGAGGGGAGGGGAGGGGTGGGCGAACCTTGGGCCGGCGGCCTTGCCTCGCGCCCGCCGCCGCCGTCGCTGCGCCGCTTCCGTACACACTGCGCCAGCGCCCGAACGCGCGACCGCCGCCCACGGGAGGCCCGCTCCGTCTGTGCCGGGCCGCCGCGGCCACGCGCTCGCCGCGTGGCGATCCCCCGCTGACGGCGCTGGCACTTTTTTTTTCTTTAACGGCTCATTGCTTCTGCTGCTGTGGCTTTGACCGGGGGGTTCTAGGGTTCGAGTCCCGGACGACGGCGATGGAGTGATTGTTTAGTGATTCCGGGCGCGTCAACTGCTAAGGTCATTTGTCACGTGAGAGTGGTGCATGTTTTATCGCGGGAGGTGGCGGTGATATTCCCCTGCTGGATGGCGAGATCTGGCGGTGACCTACACGTCCGGTAGCGAAGTTTTTCCATCCAGGTATCTCCCGCCAGCGAGGACAGCTCGGATAAACCGGGGCAAGCTCTAGGCTCCCGGGTTCCGACATATGTGGTAGTGTAGTGCATGTTAATGTAACGATGTGTGGATAAGGATGAGAATAGGACAAGGAATAGGTAGGAAAGATCGCACGCGATCCATTGCCCGTTTGTTTGGATGCTGATCGGGCACTCGCCTTATGCTAATGGGAGAAAACACGGAAAACTACCTATTAAAAGAGCCAGCCGCTAGAATTGTCCTCTGGACACCAGGTGAATTCGACCTACGAGTAAGTAGCCAGAGTCAAAAATTCTACCACCGTACGGTCTGAAACCCTAGGACGTCCCGAACCGAAGTATTGCAGTGACATCAATTGATACACTGAACCGCCTAAGCCTATACGATGGCGAATTTTCCACAATTGCTAAGTAGCTAACTACAGCTCAGTCACTGTTGGGAGGAGAATTCTTGCTGTCGGCTGCTTTGATCAGTGCTCTTCTGTGTTTTGTCTTATGAATTTCAGGAGAGTACCCAAGCAGTACCTTAACAAACTGACAACAATCTGCGCGCGATCTTTTCTATCTCATCCTTGTCCCGTCCGCTACCACTCCACTCTCGCACTGCTGGTGACCAGCGAGGAACTAGAGCTGGACTCGTCTGGGTCTGTGCATCGGATTCGGAGGTACCAGGACTCGAGACCCACAAAATGACGGTAGTTTGGCGCAGCACTTCAGTAACTTGACGTTAGGCGCAGGGAATCATGGAATAAGCAAGCAACCAATGGTGTTTCTACAGTTGAAGCAAGTTACATGGAACTCGAGCGGAATGCGTTATGTAATGGGGAGTGACAACATTAACAACATATCCCAAATTTTTCTTTAAATTTTCTCCTCGTGTGTACCAAAGGATGGTAAAAAAAGGTGCTAGATGCGAACTCTCCGTATTTTCGAAAACTACAAATAAGAACACCAAGAAATTAACATCGCAAAAGTGCAATATTGATGTGGATGAAATCTATTCTAGAAATCAATTTTTTAAAAGATCATGTACCAGTTTTTGAAACACGAGTGAGTAGTTTGGCATAATTTTGCAAATTTTCGAATTACTAATTCAAATTTATCTCGCTTATTTTGCTAGAATCTTTGAGGCGTTATCACGTTGCAATGCAACAATGGACCATGGCAACACATTAGTATGAATTTATCAGAATAACTACACATTGTTTAATGGTGTTTCGGGTGTAAAGAGCACGAGTTTTACATTGTAGAATTCGTGTTGAAGTATTAGCTTTAAATGATTTTTTTGCGCCTAATGCGCTACGATTGGTAATGAGGATCAGAAGTAATGGCTGAGATATGTTATTAGGGTCATAACTTGCCGTATTATAAGTTTGCTCAACTGTTTCTCACGCGAGAAAGTACGTGCTGTTGTAGAACCAGCCGCTGATTTTTCTATCATAAACAGTAATAATTAGTTTGTTCCTGCTCTTCGTACCATTGGTACATTTTAATTGTTTCTCTCTTTAATTACTGTGTACTCGAAAATAAACGTAGTATATTTAGAAATAAAGTCGTATTGAAATAGGAGCTACACGGGAATGTAGACTCCTAATCTATTCCGATTGGTGTCGATATTCTGTTTCTAATTGTTATTTCTTTTTCTCCTCTCATAATACCCCCTCGTTTGCATATATATTTTTCTGAGGAAACTTCTGAGAAAAAAAGGCATTTTATAGACACATGCGTTGCCCTTGACCATCTACCCGTTGCGAGGTTCACGCCTCTCCCTTCGCTTCGGTCGTGGAATGTGCAAATGTATCGAAAACCCGTCTGGTTGCCCTTGAACCCTGTGGGACTCCTCCCAGAGCCCACGGCAACCGCGAGATTACAAAATGCTGACGACATGTCTGCGTGAATTATTGAGTGTGCATTGGACGCGATTTCTTTAGTGAATTGGGGAAAGTTGTAAAATTGTAATAATGCGTATTATAAAACCTTCGAAGTAAAGTAAGTAAACTGGAATGAAAATCGAAAATAGTTTAAAAGTAGTGATTATATATAAAATAATGTTTGGATAAGACATTTATTTTATGGTTGCCGATCTTCTCTGCTTGCACATACGCAAGAAAGACAACACTCTTCGGTTAATTGAACTATATTATTCGTTATTACAATTAATAGAATGAAATGTAGCGATTGATCCTAATGTTCAACAAGAAGACGAAGAAATTAAAATAAAATAAAGTAAACCTATACGTATGGGAACAGAACAGAACCGACAACAGAGATACCAGAATAATTATAGATATTAAGTAGGTATCGTAAATTCTCTAGGAAACTTTATATTTTAAAGAAAAAACGGCCAACTGCAGAATAATTACAACTCTCTGAATATTTATTCTGGAACACTAGTAATTTCAAATACTTACTATTTACAGAAGAACGGTCACACATTTGCTGAAATTGTACCTTAAATGAGGCACGAGCTTTGGGAGTTGCAGGCCCTACGGGACGAGCCTCTGCAGAGGAAACCAAAAAAGATGTGAAAACGAATTTCAAATTTTGGACAAGATATACGAATTTTTAGGACTCTAAAGGGAAAGAAAGGAGAAAATATGATGCATAAAGATGTAAGGAGCAAAATAAGAAGGCTAAGACGTATCTTCTTACTTATAGGGGAATAAGCGTTTACAAGCTCCCTCGGAGAACTCCTCTACTTCAAGGTTTAAATAAGAGCTATCCGTATTGTCCTCTCTAACAGTTTTATTTATTTTATTAACAGCTTGGACGGATTAGCAGTTATCATCTGATTTGTCATCTAGAAGCCAAGAATTGAACCCACTTAGTTATCGCTTCCAGATGGTAGATCTGAAGATGTCGGGTGACCATTGAGAGCTATTAATAAAATAAATTTTTAAAAATCTGTAAAGATAGATCCTTTTATTTGATCCCTTCGAATCCCATCCTACCAAAGCAAAAACAAAAACCTTTAAGTTTTTGTTACATTTCTGTGGTGCCTTTTCTGGCAGGATCTTATGATTTGGACCCGACACTATTTGAAACGATTCTTTATCACTAGGGGTCGGATCTTGACGACCTAAAGAATCGCTAAAATAATCAATAGAATGCTCTTAAAATGTTTTAAGAATGCTCTAAGAGCAAAGAGATATGACGTAAAGAATAATGGTTTAAATCACTTCGGATGAACAACTCAAACTGTTGGATATGTTAATGGTGTAATTGAAGCTTCGTCCATTCTTTCATGTGAATTCAGCTTGCAAACTTTTGGTTTGGTCTGTTCTTTAACAGGAAATGTCTTTCAGAAACAAATCATAGGAAAAGAAAAAAACATCAGTTTTAATACATCGATGTTTAAAGCATCGATGTTTGTACAAAAGCATCAGTGTTTTGAAAACATCGACATCGATGTCGCATCCATACTGCCGATGCAGATCACGCGACTCGTCTTTCAAACATCGGCTTGTGCGAAGCGCCCGGCGCGACGCGACGCGGCCAGGGATAGCATGAACGTGAGCGAGCGATCGGTATTCGCAGTGGTCGATTCGCGCAGGTAACTCGTTCGCTTCGCGAATAGCCGTGATCTCATTGGACGCCACTTCTCCTTTCTCAACTTGCTGGCGAGCATCACAAGGTAACTAGCAGACGCTGATCGGTGATGGATCTGATTTGAATGTAAGAATAATTTAAGATACTTGATTGAATAATTCATGCTGCATAACTTCGTGGTAAAGATGCCGCCATGATTATATGTACTTACTTTTAGGACGATTAACATGAATTCAACTGCAAAAAACGTGAGTGAAAAATTAAAGGATCATACAATTTTTAAGATGCATAAATTAAATTTTTAATTAAATACATGGGACGGTGGTAGCAACATAATAATTAAATGTTATTGTTTATTTAATGTGTCTTGCTTCACGTTGAGCGTAAATAGATTTTTCTGAATTTTCAAGTATGTTGCTCTATAACCGAATCGGCCAATGCTTTATCAGTCTTCCGTGCATATTAATTCAGTATATAAATTTTGTGAGATTCTTTTCAACTAATGATGCAACAAAATGACCCAAACTTTCTAGCATTAGTTATTTTTCTCTCTTTAGGTGAGCTTTTCAGTAATTGACCCATCCCCCCAGCTGCTACCTTTCGGTGCCAAAACAGTTTTTCTTTTTTCAATTTTTCGGCCCCAAATAACGTATATAATGCGCACAGTAAAAATATTAATGACGTGAGTAATATATACAAAATATTTGTGTTCAACCTTTCTGAATAAGGAACCCACAAAACGTTAAATCTGACTACACAACATGTTAGACGAAGTAATTTACTGCACGCAGGAACAAGAATTATACACTTTTTCGCCATTGGAGAACTAAAATATGATTTTTTCGCTGACAAAATCGCTGATTTTCGACGCAGCAATACAGAACTTTAACAAACCTACAATACGAGAATAAAGTGTCTTTATTGTATGCTAATAATTTGAGGTGGTAATTTTTCAATTAGTTTTCTTGGACTTAAAATTATAATTTATAAATTAAAAGAGTACCCGTAGATACTTTAGAACCCAAGTTGAACCTTTCAAAGTTCAATATTATGAAGAATCTTTGGTTCTGAAATATTTCGACTCGGTCCCAGAATTTAAATCGTAAGCGTCACGTCTACAATCGGCCTCGCTGCCCATCTTGTGTGAAATATTTGGGCAACATGGGAAAACATTTTTGAGGCTAATACCTTTCGTGTTGAAACTTGTATAATGTTGAAATACACACACACACACACACACACACACACACACACACACACTGTTGAAAGGATGGTGGTGATGAAATGGCCGTGTCCGTGAGTCACGCATCGCACGCTGTATGCGAAGAGCCTGGGAAGAGAACGTGCGAAGTGCAGTCGAGAAGGGAAATCCACGAAAGAAGTTGGTCCATCTCCTTTACAAGCGCAGACACGTATTTATAGGACCTTCCCGGCCATGTTGCGTTTTTGTCGCTACCGCTGGGCCAGGAAACTCTTCTCTACGTTGCGTTGGAGCGACTGCCGCTGGGAAAAGTATTTGACCTCTGCGCTGTAGCAAGCAGTCTGCAGCCTCTGCCATCGTAAAGTCGGAACAGCTAAACAACAACTCCGACAGCGTTGTATGTTTTTAATTTTTTTATTAAATACTTTTCTTATATAGTGTACATAGCCACTTTGCAGAACTGTTTGGTTGCGGTGTACGTACACAATAATATACAGTAAAAATAAAGAGGATGGCCCCACTGGGCACAATGGAAAATCAGGGTGAGGTGTTTAGGAGTATTTGCTTGTGGTTTGTGAAATGTGTGCGGTAACGGGGCTTATGATGTGAGGATAAAATAGGAGTTACGGAGAACGGAATTTATCTTTAGACAATCTGGGTGGGATGCGGTTTAGATGAAGATGAGTGTTTTTCCTCATGAGAATGTGTGTTTGAAAGGGAGGTAATGAAGCTTTATGATAAATCTTTAGGAGAGGCGGGCGATGTGCTAGGCTACTGGAGGTAATTTTCGTTCATTGTGAGTTTGTACATTTCAAATGTTACCATGGGGCATTTAAGGCTGAGCGCAGGACTTTATTCTGTAGTGTTTGGATGTGTTTTATTGTTGAGGGGGACATATTTTAAAATATTGACCACCTTCTCTAACAGTTTAATGTAAATATACTCAGCAGATTGATTTGATTTATCTTTCACTAATTACTAGTAAAAATAAAATGGTTGTCGCAACTGTGCCATTTTGTAATACGTCTTCGAATATAGAAAGGGTCGGGTACGTGGCCTGTGAGGCGGCGTGTCGCTGTGAGGATCTAAGCAATCGCTTTAAGAACATGAGGCGACGGAGGGTCCTTTGAGGAGGAATCCTGGCGAGCGCAGTTGGCATCGGCCAATGTTTCTGGTACGTAGTTGGAATAGGAAGTGCTATTGCGGGCTGAAAGCTGCTGTACCATGCGTCTCTGGTGAACTGTTAAGAGTCGTTGCGCGCATGAAGTCGCACAAATGCTGTTGTCCTCTCTGGTATTCTCTAAGGTTCCTTTGTGACAAATGTTAAATGACAAATAAATCAATGACATTCTCAAAGTTATTCTTATTATTTGAATGGGTGAAAAACATTATTTTTAAATTCAGAGAATCTGTTTATTTAAGTCAATTTACTGTAAAGTCGTGGTGCTTTGTTTTATTATTAAAACCATTGCATTTCAATTGTTCATTAAAACCACGGAAATACATTGCCACTGAAATATAACCTAAAATAAACACCGTTTTTCTCAGAATGTATACAATGGCACTTATACCCTTCTGGTTTCCACCCATTCATTTTTTCTTCATGAATTTTACGATCAAAAGTTATGTAAATCAATGATATTCTCATTAGTACTAAAGCTAATTGATTGAAATTATATAGATTTTATGCTGAGCAGAGTGATACCACATTGATTGCCTACAAGGATTGTATATTTCATTTGTTATCGCTTTAAAATATTTGGTTTCCAATCTTTTCTTGTACTCATTTGAACATCCGTAAATTGGAATTATTATTTCTTTTCGAAATTAATCCATAAGTCTATTTTGTCGAGTAAATTATAATCATTGATTAAATTGTAGTGGTTTTAAGCTAAAGGGTTAACAATCGCAATAATATAAGTTCTCTTAACTTATACGATATAGTGAATTCAAAGAAATAAATATAGACTTACATAATCACAAATTCTATAAAAAGGCGTGGTTATGTGAAGTACAATACACTAACTAGTAAATCCCTGTGATAACTCACTAAGAAATTATCATCATCTTTTCATTATTTCTTCCCTATTTTGGGAATTTTGTGCTTTTTATATTTAGCCCTTTTCCTTTACTTTTTGCAACGAGTAGGGAAGACTGGGGCTAGTTGTAACAGGGGGCAAGTTGTGACATCGTGTTTACTGACCGACCCAATAGAGCACAGCCAGCACTAGTTTACATGCAGGTTTCAAACCTTTGCCTCGGTGTGCTCTATGAGTTGCTGCGAGAACCGTTGCTTGATTTGCTTATTTAGTTACGTTTTGTGTTTTACGCGTAGGAAGTAAAAGTCTATCGCATTCTCAGTCAACCTTAGCAACAATAAATTTGAGGTATGTTCAACTACTTAGTATAATTGAAAAATGTCTTTTAAGCTATAATTTGAGGGTTTTTTTGTTTATATGAATGACAAAACAACCTGAAATGAAAACGGAAATTCCTGTTAATGTGTCTCGGGGCTAGTTGTGGCAGGTTCTAAGAGGCACATTGTGACAGTGTCCCTACTTGCCCCGATACGGTTTGACAGTAATAATTGTAATTTAAGGAAATATAGTGAGGAATTAGAAGAGGCGAACTGATTAAAAAAGGCAAAAGCTTTGAAAACAAAAGAGCCGCCTTGGAAGTCGAATATGGAGGATGTATTTTTACGGTAGCTGCTGAAATGTTAAGTTTGCCGCAGGGGAGCCCCTGTTATCGAAAAATTCGGCTTCAATGCAAATAACATTTGGAGCTTTGATGAAGTTGGGATAGGAACAGTACAAACGCCCGAACAAATAATAGCAGAAAAGGGTACAAACTGGGTGAAATTACTACAGAAAAAAGTGGCACTAATCTAACATTTTTTTTTCAGTTAATGCTATATGATATTCAATCTCTTCAATGTTTTTTGTATTTCCGCGTACATTTGAGGAAGAACACTTTAATTCGGAATGGTTCAATAAGGTTTTGTGGTACTGCACAACCAAGTTGATAGGTCATTGGTTCCGCCTTTGTATTATTTATGAAGAATGTTTTGAAGAATATGAGATGCTTGAAAGAGTGTTTAGTTTTAGTACTGCTTGTAATCACGCCTCCTTATTCATGTGGACGTTTTGGATATCTGAAAAGAAAGTGGAGAAGTTTTAGTGTCATTTCTATCACACGTAAGTCACAGATTACACGCCTTATATGTGACTCTATATGGCCCATTCAAAAAATATAGAAGATAATAAAAAGAAAAAAGAAATAAAAAAAGATCTAATGTGTTGAAAAAAGTAAGACAAATCTTTAACGTTCGGAAAATGAAGTGTGTCTATGCCTTGTTTCTTTAGAACCACTACAAATATCAAAGGGTGGAGAGAACTGGGTGCAGTGAAAAAAAATGGGCTCATGTAAACTGTACTAAAAATGCAATATATAAAGTTTATATTCACAGTCATTCCGAAGTTCAACGCAATGAAAATTAAATAAAAGTTAATGTGTCAATGAATCAGCATTGTAGATGTTTGTTGTATTTGTACGTATATAACAGAATTCTAATTTATTTTAGGTGTGTCTCAACGTACTCCAGTCCAATCACAACTTGCTCCGAAGAGGAGCAGGTTGTGACAGAGTGCGCTGCTGCATAAAATTGTTTATATATCATTAAATACATTCTTTTTTAAAAATAATTTCATGGAAATTTATAGAAAGAATCATTCCATTTGTTCTATCTATTATAAGTTTTAAATTATGGTCCATACACCTTCAAAGATTAAATAAATGAAAACTGTCTCCTACTACATTGTTTTTTGCCACTAATGAGTTCGGACGGCATTTGATGACTGCACTATTTCTGCGAGCTGATGCAGGCGCCTTTGAAGGCCATTCAGGCCACACGTGGCGGATGTCCAATCATGTTGTTAATTGCTGGAGCGCCTTTGACGATATGACAGATGACGCCCTCGCATGCCTCGCAGCTCACAATTAGCATTAGTAATGCAGGGGAAAAGAGAAGAAAACAAACGAAGTCGTTGTGAGCTAGCTACTGCGAAAAAGAAGCAACAGAAGAAAATTATCAATGAAAAACAATGTACATTGTCACATACAGTTTCTATTGTTTCTTGTTTGTTTTTTACTAAATAAATCAGGTAAATAAATCAAATTGAGCGTTTTGTACGCGCAAGTTTTTTTGAGCCCCGGAACACCTACCCCCACTCCTTTACTAATATTAGTTGAATTAGGAATAAATAAGAGCAACGAGCGTTGTAGACAAAATCTGATATCCAGAAATGTTTGCTCTCGTATAATAGAAATTATTTTGCATCGTAAAACGAGCTATAGATTTGATATTATAGTTCTGTTGACGAAATAACCAACTCCTCCTGCATCTAGCTAAACGACGACTCAAAAAACGTGCGAGGATAATACTTACAAGACGGCTAGTTTGTTTGATCACATGAGAGGTTCATTTTATGTTGTGGCAACAAAAGTGCTGAATGGTTGCGACTTGCATGCCGTAACCTGTTGCACATTCTGTGTGAAAAGGAGATGAAGATAATTATTACGCGACTTCGCCAAAATGGTTATGCCATCTATTATTACATTGTCATATTTAAGTAATTAAGTGTAGTCATTATATACAAATGTTTTTTAACTCGATACATATACTATGAGAGGACATTTATTTACCCTTAGGAAAAAAGGATAAACAAAAATCGACATTCTTCATGTGTTGAGAAATTAGATTGTCGTGTTTTAGCTTGTACTATTAAGTTC
This sequence comes from Gryllus longicercus, assembly GCA_038098605.1. Lineage (NCBI taxonomy): Eukaryota > Metazoa > Arthropoda > Insecta > Orthoptera > Gryllidae > Gryllus > Gryllus longicercus. Next base: position 1,891,215 of record JAZDUA010000298.1, on the reverse strand, counting down.
TCCAGTGTGTAGGTTTTATTTTCATGTAATTTTATCACGCTACTTTTCGTTTTTCATTTTAATAATATTTCTTCTTTGAACAGATGCAAATCACCCAGTGTCGTTGCTGGTGTTAGTGATGTACGTGTAATAGAGGTAATTCACCCCTAAATTCAAATTTAAAAAGTGTACATTACAATATAGAATACATGTTGATATCAGAAAGATAAATATCATGTCTGCTAAAATTATTACGTACTTATAATATTTACTTATTTACGTGCTATGTCTCTGACTACAAAAATTTAATAGTAATACAATTAATAATCAAAATGTATTTCAATTAAGGGAGCTACACCCTTTATCTCGATAATAACTTCGAATTAATATAGATAATAACTTAATTTAGGTTATAGAATTATCGTGGTCATTGAAAATACAATCTGTGGATAGATGATTTTAAATTAAAATATTCAGGTGGTATCACTGCAATGATTTCACCCAGTACAGACCTTCCGCCACTACTTATCAATGCCATTGAAATCGCATTTAAGATTAAGAGTCATTGAAATGGCTATTAAGATTCACACGGAAATGTTTGTGAGAATCTACAGTAGGAGAATTTGATGGGAATGAGAAAGTTGAAATATTTTTGGTAGTTGTTTTCCCCGTGCTCCAGAGATCTGTAATTGAAATTGATTTGTTGAAAGATTTGACTCGCAGAAATAAGCTTTTTAAAATCAGTACGTGTGATCTCAAAACTCATCTTGTTTGCGATATGGCGTCATGACTTTCGTGCACTTTTACTCGTTTCCTAGTATTTTCTCCGTATGACGGCAATAATTTATGTTGCGTAATATCCACCTACATCTACACTGTGAAGCAGTGAGGTTGCTAACAAGCCTCCAAACTCGGGTTCCGGATCTCCAGAAGCAGCCGACCTCCGACAGAAGTACAGCGTAGTTCCGCTCCAGAAAATGACAAAGTATGAAACGGATGTCCTTATGACTCCGGTATAACAGGGTTGCGTCATTTCATCCGGCTGCCCTCTACTGTTCCCGGATCTGAGTAGATGAATTGGTGCTTGGACCAATAAATCTCTGGTCGTTGTTGTGCACTTCATCCGTCAGGTGACGTAAATTGACGATATGTCAAGTGAACTCCTTGGTTGTTAAGGAAATGAGTTGGGATCTTGGTCTTCTTGCCTACTCGCCTGGCAGACTAGGTATTGTCTGTCACAGGTTTATCGCACGAAGAAGAAAGAAGAAGAACAAATGGAGAAAGAAGAAAAACAAATGGAGAAAGAAGAAAAACAAATGGAGAAAGAAGAAGAACAAATGGAGAAAGAAGAAGAACAAATGGAGAAAGAAGAAGAACAAATGGAGAAAGAAGAAGAACAAATGGAGAAAGAAGAAGAACAAATGGAGAAAGAAGAAGAACAAATGGAGAAAGAAGAAGAACAAATGGAGAAAGAAGAAGAACAAATGGAGAAAGAAGAAGAACAAATGGAGAAAGAAGAAGAACAAATGGAGAAAGAAGAAGAACAAATGGAGAAAGAAGAAGAACAAATGGAGAAAGAAGAAGAACAAATGGAGAAAGAAGAAGAACAAATGGAGAATTGAATCTGAGGATTAATTTGACAATATCTCTTTTGTTCATTATACATTTTTCACAATCAGCATTTCAATTCACAACATGTTTTTTAGCCTCGAAAACGAATCACAAGTGGTTTTACAAGATCATGTTTCTCTTGTTAACTTCGTTTGCTAGTGTGAAATGATCATACATCACAAATTAAAATTATATAGTACACACAAAAACCACCCGTGACCCAGTTGGCAACAAGACTGGTCAGTACAGGTCTACACATCTTACGGGATTCAACTCCCGTTAAAGATGCGACGTTTTTACTCATCCCGACGGTCCAGGACCGCTCCAGGTGCTCTCCGGTGCGTTACACTGACCAAAGCACCTCGTTCTGGAACGAGGGCCAATAATTTTGGAAAGTATCTTCGAAGACATTAAGGTCTTAATTCGAGTACTCCGGTCACCTCTATCCTTAATGCTTCATCCAAGGCAAAACAGTGCGTAAATCATCCCGGCTATATCTTCAAGTGGTTCTTTCTTCAGGATATATTTTTTTCCAAAAAATATTTCAGCTGCCTTTGCCTTGCCATCTTCCTTGTAGTAATTTTCTTGAGCCTCCAAAATTACGCCACGTGTCATTTCTTCTTCTGCCTCATATTTTTCTTGTGCGTCTTCGCCGTAATCACTGTCATTCTAGGGAGATCATAATCCCGGTATGTCGTCCCCCGACAAAAAACTTGACGAGGTCCTCAAAAGTGGTAAGTGCCCCTTCCGCTTTTATGGGAATAAAGAACCGCTATACAGAACACAGGAACACGAATCACCGGCAAAAACATGTGGTCCCCACTGGACATCGCAACAGAACCCCTTGCAGCCCCTCAGGTTGTGGACCGGTTGGGTTAGCTCAGGGCCAACATTACCGTTGCCTCTTCAACGGCTCTGTCCGGCAGGTCCTTCGAGTCCAGGCGGCGGCGGTCTTTCGAATGGGCTAGATGGTTAGGTTGAAATCAGCCGCTTCCTGGAACGCAATTCTAGCGGCCGGCAGCTCCCATTAGTGACTTTCAGTGGTTTTCCCCAAACAATATCATGCGAATGGTAGAATAACACTCTAACGAACGGGTCCTGGACCGCGCGCGATCTTTTCTTCCCCTGTCTGGTCCTACCCTCTCCCTTTTCTTACGAACACACATACCCTTACATGCGCTATTCTACCGCACATGACGGGCGACCAGTCGGACGCTTAGAGATTGTTGGACTCCGTTGAGGGAAATACCTGCGGACGAATCTTCCCGCAAGCTGATGTGTGGATTGGCGCCGGATTTCACCGTCCAGAGGGGCAGGAGCAGCTTCCGATATGAAGCATTCACTACATTTACGGTAGGAATGATCACAGCAGTGGTCACAGATGTGCCCGGATCATTCAATTCATCAGATGTGCCCGCGGTTTGTGGACTTCTCATGACATTGCAGATTTTGCCCTAATGGTGGACGTTAGTTTCTCTAAAAAATAAGATTTGATGTCTACGACAAAGAATTTTTGAAGTTTTCTTTCCGAAAGGCAGTTTTGAAACGAAATGAGTTGCAAGGTCTAATTAAAGGATCCTTCCTTTAATTCATGGCAATGTTGCTTGGAAGTCAACTGTTCCCCGTGCGTCTTGGGCAGTGAAGGGTCAAGCATTCTGCTGTCTGCACAGCTAAGAAGCCGCCTTCACTGTGCGAGGAAATATTTATCTCCATGATGACGAAAAATACCTCACCGAAAGGAAGTGGGATGAAAATTGACTTACAAGACGTTTTCAAATCAATACAAAAATCAGTCTGTAATTCTATTTCATACCGAAATCCATTCTGTAAGATCCAGTTTCACATCTTGTTCCCCAATGAAATAGAGGAGTTACTCAAAGTGACCGCTTTGACAGATCGGAAAGCAAATCAATGCCACAAAGGGCGATACCATTGCAAGAGATAGAGATGAAGCTATTTACAAATGAGTTAACTGTAAACGAACGCACTGACAAAATGAGTACCTGGACATAACTTGCTGTTACGTTGGCAGCAGTGGCTAAGCAGTAGCTTTCAAAGCGGTCCCTTCTTCCAGTAATCTCATTATAACAGTTCAAACAAGGGGAAGAGTATTATTACAGAGGTAGCCAATCGAGAGCAGGAGGCAAGCACGTGTCTTCGACCGCGTCCACGCCCCCTGCCCTCCGTCCAGGAGCCCCGTGCGTAACGGGAAGCGGGCGCCGCGACGGCCGCCACGACGGCCGCCGTCCGCATACCGAGAGCCTGTTTCGACGCCCCCTGGGTCGCCGGGCGGGACGGGGCGGAGCGGTTGGACCGGGACACGGCGGGACGCAGCGGGATGGAGCGGTTGGTCAGGGGCACAGCGGGGCGGAGCGGGGCACAGCGGGGCACAGCGGGGTGAGGCGGGATGGAGCGGAGCGGGGCGGGGGTGGCGGGACGGGTCGGGGCGCGACGAGGCGGGGAGGAACGGAGGGGAGCGGGCGGAGCTGAGTGGAGCAGGCCGGGGTGGATCGGGTCAGGTCTTGGCGGGGCGGGGCGGAGGATACATGGCTGGGCGAGACGGAGGGGACAGTGCGGGGCGGGGCAGAGTGGGGCGGGGTAGAACGGGGCGGGGCGGGGCTGGGTGGGGCAGGGCAGAGCGTACGGGGGCGGGGCGGGGCGGGGCGGGGCGGGCGGGGCGGGCGGGCGGGCGGGCGGGCGGGCGGGGCGAAGCGGGGCGGGGCGGGCCGGGCCGGGCCGGGCCGGGCCGGGCCGGGGCGGGGCGGTGCGGGGCGGGGCGAGGTGAGGCGGACCGGGTGGAGCGGAGCGGGCGGCGCTGCGGTGACCGCGAGTGCGAGTGCGTTAGCTCCGCGGCGCCCGAAATAGACTCCTCCGACGCCACTCACAGTGGGACGCCTTGGAAGGCGAAGGGACTAAACAGTTAAAGGGCCCGTTAATGTTATCCGCAGATCATGAAAACAGAAACTTTGCGTTATATTACGTTCATTGTGTGTTCGTAGTTCAACGTTCGGGTGCTATTGTTACTAATTCTTTAATTACGTTATTTTGGTTATTCCAAACCCAAAAGGTATGTTCGTGTATTGGTAAACATGGGCTATACTCTGGGGTTTTAAAAACACACATAAATTAGAACAATATCGTTCACATGTCATTGAAGTGAAGATGTGTGAACTTTCTTGTTCAGGTTTCACGAAATATAACTTAAGTTCCCGTCGGTCTTGAATGTTAATGTCGTTGCCTAATGCCCGGGCTTTGGAAACTTCTTTATTGCCCATCTTCGACTTGGGCATATTTGATTTTGGCACCTATTGGGTAAACAACGTTATACTAGGATTTATTTAACCATGCACTTGACGTAAATCAACTGTTCATGATTACACCCAATAGGGAGCTTGAACGTCTCCATAGTGACGTCACTGTAGCAGCATTTAAGCTACCTATTGGATGAAATCGCATCAGCTGATTTACGTCAAGTGCACAAGTAAATAAATCGTACTATGGTAACTTTTTTTTTACTCCCACGTTGACCGACATGTGTCGACAAAACACGGTGCAAGCCTTCTTATTCATCGATTCCTTGTGGTTTGGGATGCTGTGGGTTGAGTGTTCACAAGTGCCACAGTGCGGCCGGGGGGGGGGGGAGGGGGGGCGGCCTTGGAGAGTCGACGACCGCTGCGGCGGTGGCGCGCGGTGCGGCCGAGACCACGTGTGCATACGTGCGTGCGCCAGGGGCGACGCTCCGCCCCAGCTCCTCCCCTCCCCTCCCCTCCCCTCCCCGGCCGGGCGCCGACCCGGATGCCCCGCCCGCCAGCGCAGCCTCTGCACCTGACGCGCTGGCGGACGACGCGGCGAGGCGCAGCGACTCTTCGTGGTGTTGGCTGCGAGCGTCAATAAGCGTACTGAAGTGCGGGAGAAGAGGATGGTCCTCGACGTCGTTTTTGCCATTGTCTTTTTTTTTTTTTTTTAAATATAATTTTATTTAAGGTCGCGTCAACATTTAGGTCATGAGCGACCACTATTGCATTTAACAGTATGGTTACTGTGAACTAGATGACATGATTTGGTGATGATAAGGGATCAAAGGACGAACACAAATACAAACATGCCCGAAGCGGGACTCGAACCCACGATTCTTCCGTCCGAAATCGCTACGGCACTACTGCCTTAACGGCCATCCGGACCGGCCGGACCATTGTCTTTGTTTTTTTTTTTGACGTTATTGTTTGCGTCGTTGTTGCTGTCATTATGGTTTTCGTTGTCATTGCTGTAACTGTCGTTCATGTTGTCATTATCGATGTTTCTGTCGTCATCTTCACTGGATCTCCTCAAAGTTGTCGTGCCTCTCTTCGTTGTTAATGCGTGTTTTTTGTTGTTATTATTATTATTGTTCTTTTTGTCTTAAAATATGTTAAACCTTATTACATGCGTGAGTTGTGGCCTTGCAAGCTAATTTGCAATTATCTGCAAATGCAATCACACAGATGTGATTACCCAAATGTATAATTTTCTAATCGTATGTTAATTCTTAAAATTATTCATTTTTTAATTATTAAATTGCGTGGTGCGCGTTATTGCCACACGCATTTCAAGCATCACTCACACACTCGAAGGCGAGGGTACAAGTGTTCGGGTCTGTCGTTATTACGGAGATACTTATCTAGCACTCGTCCCTTTAAGAACTGAGCTGTTCCACTTAAAAAAAACAATACGAAACAATAATCGTTTTCTACCCAACGTTTGTCATCATACGTATCACTGTATCTTAAAGTACCTACTACAAGAAGTACTAAATCACCAACACATGGGCTCAGTAAAATGGTTACAAACTGAAGGCTTCCATACACAACGTTTTTCAAGAGCTTAATATGAGAATTAAGAAATTCTTTTCTTTGCGGCAATTCACCAGACTATCTTTAAACTTGAATGTTGTGTCCTGTAATGAAACCTAAAATTCCCACACTTTGGAAATTTCAGAGATGTTTAAGAGCGCGAATCAAGGTGTGCGAAAATACGCTCCACCGGAAAAAAACAAAAACCACAAATCGTCATCGAACTTCCAATGACCGTCACAATTTCGCAGATGATTGCAGGAAATAGGATTTTTCTCTGTGTGTTCCTCTTTTCCTTGGGCTGCCAAGTGCCGTGACAAATGTCTGGCCAGTGTTGGTTCCGCGGAGTGCCACCCGTGGTGGGGCGCTCGCTTCGTCAGGTTGTTGTTCTTGGCTTCGCCTGTAGCACGTTGACCCAAGCGGCGATGGCGCTCGAAGCTGTGTTCACAGGACGCTCGCTGATTGTGTCGCGTCTAGTGAAAACTAATGATTTTAAAGATAATATCAACCGGCCTAAATAGCGCGCAGACGGCTGTGGGGACCCATTCTTCGGTAAGGTTGTCGGTTTGCGGTGTCTGTCTTGCGTGCGACAACGTTTTTGATATCGTGTGAACACCTGTGAAATAACGGTCCACAAAGTAGTACGTTTTAGGGCGAGTGGGGTAAGTCAGTTTTAAAAAAATCGCAAATTAAAAAAATATATCGCATAAATTTCATGGTCATGAGCGACTTACATTATAGGTTAGTGTATACGAATTGCGTTTTACTTTAGTTTTTGCAACGAATACACCTTTTCATTAGATATTTACAATATTATTACTGAATTATAAATAATAAAACTTTTCAATTATTCTAAAATATTGTTTTAACTGTTCTTTACGATTTAATATTTGTGATATGGGTGTCCCTGAAACGAAGTGCTAAAGAGTAAATTTCATTGAAAATAGTAATGCTTTTACAAAATTTAATAATCATCTCTTGAAAAGTTGATGACTAACAGTATGGCCATAAATTCTTCATCCTCTAGGCAAATTATTCTGTTTCTGTAATTCCTACAATGATAAAACTAGAGTACATACACTTTTATTGCAAGACAAACGTAGGCGTTGTGGGGTTTGGTCCCCATACATACTTAACATCTTATATAATTATATTTGCAACACTACCTAATTTGGTCATTGTATAAATTCCAAACGGTCTGAAGTATCGGAATGCGGTTGTGCCAAATTGTGGCAGATGATGAGGGGAATATAGCGTATTTATTTTTCTAGTTTGTGCGTTTTTATTGTGAATAATAATTTTAATTTGAGATATTGACATAACTTTCCTTTTTTAAATGGAAGTACTTATTTTTTCTACCACCATCCTCAACGGTTTTCTAGAAGGCAAAAAGTCTGTCCTTCGCTTGCATTCCGCTTTCTAGACTCCACCGATTTGACTGGTTTTTCTCGTCTATTTTGAAGACCCCAACGAGACTGGTCTTCGACCAATGCTATTAACAAAATATTGTTGGTGCCAGCCAACGCAAAACTTCCATCGTTTTTACGCCAAAATGCCGATATGGTGGATTTTAACTCCCTTCCCACTTGTAACTACTTGTATTTAAAATAACTAAATAAATAATCGAGTTCCACGCGTATTCCATTGAGTAATATGGTTTAGCTATTTATCAGAAAAACTCTTCCAACGAAAGGAAGGAGTGATATTGTGTTGTCTTGGTGGTTTTATTAGTAACGGCAAAAAACGTATCTTGTGACATCTAAATCATCTTTTTATCCCTTCATAATTAACCGTGAAAACCAAGTGACAATTTTCTTCACTTTATCGCTACGGGATTCCGTTAGAGGATTTGGTACTAATAAACAAATGATATTTCGGATTGCTGATATAAAATGAAAATGATTAAGACACGGAGGGTGAAGTTAATGCACATGTTGATAGATCAATGATCATTTTAAAGGAACGATAAGAAGTAATTGGCCGAGGAAAGTTACTCAGGAAACAGAGATGAGCGAGGGAAAGAAGATCAATTTCCACTAAAAGAAAACAGGAACGGCACCTCGGGTATTGATAACTAGAAAGCGCGGCAGAACAACGGGAAGGCAGAATGTGTTAAGTATTCGTATTTACTTGGTAAGCGCTATCAGCGGCCTGTACTTATTTTCAACAAATTATTAGGAACATAACTTGGGAGTTAGGGAGACACCGTCTTCACCCACGCAGGTATACACTATCTTTATATCGCCGCTACATGTATTATAAGGGTAGTAGTTGGTGAATATAATATATATAATATGTCGGCCCCGTGGCGCAGACGGTTGCGGCAGCGGTCGTCTGTGCCGAGGAGGCTGCAGGTTCGAATCCTGCGTAGACATGGTCGTATTTGTGATTGTCCCTTCACCTATCATCATCCTTTCATCTCATAATTCACACACTTCAAGACGTAACAACCTTGTTGTAATCCAAGGATACAGCTGAAAAGCTGATCCTGGAAGAATTACACACGTTAATCGTGTAGCGTGGTCAGTAATGGCCTATACGCTAATAATGATGATGATAATGATAATGATAATAATAATAATAATAATAATAATAATAATAATAATAATAATAATAATAATAATATATAGTATATTCACCAACTACTACCCTTATTTCATTCACCGGCGTTTTGGCACGAAACATCACATTTCAACTTAATTTCGGGTCGGAAGTACTTTGGTCTCGACATCGACGATCTACACTTCCTTCCTGGCACTGCCCTAGCCTTCTTATCGAGTGATCTCGTCCAGTCATTTCATTCATCGACTGTTTTGGCACGAACGACAGACGCAACGGATTTTGCCTGGCCGCTTCGTCACTCTTCCGTCGGGCTGAAGAGCGCGCGCGAGCTATGCGATCGTGCCAGGGCATCCGTCCCGGTATGTTGTCACATCGGGGATGTCGGAACCGACATCAGTCGCGATTCCTCGAAAACATAAATACCACAAAGAAACAGGAAATGGGAAGTAGGAAATGGAAAATAAAATTATGGGTGGTGAAGCGGTTTTTTGAGTATCTTTTGGCATTGTTCCTTCCGCCTTTTGTTCTTGATGAGGGTCATTTGTGATCCATTGTTGCTAAAGACAAGGATGCTTATGTCACTTAGCATTCGATGTACAAAAAATGGACTAAAGTTTGATTTCTTGCTGTAATTGATATAACAATTTAAACCATAATGTTATTTCGCGATTCAACAGAGTTAAAATGCCATTACGGGTCAGCTGACGAAAGTAAATACATCTCAGTATTCCCGTCTTTCACAAAGACGTCACCTTCAGATTTTCAATTATCAGTCCTCACCATCGAGAGTATTTTTCCCATTTATGAATTGTTGATTGTAAATTATTAGACAAGAACAGATCTGGCTTAAAAATGAACAAATAAAATTGTTTTGTTTTGTTTCCCAGAGGAACAATATACTACAATACATATATTATGAAATAATCCTGAAAGAAATACGTTTTCTCAACAAACTGTAATATATTTTCTGTTTTCGTTCTGATCTTTGATAATCTGACACAAAATTTGTTGAATAATAATTTTAAAAAAATATTTCATAGTTTTCCTTATGAATTGTAGCTTAATTCTGTAAAAAACAAACATTTCACCATATCTTTGGAACTCCAAGAGTGGCATCTTTACCCGTCTTATTAAACTATTTCCATTTACATGTCCATTTCCATTTCCGATTGTCTTCCGCCCATTTCTACCCTCCTGGTCTTCTTTTCGACTATTGCAACCTCGTTTCAGCACTCCTGGACAAGCTGCAATTCTAGCTGGAGGGTTGCATTTACATGCCGGGCCCGTAAGCCGTGTTTACATTACCGCGTTAATTGCTGCGCGCTGTTCGCACAGGGGGCGAAGTGAGCGCCTCGTAGTTGCCGGTGTAGCTGCCTGCGTGCCGCCCCCGCCCCCGCCGCCGCCGCCGCCGCCGCCGCCGCCGCCCCCGCCGCCGCCCCCGCCGCCGCGCCCGCCGCCGCCCCCGCCGCCGCCCTCGCCGCCGCCCTCGCCGCCGCCCTCGCCGCTCCCGCCGCCGCCGCCCCTCCCCGCTTGCAGAGTTGCAGTCACTTGAGGAGTTGCCTCCGCACAAGCGCTGCGCAAGCCGCCCATGAGACACCAAGGGGGAGGGGAGGGAAGGGGGGCGCGGCAGAGGCTTGGAGATTCTCGAAACCGAATTACCACGTGCTTGGAGCGTCCTCGGCCGACACGAAATTTCATGAGCCAGAGCAATAACTCGACCTTCATGTCAGGCTGTGCAGGATTAAATGCGAGTCGTTATACCTAAATGCTCAAAGGCGCTATGAAAATTAGATACGTCCCTTTCAAATGTCGGTGTTAATTTGGATTTCTGTAGAGCATAGATGTTCGTTTATTGGAAATACGCTTAACTTTTTTTTATTTTAATGATTAGAAAATTTATATGTCTAAGATTTTTATTGTTTATTACTTTTTTACAGAATAAAAATTAAAAATATATGGTTAGATGATAATTTCAGAAGATTCGACACTCATTTCCAATTGACACTACTACGAGTTTGCGATCATCCTATGGCAAATCATCCCACAATTAGTATACTGCCATTCCAGTGAACCATTAATTGTGGTGAATAAAAATACATTGCTTAAATGATTAATATTGGAGAGCGACGAATATCCATAGAAAGTAATTCATTTTATCAGACTTTGGAGATCCTGTGAAAAAAATATTTAAAAGTGAATCTTAACATTAAAATAGACTGTTTAAATGAATTGATTTCGCTGGTAAATCGATTAAATCGAAAATCCTGCAATAGTTAACGAAATTAACAAAACCCTGCAATAGTATTGTGTGGTGTATTTATAGTGCCGCAGTTCTTGAGATACCAAGAATGTCAAAAAAAGGTGTTGTTATTTAAAGCAACAGGTTAATAGGAAACATTTAATGGTAAGCCGCCTCTTCCTTGGATCCTAGCTGTAGCATGATTAAGCAGTGTCATAAACAGTGACACACTAAGTATGAGAATTGAGACGGTTTGCACAGTATGAAAATAGGCGAAGTGACACAAATATTTGCATTTATCAATTAAAACTGCTATAGATTCATCATTTTTTATTTTCCCCCGAGATTCTGTGTATCAAATGAAACCATAAACATCTCTCAAACGTTCGGACGTTGGAAGGTTTTCGTTCAATGTCTGTTCTCATTAGAAAGTAGTGATAAATATTATTTATTTATTTGACTTTCAGAAACACTTAAAAGTAGCTTATGGAGAAGTAAAAGAAATGTATACCGTTTCGAAAATACCGAGGATTCGATGTTGGAGAATATCGCTTTACCTTTCATACGGAAGTTTTGTTTTCGACATTATCTACATTACATCTACACATTTTAGTAGTTTCCTACTACTAGCAGACAACTTGTGATAGTTCAAATTGAGAAATAGAAATAATTTCATCAAACGCAACTACATAAACATTTTTATTAAATAAAATATATAAAATAGTTCAACGAAAGCTTTAATCTACTTGCGAGAAAATGGCTTTTTCTTCACTGTTTAGCTGTAACTAAGCATACAAACACACCCACGTTTTTTTAAAGCGTTACAATGATTCATTGATGAAATTTATTTATGCAAATAACTACCAAAAAGCACTTAGATCGAATAACGCTGTCAAAACATGAAGGAAGGGAGAAAGTGGAATAAGATGCACACAGACGTAGCAATCGCGACAGCAGTTAAGTGTGCGGAGAAGTGGAAAGGAAATGAATAAATTCATAATTGTACTATTTCTATATACCTACTCATTGAATTTTTTAAAAATAATTTTGAAAAGTATTTTTTTGTGTTGTAATTAAGATCCTGTGTTTTGAATTTATGAGATTTGAAAATGTTGAGTGTTGAATTTATGAGATTTGAAAATTTATGAGATTAAAATAGTTATTGTGTTCAATAATATGTGAGGCAAAAGGTAAACGTTCCTAGCTTCTCATTTATTTTGTGGCTGAATTTTCTACTTGTCTGGTCATGATAAGCATCATTTCAATAATTGCAATTCACTTTCCGACAATACTCTTATTAATTTTTACCGGCGATATCAAGCAACCTCCCAAGATTGATCTTCACGCTTTCTCAAAACTTTTCTTCCGCCTGGCAATGCTTCATATTTTAAAATATGATGAAGTTTTTCTATCAGGCTGACCTTGCGTCTGAGACCGTGCACCACTTTTACTTCCCACAACCTCAGCCTACGCGGCCGATGCCGGTGCCAAATGGATAAATCGGATCGGGATGTCACGGAGTTCCAATATACGAGACCGGCCGCCTCCGCCGCCGCCGCTGCTTGTTCCGTGGCGACCTCCTCCGTCTGTGCCAGGCGACGACGAACAGCTGACCCAGGCAGCGAACAGGATCAGCTGCGGAGACGGCGGCGGCGACGGCGGCGGCGACGGCGTTGCTGCCTGGGTTGGACGCCGCCCAATTGGCCAGAGATCTTCCCGCGTTTTCAGTTTCTTTTCCTCTCGGCGAGAGCCCGCTAGCTATTGCGCCCAGAAATACGTCTCGAGTTCAGGCAAGTCGTAGACGAGCTTGAGGCTTGCCAAGACGGCTTTTGCTAAATTCGTTCCTTAAATAGTCGACTGAATTCCAAAAAATGATGGAGCTAATGAAAGAGGATTCCAATAAACAGTAGTTCCTAGGACACTTCTTTTCACACGACTGACGACTCCGAAATGTATTCAGAATTATGTGGACAAAGGGTTCTGAAACTGACACCCGTTGGCCTACACGTGGAAGGCTTGTAGGTTGTAGGTAAACATCGTATACGCCAAGATCGGAGGAAGAAATTAACCGCCAAACTGTGAGAGTATAAATTTTAATTTGCGTATTGAAATACTGATTACACTCGTACGTACAGGAATAGTTCTTCAGTACCATATTTACCTCAACTTTTGAGCCGGATATCCGCTTAAAACGGGAGAAGCAGACATCAGAAAACTAGACGTCACGTAGACTCGCACATCCCGTTAAAAAGTTCATGATTCATATTCTCTTAAGTCTAGATTTAAAACTATTTATTCTAACCTTAATCATATTTAATTATGATTATTGTTGAAATTAAGGCTACTGTTTAGTGTTCGTAAACTTTTTCACAAATAGATAATGTTGATACTTGAGTATTAGCCTAACACTTTGTCAACTGTGTTGTGATAAGTTATAAATTTGAATATCTTTCACATTCTTGCAATTTCTTGCCATGTGAATTGAAAGGAAATATTCAACATGTATAAATAACTTTTAATTTAGCCTAATAATATTCAAAACTTGTCATTTAGTGAAATTTCATCCCGAAGGTACATCAAACTTTAATGTATGAGGGGTCCCAAACGTGTGAAGGTTTGAGAACCTCTAAGATGCTTTCGTAACTTGGTGAAATTAGTTCTTTATCTTATAAGCATTATTATGTATGCACATTTGTCGACCTGTGTCGGCTCATTCTTTTCATCTTAATGAGAGTTTGCTAGTCATGGCACCCAGAATTACTTCTCGAGATTAGACATTTCTTATTCTTCTCTGTAGACGAAGTTGAGTCACGGCAACCAATTCACTAAGTGTATCAAATCTAGTCGACTAAATTCCGGAAATGATATAAATAACGGGCGATGGATTCATCAAACAGTAGTTACTATGACACGTCTTTTCACAGGACAGGAAATTGCGAAGTTGCGTTCTAAATTCTCTTGAACGTTCTATAACTTGGCATAAAAATAAACCTTGTTTTTTTTTTAAACTGGCGCGTACCCAGTCCGATTCAATCTGACGTGATCTCCAGCAACCTATTGTTTAGTATTTCATGATAATATCGTACTTTTACGAATTATTTTCAATATCAAAACCTCAAATTAACTAATTAGAGTTGGCCTTCATTTTATTAGGCGTAAATCGCGATGTAGAAGAAACTTAACTACTCGGTCTCTTTAAATTGTGTCGTGCCTTTCAGTACCATATTTCCAAACGCAACCTTCCATCGGCTGGAATAATTGCTTTTTACGGCGTGTACTTTCACTTTCGAAACAAGACTCGAAAATTCAAAGGGCGTGTTCACTATAAACACGTCGCCGGAAACTTACCATTCGGATCCCCAAGCGCGGCTTCGACTGAAAGGGGCGTGGTCAGCATACCTTTGGACGCTATCCCACAATACGAATTGTGTAACTCCGGGTAACACCGGGTGAAAGTGCGAAGAGAGGCTCGCTGGAGTGTCGTTTCGGACGATTTGCGAACGTGACTCCCCCCCCCCCCCCGAACGAAGTTTCCGATCCGCGGCTCGACCCCGCGACTGGTCAGGCGTGCTCTTATGAGCAAAGATTTTTCAGGGTATTTGCGGAGAATGGCTGTCAGCCTGAGTTGCTGGCTGCTGATCGACTCTGGTGCTGGTTGCTGTTCTGCTTCGGAGAAAACTTTTGCAGCTTTTTTTCGACAGGAAATTGTGGGCACCAGAATGATGGTTAATATGTTGAAAGTGCAATTAAAACTCAATGAAATAAAACGCTAACTTGCGATATAATAAATTTATTGCTTTTTTAGATTTATTGTGCATCCGTTTAAAGCAAGCACCACTTGATAATAATATAATGTAAGCTTTTGATAAATTAATTCTTGAACATAATTTTATCATTTTTATGTAGGTATTTTTTCTTTAATTAGAACTATAAAAATAAATTCTTAAAAACTCGCTATAAAATAATGTAATTATTCTTCCAGAACTAACCAATAATATATTATTTCATTTCTCCTTTGAAATTCGAATGGAATGTAGAAAAATATACAATTAAATTTCTAGATAGTTAATGACCGCTTGTTGTCTCCTCTCAAAGCTTTTCTGTTGATTTTCACGACAATCATTGATTCATCAGTCGTCCAAAGGCAGTTTCAAAATGTAGAATATTAAGAGACGGAGGTTTTCTATATGTTGAATGCTTCAACGTAAAATTTGAGTTGCAAAATTTCTTATGTAGAAGAATAATGAAAATTCAAGATATCTAGGAAATGGAATTGCCTATTTTCGCCAATATTTCGAGATTAGTGAGCAAGAAATGGATAAAGAAAAAATCAATAGTATAAAAAAAGAATACGAAGTGAAAAAATGGGATAAAGAAAGTGAAAAAATATTTAAAAAGGTAAAAATTCACAGACAGATTGAGAAAAGGAAATTTAAGAGAATGAAAGAATGGAAAAATTAGAAGAACGAAATTAAAGATCATCCAAACGACGAATTTGTAAATAATGGGGAAGTCAGCAAAACCGAGGTGGCTGGAAGGAATAAGTGTATGTGAACCTCGCAAAATCTGGTGGGTCTGTAATAGATCACTTACTGGTCAATTATGAAGGAACTCGTATCAACTCCTTCCAATCATTCCTTTACCTCCCCCCCCCCCCCAGAATACGAACCCCCGAAAGAAATTCCCAATACACCACCCTACATCGCCCATCCTTAACCGCTGCCACGCGTGAGTAGTGAGGTGGGCGGGTCACATGTTTTCAGCTCGTCCATACGCGGCCCTGCCTCGCCTCACCACGCCTTAATAGCCCCAGTGGCGTGGCGCGATAGCCTCGCGGAAGAGGGCTCGCCTCGGACGGGTCGAGGTTGCATATTTGCCCGGTCGACCCCGACCGCACTGCACTGCACCGCACAGCACCGCACCGTTCTGTTATTCCGTACAGCCTGCTCCTCGCCGCCCTCGGCGACGTACGGATGGTGGCGCCCGATGAAAGTATTCTTACGGCTCTATCACATTCGAATGTCTCTGGTTGGAATGGAATTTTCAATTATTACAGTGTAGTGGTCGGGTGATGGACAGACTGCACCGCGAAGAAATCAGAAGATGAAGGCTTTTGTAGAAGATCGTTTCCTCACAGAACAAATAGAAGCAGCAGCATTTTAAAGCAGTTTATGAACAGTTTACTAAGCGATCGTGAGGCAGTTTTGTTCACAAATAATTACTTCGTGAGAAAGAGATATTGTAAAGTAATTAATGTTGGACAGATTCTTTAATGCTCCACAAACGATAACAAACCTAATTGATGAAAGTGTAAGACAGAATGTATACTACATAATTAATAAATGTAAAAATACAATTAGTTGTAAAATATATTATTTAATTTGCTTCCCAGAACGAATTATTAAATTCTTATGAAAGTGGGTGATAAATCGATCAGCGGTTTGCGAACAGTTCCAATAGCAAGTATCGTATTTGTACAGTTTATTTTTTAATTAATTAGTTTCATATGTTAACGCTAAAAACCAGCAAAAACAGTACTAGGGTGTATTAATCTGGTCGTTATCCGATCACTATCCTTATGAAGGAGAGTGGTCATAAAGTTGCGAGTAATTTCTCATCCGTTTGTTCTACTTTCCAGTAGTGCTCTAAAAATCAGGTATTTTGAAGACCATTAGCTAGTCACGAGTGATAAAGTTTTATTTGTTTTATTGAAGGGGTAGGAATAATTTATTGATCAAGTTGATTCAAATGGAGAAGTGCTTTTACAAAAGGCAATTCCTTTACGTATTGGAAAGGTTGAGGTTCAGAAACATCAAGCGATTATGACATATGGGTGCATTTATAATTCTCCTACATAGTTATCGTGAAAAGGTTAAATAAACATGTTGCGAGGTCGAGAGTAAAGAGCGAAATGGAATTGTAGTACCAGAAACATTCTCATAAGGATGTCATAAATTTATTTATATTGACCGTGTGGTAAAAGGTCTTTGCAAAGATACATTATGTACAATGAAACAAAGGGGTTTTAAAGATGTTTTTTTTATGTTTCCCAAAACTCAAGATAAGCTAATTTCGTCTATCGTTGAGTCAAAACATCTCACTGACCTCTCCAAGTTTGTTTTATTTTTAGAGGTATCAGTGAAGGCTCTTCCGTTTTTGGCACATTGCCACACTTTCTGTTTAAAAAGATCGGACTCAAGAATGCTGACTTACTAGAAATGTTTTGCTGACCAAAATCAGAATACAGTGTGGATGGTTGGTCGCCTAAAACGACTAGTTAAAATGGTGAACTTTTCGATCGAACAACAAAATATTTAATAAAGTTAAATAGAAACTCACAGCTGTTTATTTTATAATGTAGTTTCCAAATGAGAAAACTAATAGCATTAACTTTCGTGCAACAAGACTCAATTGGAGATGATGGGTGAGCCGGAGTTGCCTACCGTGACGTAAGAGAAGCCTGATATTCAGTCCGTGTGGCAACACAACCAGTCCTTCGTTCGTGCAATTTGACGAAGTGCCATTTGACATAGCGTCATTTTCACGCGTTGAACGTTCAGGTCCTTGCAGTTACGTTTCCAGGACAAGTCTAAAGTGACATCGTCCCGAGCTGTAAGTTTTCAACATCAACCGTTGCCACTTTTCGCGTCTTCTCGAGACTTTTCAACTGTAACGTGACAAAATTCTTTGCCTTTCGGATTTTCGACACTGGCTTGACAGGTAGGTCCAATTCAGCCGCTGTTTGGAGGAGAATTCTAGCCGCCTGCTCTGATTGGTGGTTTTTCGTGTTTTTTCCTATCAATACCAGGCGAATGCCGGAGAAGTAGCCTGACGAACGCGCGCGATCTTTCCCTCTTCTCCCTTGTCGAATTTTCTTCCGTTTCTTACACACACACACACACACACACTCACATGCACTACACTATCACACTTGACGAGAGACCAATCTACACACACACACTCACATGCACTACACTATCACACTTGACGAGAGACCAATCTACACACACACACACACACACTCACATGCACTACACTATCACACTTGACGAGAGACCAATCTACACACACACACACACACACACACTCACATGCACTACACTATCACACTTGACGAGAGACCAATCTACACACACACACACTCACATGCACTACACTATCACACTTGACGAGAGACCAATCTACACACACACCCACTCACATGCACTACACTATCACACTTGACGAGAGACCAATCTGCAGCTTAGAGCTTGGTCCGGCTGGGGTGGTGCCGCGCTGGAGGGAGATACGGTATTTTGGTGGGGAAACTCCCCACAAGAGTCTGTGGGTAGGCGCTGGATCCCGCCATCCACTGGGGAAAGATCACTCCCACCCCTCCCCTACCTCGGGTGATGACAAATGGCACTCCACGGGTCTAATGACCTTAGCAGTCGACGCGCCCGGAATCATCATTAAATCTTTGCCTTTCGATGGTGTTGACATAAGTTTTCCAGGGATAGACAAGATTACATATGATCAGGTTGAAATGTTTTCAACTTGTTTGTGATGTGTGTCTAAACTCTTTCCCATTTAATTTGACTCACTTTACTTTTCTGAAAAAAAGGTTGTAAGATAGGAAATGATTTCTAAAACATTTCTTTGCAGAGTTTGTGAAAAACAAATGTATTGCGGATGATATTTCATTCTCTCAAAACTTCTTGGCAGAGTTAGTAAAAAAAATTATTTCAGTCTCTCTAAATCTTTGTCGTCACTAGAGGAACTTCACAGGGGTTTTCAATTTTTACGTCAGATATTAGTTTCGACAGTTTGTGTGTTCACATTTATTTGAAGGTTCTTCCGATGATGGCATATTGCCACGCTATTATTGCCAGGCATATGTTTTCAAATGTCATCATGAGTTCGGCCATTTGGCGATAAACGAAACTGATGTTACGTAAATGATCACATCCATCAGCTGTAAATGAGAAAGAAGAATTAAAATTTAATATCAACAAATAATAACGTTAAATCATCTTAGGCCAATTGTGATGAAGTGCATGTGCAATACATTATCATTTTTAAGTTTCGAGGTACCACAAACTCCACCCGAGGATTATGCTGCACAAAATATCTAAATAGTTTAATTTTATACCCACCTCTTGTGTAAAGGTGTACTTTTATTAGTCTCTCCATATGTCTGTACATAAATGAAGAAAATGCAAATTTAAACAGGAGAGTGAATGCTTCCTTAGCATTTTATAAATATTACTAAAATTTAAAATATTAATAAAATTTTCTTAATGTTCTTTGGAACTGTCTGTTCTTCTTTCTTGTGAACTTGATAATAGTCTCTCACTTTGGTTTCCACATGTGGATCATACCGACACTATTTAATTTATTAAACTTCAAAACGGTAAAATCTGTATTGACGTCTGGGTGAGAGAGGAAGGGAAATCGAGATGGGGACCTTAACTCGGGAGCTATGGATGACAATAGTTATTACGAGCTTATCCTTTCTCTTGGAATTATGCAAAAAAAATATTTGTATCATTATTAAATGTAACTACTATTTTCGTTTTCAATCCACAGTATTGTCTCTGTTTAGATGATATTTCTCTGCAGAAAAGTTACCAGGCATTTCAACTTGATGCACACTTGTAGCAGAACTGTTCATTATTTAATAGCATATGTTATTGTGATGTAAAATAACTTATTTGTAAAAAGCTGCTGACAAAGAAACATGTGACGAACACGATTCGCACGCAGTGTGTGTCTTATGACTATCGATATTGCCTGAAAATAAATGTCCATGACTAAACCAGGTTTAACGAAAAAATTCAATAGACCGGGTCAGTGCATCAAGTCTCGCAAGCTACAGGTGCTCTAACCTCGTGAGAGCAGCTCTACCACGAATCGATTTTAACGAGTTGTCGCTCTTAAGTCTCTGTGTAGATGACGAAATTCTATATATTCATGTCGTCTTGTATCAGTTTCATGAGCGGAATTTGTGGTATTTATGCTGGCCAAACTGTTTTATTGAACTAATTAATTCCCAATAAGAAAATGTATTCCAGCTCCAGTATACTCGAAATCTAGGGAAATGCATTTCATTGTTTACATTAAATGAGAGTTCTGCAATACTTTCATTTAAATATATCATTTAAATATAACTATTTTATCAAAATTATTATTATTATTATTATTGTTGTTGTTGTTGTTATATCTGTTTTTATTTCATGTTGATTGCTAGAAACAGACTTCTAAAAACATAGTCATTGAAAAGAGATGGCTCTCAAAAGAAATGTTAATCTATGCACCGCTGATACGTGGCTTCCTTAATTGAGTTTGCCGGCCACTACGCGGGGCAATTCTTCAACGTCGTGTGATGTCGCTGTTCGCTTTGCGTGAAATCCACAGAATACGCGCAGTTCCGTCTGCGGCGTTGTTCCTCCGCCAGCACGCCCTCTGGCGGCGCACCCACTCGCGTGTGGAAACGCGGCCTTTTCGGCGGAGGCTCCGCCAGAGGTCTCGCAGGCGCCGGCGGCGGCCGGAGGCGGCGCTGCGCTTGTCTTTGCGACATGCGACGATCGCCGCCCGCCCGCCCGCCCGCCCGCCCGCCGCTTGAGCAACCGCCGCGAGCCGCCGCCGGCGCGACGCGACGCGTCACACTTTCAGGATCGAGGGCTGCTGGAGCCCAGGGGCGGTGCGCGGTGGCAGCTGGCCTTTTTTTTTTTTTCGTCTTCGAGTATTAGGTGGCTTAGGGCGGCAGTTGATGTAATTGCAGTGCCTCTGACCGGGGCGGTTCTACGGTTCAAGCCTTGACGCTCGTGGCACGATATTCCAGTCTAACAACATTGCTAGGTCGAATTCAGCCGCTGTCTGTATATGACAATAGTAGGAGTGTAATAGTACTATAATAGGAGAATTCTAGAGCCTGTCTGTTCTGATGGGCAGTTCGCTGTTTCTCCGATCCACACCAGGATGCCGGGGAAGTATCGCCTTTTTTTTCGTCTTCGAGTATTAGGTGGCTTAGGGCGGCAGTTGATGTCATTGCAGTGCCTCTGACCGGGAGGTTCTAGTGTTCCAGCCCCGACGGTGGTAGCACGATATTCCACTCTAACATTATTGCTAGGACAAATTCAGCTGCTGTCTGTTGTAGGGCAATAGTAGGAGTGTAATAGTAGTCTAGAAGGAGAATTATAGCGGCTGGCTGCTCAGATCGGTAGTTTGCCGCTTCTCCGAACTACACCAGGATGCCGGAGAAGTATCGTAACGGACCGCGCGCGCCGTCTTTCCTTCCTCTTCCTTGTCCTATCCTCACCCCTCGCATACATTGACACTCTCATGCACTACACTACCACACACGCCGGAGGAGCAGTCGGAAGCTTAGAGCTTGCCCCGCCTGGGGAGGTGTCCCGTTGGTGGGAGATACCTGAGTGGGGAAGACCTCGCGAGTCGACGTGTAGGCCGGCGCCGGATCTTGCCATCCAGCTGGAGATCATTGACACCTCCTGCAATAAGCATGTACTACACTTACGTGACTAATGACCTCAGCAGTTGATGTGCCTGGAATTACTAATTAATCAATCAGTCGACAGAGTATTGATTCCGAGAGCGTCAAGTACTGAGGCTGTTCGTTCCATGAATGTACTGCATGTTATGTTCTATGAGCTGACGGTGTTATTCCATCTCTTTTCTGTGAACCCCGTCGCCGACCTACACATCTGCTTTCGGGGGTTTCAAACTAATCTCACCGTTTGCTCACCTGGCAATGTACTGCTTGTAAGTATTAGTGGATGTGTCAGGGAAAATAATAATGAAGAAGGGAATGGCGGCGACGGTGTAACGAATGGCGGCGATGGTGTAACGGTTAGCGTACCGGACTATTGTACCCAAGTTGGCGGATTCAAACCCGATCGAAGCCGTGGATTTTTAAGGGCGAAAAAATCCTTCGTACGCCTTCCTTCGGAGGGGAAGTAAAGCCGGCTGTCCATGTTAGTAGATTTACTTGCATGTAAAAGATCCTCAAGCCTAAATGACGCCTCTGAGCTAAATTCAAAACCGCCTGTTTCTCGCCCAAGAAATACCTCCTTCCTCTGCTAGTTGGTGAAAGGAGCGTAGCGAAATTTGCGTGGTAAGACGGAAGAGCGGGCCTGATGGCCCGAGTCTCGCCACGTAAAATAAGGCAAATTCAATTCAATTCAAAAAAAGGGAATATCCCTAGCGTACACCGGGGTATGTGCAATCTAATAATTTTCAACGTTTCTATAACTCTAAACTCATAAAAGTGTAATTGATTTTTAATGTTGTCATCATTTTTCTATGGTTTGGTTTATTTTACGTAGGTTTCATGTTCTCTGTACTTCAAACGATAACTTTTTTCGTTTGCAAGCATTTCATAATTCAAATTGTGTGTCACTGAATTTCTCCTGAAATCAATCTTTCTTATCCTTTCCTTGGTAGAGTTTAAGGAGTGTTCGAGTTCATTCTCGTAAATTCTGGAAGCTCACAGCTGCAACCACCGTCATCTTTCCCAACTCTCTATCACATTTGGTAACTTCGTGTGACTGCTGCATATGGTAGCTTCGTGTGACTGCTCGAAATGGTGGATATTTCATTGAACTGCTGACTAAAAGCAGTTTGCGAACAAACGAATTCCAAAGTAGGATGTGATGAAATACGAATTCCCCAAAACAATACTGAATTCTTCATCGCCAGCTGTCACACAAAACCTATCGCGGCTGGAACGTTTCATAAATTTGTCCCTTTGTGATGCTGATGTCGCAATAGCCAGACTCCTAAATATATACATACGGCTTTCCCGAAACTCATATACCCATTCTGTTTCGCCATTCCAAGCCTTTTGTATTATTTTTTTGTTTTTCTCGGCGTCTGAAGCTTCTTGTGCTGCTGCGTAGTTCGGGGTTTCATGTGGTTGTTCCTTGCACAATGTATGCCGACGCTACAATGATCGAAAGAAGTTAACCATTACTTGGACCCCAATTTTAAGTAAAATTCAGGGTGTATTCAGCTGTATTTTCAGTATTTGTCATGTGGAATGGGGCGCAGTCAATTTAGTGATTGCCTAAAGCAAACGAAATATATTATTTTCGTAGTATTTTCTATGAGTTTTTCAAGTTTATTTTATTGGAAACTCTGCATATTCCAGCAGTATTCATTTACCTCTTCTTCTGTTAGATTCTTGAATTTCGTTATTAACCGTTGAATGATGGTATTGAGGATTGCGTTGGATGCTTGATGGTTGGCAATTGCACTAGAAGCATAAGAGTCTTGATGTACTTATACCTTTGAATAAGTTGTGCAAAAATGCTCGCCTTTTTTGTTCAAAGTTTAGTCGCAGTCACTGCTTATATTCGGTTAAAAAACTAAGTATTTTGACATACATTGAATAATTAACCGGTTAAAATATTAATATATGTTATTTATATTGTAACGTTTCTCGTGGTGAATTAAAACCAACGAAATATTGTTTAAACAAAAACGTTTTATTCGGGAACAATTATACACTCTAAAATCTACTGACACTAAAAACTACTTGGCCTATTTACAGATATATTACACTTAATTATTTACACTGTTACACACGACTCCGTTTTCTTGATTTATTTACACAGTTCACTTCTTACACACTATTTATTTAAACAGTTCTCTTCTTCTACAGTATCAGTCAGTCCATGCACTGTCCACGGTCCACTGCACTTGACCCCAATTCCCTGCACAGACCACAATTCCCCTGCGCAGACCACAATTCCTTGCGCAGACCACACTTCACTGCGCACACCAGGGTCCACTGCACTGCTGTTTACCGCGATGCCCACTTCACAGCTCAGCTTCCACTGCAGACTTCAAACTGCTGACTGCTGTTTCCCCACTGCACCACTGCTTACCGCGATGCACCCTTCACAGCTCAGCTTCCACTGCAGACTTCAGACTGCTGACTGCTGTTCAACCACTGCACCACTCTTCACCGCAATGCACACTTCCCAGCACAGTTTCCACTTCGGACACACTGACGGACTGACGTCTTACTGCTCACTACTGACTTCTGCTAAACTGACTCCTGCTAACTTCTGACTAACTGACTGTTGACTCCTCTCACTGAACTCGCGGCCGCCGGCAGCGCGTATTTATACCTGCCCGGCGCTTGTCTCCAGGCACCTGGCTCATTCTCGGCATTTCTCCGCGGCTCGCGGATTGTCCGGAACCGTCTAGTTCGGGGGGGGGGGGGGAAGGGAAGGGCGGCGGCAGATGACGCAATCCACGCGCAGCGACTTCGGCAGGTGATGCAATATTCGTTACAATATATCTCTCTCTCATCAGTCTTAGAAATATACTGTTTTTCAGGCTACTAATTAACCAAATTTGTGGAAACAAGTGGAAATTCCTGATCTTGGCTATTCTCTTCACTTCAACCTGTCCCTCTTCCACCTCCCATAGATGGTCTTTTGACTTCCTAAGCTCTGTTTTCTCTTACTTGCTCCCTTCACGTTGGCAGTGGAAAGTCCGTTCAATAAACAATCTCTCCTTAACACATACCCAATTCAACTCTTCTTACTGTTTTCCATGTTTACGGATTTGAAGCATTCTACCTTAGATTTGACTGCCATCGTAGTTTTTTAAACTATATTTATGGTTCATGGTTCAACAATTTTGATAGTCAGCATGTTATAAATTAGTATTACAAATTGGATAAACTGATGCATTCAGTTTGTTAATTGTACAATATAATTTTGTTTAAATTATACACTAGAAACGACGTTTCGGGATCCTCATTTTACCATTACCCCATGTACTAGAAAGACGAATATTGTTTTAATTACTCTAAGCAGGCGCGAATCCACGGGGAGAGAAACGGGGGAAATTCCCCTCACCCCCCAAAAAAAATCAGCAGCTATAAATTTTAACATGTCATGAATTTTTCGAGAAAAAATATTTTCGGATAATCATTAAAACTAATAAAATCGTATCCCAGCATGTACAAAGTGTAGCCTGCGACATTTGACATAATCTATAATGCCACATTTGACCATAAAACTGTCAATTTCCCCTCCCAAAATTTTGTCTCTGGATCCGCCCCTGCTTTATGAAACCTTCAAATTGAACATATATCATGATTGTCCAGAGTTATTGAACCACGAACCAAGGATATCGAAGAAGAATTGTTAAAGCAGCGCCCATCTGCGTGGCGCCCCGCGTGGCGCCGCTTTTGGGGCCGAACGGCTGCGATTCGCCGTGAAAGTGCACGCGGAGTGCGAGACGTGTGTGTGTGTGTGGGGGGGGGCATTAGGACTCCTTTGTTGGCGTAGGCGCGCGCGGCTGTGTCAACACTCGCAGCCACGGGCCATCCACGCTCGTGCGCTTTGTGCGAATGCATTAACTTTCGATCTCGCCGTAATAGCGCCAGATGCGCGCGATGTGTACTGACCGGTGGTTGCGTTTTTGAGGTCGGCCCAAAGGCTGACAGTGCTTTCGACGTGGTTCAGATGTGGGTTTGTTCGTTAATGACGAATACATCTGTGAGCGTAAGATGAAACAAATAAAGAATTTGTTTTCATACATTGGATTAATTGTCATAATTGGACTAATACTGTCTTGTCAGATATTGTTTTAATAAGTAAATAAATAAAACCTAATATTTCATAAACTATTGCAACAAAATCTCTTTATTAAACAGTGTGATGTCTTTGACATGAAAGTGAACATGTCTACGTATTTTTGAGGAATTCTGTATTTTTAGTAGTTCGTTGTATTAGGTTTGGAATGCAAATCAGAAACCTGATTTGAGAGAATTGTATACTCAATTTGAAAATAGAAGAAAAAATAGAGCGGTATGTGCAAGTTAGATGTGTATTCTCGAGCTCGGCAGCGCGAATAAATGATTACAAACGAGCACATAATGGTCTTTTAGCCTTCTCTTTCGTCCACGACTCCTCTCGCCAGTCAGCTGTCACCTCTGATACTGCGTCCGAGACCCTGCCGCCATTGATGTTCACCCTAGTCGTGGACGAAACATTTGGCCCTTCATTGCCAAGTAAATCATGACCACCCAGCCCGGAAACTTTCTCTGATATTGATTCTTTGACCTTATTCGAAAATAATACATTGCAATAAATTTAATGTTATTCATTTAATGAAACATGATTGACAGAAAGGGTTTATACAAAAACTAGCGCATCTTGAAGCTAGCGAATCAAATTAATTAGTCTTGTTGAATTTATAAGGCCAATATTGCAGTATAGCTGTCGAGTTTAGTATGAGTAGCATACACTAAGACAGTGAAAAAAGTATTCAGTTTTTAGTTAGGAAATTTATTGGTGTGGCAGAATTGACATTTTTTGAGTTTCTTTGCATGGCAAATAATTCATGTCAGAAATTATGTGAAAGAAACTTGTTTCTTTTCCGGAATGACAAATTTTGCAGGAAATATTTCAGGTCAAAGACACGTTCCCTTATTTATTACTTTTATCTCTCCAAATCGCTAGTAACTTCAAGTACTGAAACGGGAAGGACAACAAAAACATCTCTTAAGAAGGAAGTTGTTACATTTGCCATCTCTGAGAACTGGTTTAACTCAGGATCAGTCGTAAACCTGATTTGCAGAACTTGAAGACTTGTTTCTGAGATTCTTCATTGGAATTGTGCTTATAGTTGTAGGTGTACTTGTAGAGCAAGTGGATCAAAATGAAAGAATTATTAGAAAGTTTAAAAACATTTCATTCTCCATCAAAGGTTATGATTAAGGATGATTGTTTCAAAACTAACTTGAAAATTACTTACCACTGTTCGTGCGTGTAAAACTGTGAACCACTCCTATCAATTATGCGGAATAATAACAAATTAAAGTGCAAGAGAAGTGAATTAGGGAAGCCAGGAGGAAATGATTACTGAAGTGCGATTTTACTCTTTTCTTCTGCAACCGGTCTCACTTTCGCTGGATTTCATCTGGGCGGAAAACTAAAACAGCGAGACTTAGGAGTTCCAGGTTTAAATCTCAGCACTCTGAGCATGGCATCTCAGAGCATAACCGGTCATAATTGAAGACGAAAGTGCGGAAGAGTTTACATGAATCCTTCTACCTGGAAGGAGCTCAGACGCCGATTTTCAACGAGATGTTGGAGAATCTACTTCGAATTTTTTTAGAATTACAATTATTGAAAAAAATTGAATTAAAACTATACTATAAGAGCACTTACTCTCTAATATTATTTATTCAAAGAATAAATCATAAGGAAAAAATACTTTTTGTTGAGTCTGACAAGTGTGTCAATTATTTTCAATTTAACTAAAGCTTATATTATCAAATATTTACTCATTTTCTTCAACTCCTTGCCTTAAACATCTAAAATACACTACGTCTCTGGGAGGGCGGGGTATAACTTTTAGAATTACAGGAGCTGTTTAAATAAATTGCTGTATTAGTAATGTTTTGAGAATGGTATTGAATTTGTGGAGTACGGTTTGTACGAAGTTGGAATTCCATGTATTTGTGGAGGATAATTGGTCAGTCTCACACATCACTCCCAAAGAAAAGAAGATAAGGGAATGAATTTTTCTCGAAAGTAAATAATGAGCTGTAATAATTTGAATGAGTTATGAGGAAAACTTTAATTCTCTTAATCCGAGAATACGGTCGTTATTTTTTTAAAGACTTTTATTAAATCCAATCGTATTTATCAGCTTAGTTATCTGTGACCCAGCATTACTGCTGACGGCAGCCATTCTGACTGGGAGGATTCGACGATAGCGGATTTTCGCCACTATATAGGTTAATTCAATTTCGACCAACGTCTAGAGTTAAGTTGTAGCGCTCGGCTGTTCTGGGCGGTAGTTTTCCGAGGTTTTTGGAATCAATCCCAGACGAATGATGGAGCAGTAGCTTTAAAAACGACCTCGGACGACGCGCGATCTTTCCTTCCTCTTCCTTGCCCTAACCTCTCCCCTTACTCTCACACACACTTACATGAACAACACTTCCACACACGACGGAGCTTAGAGCTTCTCCTCGCTGGAGGAATTATCTGGAGGAAGAAATCCATCGCAATATGACGTGTAGGTCGGGGACGGATCTTGTCATCTAGCGGTGTCGTAACACTTCACATCCCGCAACATAAATTTCATTACACTAACGGGACTAAGGGCCTGTTAGTGTAGCAGTTGAAGTGTCCCCAAACATCAATCAATCCAATTGTGTTTCATTCCCGGGAAGATCATCATGTTAATATTCTTCTCGCGTTGCATCTTTAGTTACATTACCAAAATAAAAGGTAATAATTACAGAAATTAAAATATCATTTACCGTTGATCACCAAGGTAGTTAGTATAAGTCTGAAATCTGAAAGATCTTGAAAGGAAAAATATGAAAACGAATCTGTAAATCAAAAGTTAGAGATTCCGAAAGTCGAAATTTACTAAATTGGTCTTTGCAGAAACCTAATGACAAATGTGTGTTATTAATTAAACTCAGAAATACGTACGAACATTTTCATGGAAAAATAAATGTTTAATGTTTTCAATATCTTAAGAGGTAAATATATCACCGTGCATGTTGCCCAGTACATGTGTACATGCCTGGCTACTTTCATAATGGCAACGGGTCAGGACACTTTCATGTTTTTCATAAGGACAAGCATTTCCAAGAGAGCTCCACGGTGACAAGTTCAAGGGTACCGCGAAGACTGGGATATCCAGGACTAAACTGGTTGGAGATAATTGTCTTAGGTTTAAAAAACCCTCACAATAAGGAAAAAATGATATACTTTTAAACACTTTACACGACCACACAAAGTTATGTCATCCCTCTGCGATAATAAATACTTCTCGCTTCACTGCCTTCCGTAAGCATCTGGCGGTGTCGTGAGCAAATACAGGGACCGTGGAACACAAGCACGGCAGGCTACCAAACAAATGCCCTTGTCCCACGGGCCATCCAAACACAAGGTGCGACATTTTGAGGTTCAGCGTAACACCGGTAGGGGCCGTCCATAAATTACGTATCGCAAACTTGGAGTATTTTGAATACCCCCTCTCCCCCCTGTAACGCACCCGTAACGCGCGATTGAACCCCCCTAAATAATTACGTAACGCTTGCGACAATCCCCCTGTGTAAATGCAAAAAGTGAAAATAAATTATAGTTCAGTAAAAAAGAGTATTAATTTCATCCATTCAGTAACAACTTCTAATAACTTAAAATCATTTTTAAAACTATTTAATTAGATCATTCGTTTTAAAACTTATACTTTCAATGTTGTCCAAACAGTTCTTGATGTTCTCAGACAAACCAGATCTAACACATCGGTAACTATTACACTCTATTAATATGTGGGAAATAGGGATTGCAGTTCCACATTTAGGGCATGTGTTCACTGGAGTTTTTGACATGAGATGAAAGTACGGATGAAGTGCGGATGTCTGCGGTTTCGTGAGGTTTCTAAGTAAGATCTTGCGCTAAGACTAAGGCCCACTCGCAGATATTCAGACTCACTTTTCCAATGAAGGGCATTCGGAGAGCCAATATAAGACTTTTAGATCATATAGCACAATTTTTTTAATACTTCAGAATTTACGGATGTTATTTATTGCTCCATAATAAAATATCTTATTTTCCGCATATCTGCGTAGGAAAGGAAAAGGTTCAAGCCTAGAAGTCTGGGTCTAAGTAATGTGTGTGTGTCGTTAGTCAGCGACGAAGTAAAGTGGCCTTCGGTGGCCGAGGGCCTCGGCACGTGTTTGGCCAGAAGTTCATCTGTGCGGGAACTGACCGGCTTTTCGGGGAACGGTCCTTAGGCGAGGAAATAGGTCGGCACGGCACAAGCTGTACAGCTGTACCCGCAGAGGATTCAAAGAACTGGTCTATCAGGTTTCTTGTACACCTACGGCTCTGGGTCGCGTGTACTTGTAAAATGTATTAAGTAATGACGGCTAACGGATTATATTGCAGAAACGGGGACCTTGCAAAATAGTCGTATGAATGTTTCGAACTGTTTTAACGATGCAATAAAATTATTGAAAACAAATTACAATATTATTATATCAAACAAATATAAAATATTTTTTCAATAATTCTGGACCCACAAATAAAATATTTTATTAAATACATTATCGTAGTTATTATAAAAAGTAAACGACATTTATCGGCATAATAAATTAATTAATATTAATTTATTGGGGCGTCGTGAAGAAGTTTATGAATATACAACTAAAGGCTAAATTCAATTTGTGATTGCAGATACACGTTAGAATTTAAGCATACTAGTTTATTTTTTATGTTATCATTAACGCTGTATTTCACAATCACATGTCGGTAAATATTAACGAGGCAGTGTGAATGATTCTGGAATGTGACAAAAAAAAGCGAAGGTTAAAGTAACATGACACGAAAAATGTGTTACATAATGGAAGTATTTATGGTTCAGAGGAGACAAAATTGCACTGCATATTCTGCAAATTCGTTGAATGGAAATTGTTATTGCACCATTCTAAAATCCACTAGAGTGGACTTAATTACTTAATTTGCAAAAAAGCGCATTTCGGAAGCGAACGCAAAAACTGATCTTATTCGGGGCAGTACAAAAAAAGACGGCGAGTAACTCGTATTTAATGCACATCGAACGCTGTTTCAGAATTCTACATCGACCGCATCTTTTCACTCGTCACAAACACAGGCCCTTTCATGAGAATATATTTTGGGTAGGATTTACAAAGATAAAATAAATACCTTGTTCCTTGTTATGTGAAAGGACTTTATGTTATTACAAATTATACCTTCTAAATGTAACCTTTCCACTTTGGTTATTTATCTCAGAGTATTTCTCCATCCCATGAAAACCATTGAAAATGACACGGCCAGAAGTGACGTATGAAGTGGGAAAAACTGACGTCAGAAACGAGAGGAGCCAAAATTCTGCTCTGAACTAATTTAAAATGGTTGGGGCGGTCGTCGTGTACATATTATTTCATAATAGCCTCCTTCCATCACTTCGCACCAAGTTTGTACCTTCCTAGAGGTAAGATACAGAAAGAAATCGTATGGATATTGATATCAAATACAAACTATGAGACACTGCACTATGAAACTCTGTCAACACGGCAGTACCGCTTCTAAGCATGTTAATTAAAACGAGATATTTTACATTTGCAAGGTAGACGTTATGCAGGAGGTTATAGCTTACATCTTAGCTCCCTAGGTTCCAGCACTTCTTCTAAATTTCATCTACAACATACGACACCAAAAACCGGGAGAGGTGGCTCAGAGCATCAATTAATGTCACTGCAGTGCTTCTGATACGATACCTTCTGATACGATTCTACGTTCGAGTCCCAACGGCCGCAGGATTTTGGACACTAGCTTCTCACCTAGGTCAAATTCAATCACTGCCTGGAGAATAATTCTAGCGGCCGGCTGCTCTGATCGGTAGTTTTCCATGATTTCTTCGACCACACGACCAGGCAGATCTGGAACAGTACCAAACGAAACGGACCGCGCGCGATTTTTCCTTCATCTTCCTTGTTCTACCCCTTACGTACACACTACTAACACACACTTATAGCAACATGCGGGAGACCGGTTGGGAGATTACATTTTGCGCCGGCTGGGGCGGTGCCCCGCTCGTGGGAGATACCTGGTTGGGGAAACCTCCGCTAGCTGACGGTAGGTCGGCGCCGGGACTCTCAATACAACGGGGGAAGATCGCCGCCACCTCCCGAGCAAAAATATGCATTACACTTACGGGAGTAATGACTTTAGCAGTTGACGCGCCTGAAGTTCTAATAAATCAGTCAATCAATCAATCGGATCGCGAATCGAAACTAGATGCTGGCTAAGGGCCGCAGCGCGCCTTATGGGCCTGAGGAGGCGTGCGGGCGATAACTGGGCGAAGGAGAAAATTGCGAAGCGCCCGCGGCGCGCGCTTTTGCCGCAAATGCATGCGATCGATGGCGCTGAGGGCGGGGGCGGGGCGCTTTCTCTGTACTTGGCGTATGGAGAAAGCGCGCCCCGCGGAGGGCGATCCCGCCGCCCATCATACGAAACGGCCCATTGCTTTCCAGCGCCCTCCGCCGCCCCGCCGCGCGGGCGCACGTCGCCCCGGCCTTTTGTGGGGCGCCCACGTGACCTGTGGGTGGGGGGAGATGGCGGTATCACAACGATCGGCGATGTGTGGAATAAATTGCGATGTTGCGATCGGAAAAGCTGGCTCTGGGCATCAATTGATGTCACTACAGTGTCTCTGACTGGGAGATCGTATGGGCTCCACTTCCGACGATGTGGCAGGATTTTCGACCCCAACCTGACAGTTAGGTGGAATACTATCTGGAGGAGAATTCTAGCAGCCGACTCTCTGACCGGCAGTTTTCCGTAGTTTCAACATAAGCCGAATGCCGGAGCAGTACTTTAATAAACGGGTCACGGGCCGCGCGCGATCATTCTTTCCTCTTCCTTGTCTTATCACCACCCCTTACTTTCACATACTTGTACTCACATGAACTACACTACCACACATGCCGGGAGACCGGTACGGAGCTTAGAGCTTGTCCCGGCTGGGTCAGTGCCACGTTAGTGGGAAATACCTGGTTGGGGAAAATACGATGTAGATCAGCAAGGGATCCCGCCAGCCAGCTGGGAAAGATCACCACCACCACCTCCGCGATGAAAACACGCGGGACTAGCTACATTTACGGGAACGATGAACTTAGCCGTGGACGCTCCCGTAAAAAGTAATCAATCAATCAAAGCTATAATGCGATCGTCGTTTATTGAATACGATTTGAAAAAGAATATGAAATGCTAAAACATCACTCATTTGATACTTTAAATTGGTCAGATTATTAGTTGTTACGAGGAGCGGGAACCGAACCACAGCGTCCTGGTTTATACCCAGTTACATCTACATCTGTCGCAATGTTCACGGGCCATGGGCATTTTCCACAATTTACCGTAAAACCTCATCTTGTCGCATTGTGTCTTAACATGGTCGCATCTTGATTGATATTTACTTCTCAGAACAGATATCTTATGAATTTGAATAAGAATAAGAGTTGTGACAATTGAATGATAAACTGGTGATATGTGAATATAATTGTAACAATATAACATCAATTGGATTATATATTATAAGTAAATATTAAAAGTAAATAAAGTTTCCTTGGCGGGTAGAGAAGGTTCACCTCTTAGAGCGCGGGCATCGCCATGGCAATCAAGCCGCCCTACGAAAAATAGCGACGATCGCCGATTGATTTATTTCGGGGTTATCCCAACCAGGTATCTCACATCAGCAAAGGATCGCTCCGGTCGAAACAAGCTCCAAGCTCCCGACTGGTCTTCCGCCATGTGTGTTAGTGTATTGCATGTAAATGTGTATGGAATGAGAAGGGAAAATGTCCTGTAGCCCGTGGCCTGTTTGTTTGGGTACTGCTCCGGCATTCGCCTGGTGTTGATCGGAGAAACCGCGGAAAACTACCGATCAGAGCAGTCGGTCGCTAGATTTCTCATAGTCAGCGATTATTCTCCACCTAGTTGTCTAGCTAGTGTGGAAAATCCTAACGCCGTCGTGACTTGTACTCTAGTACCTCCGGTCAAAAGCACTTCAGTGGCATCAATTGAAGACCGGAGCCACCTAAGCTCGTGCGACGAGTTCAGGACTTCCTTCGAATCTTTCCATCAGGGTTTTACCTCCAAATAATAATAATAATAATAATAATAATAATAATAATAATAATAATAATAATATTTATTGAGTCACATATACAATTACAATCGTGTATGACGAGTCAATATGATGCCTTGGGTGGAGAGAGCGAAGTTATATTACTGTTCAGGAGCAAACAAGGGGCCATCTCAGCATTTGCTCAAAGGACCAGGGAAACTGAACAAAACCTGATCGAGATGGGGTCATTGGCCTAGAAATACAATACTTGTTACAGTTAGATTAAGATATTATACAGTAGATAAATTATCTGCTAATAATTAACATTAATAATAATAATTACATTAATATACAAATCATCGCACACTTTGCAGCTCAGTGGTTATGCGTGATCTTGTTAGAGCGGATACTGCTGCTTTAGATAACGCTACGGACAGCTGTACTGACCTTGTTCAGAACTGGATTGGTTTATAACTGTTCGGTAGCCCAACTCTGAGGAATAAAACGGGAAACCGAAATGTTGCCCGCAACGGTATTAGTGGCCTGGCTCTGACATTTAATATCACTTTGACAGGTGGAAGCTGCAACAATTGAAGTCTTCTAATGCAGGAGAAGTTTTGAAATATATCCAGCTAAATTAGATTTCTAGAGTGGACTTGAGTAAATGTATTAAATAATCTTCCTAGGTGTATTAAATATTACATTGTGAGAAATAATTCTAACTACGTATATTTAATAATTATTTATTATTTTTGAAACATACCGCAAAACTTTCTTATGAAACGAATGGATTCTCTTAAAAGTGTAATAATACTTTTTCATTTGTCACGAATTGAGCAACAATTCTCGCAAAAAGAAGAATTTCTCACCTAATTGGACACCGGTATTTCTGTCATCAAAGTGAAAAGGTTATTAGAAAGGTCAAAAATTAAGTTTTAAGTTTCATTTTCCCCACATTTTAATTACTTAGGACATTTAGCACGCCACGATATTTGTCTGTCACAGTCATGAACCACTGCTTTTTGGCTCTCACTAGGACAACGCTCCGGAGGCTAAACATAACCTTCCGTCGAGAATAGGATGACGTCATAGCCGTTTAATTAGTTCCATCCATTCGGATCCTAGATTGTCTCTATCCTGAAGGGCAGTGGTCTCAAAATTGAAAGCGTTGCGACATCGAACGGAGTGAATGTGATTTTATTTATTTATTTATTTATTTATTTATTTATTTATTTATTTATTTATTTATTTATTTATTTATTTATTTATTTATTTTTGTTAATGGATAAATTTTATCTGCTAACAAAATGCGATCAATGTCAATTTGAAGACATTTCCGCTTACAAATGAACATAAGTGAATATTTCTGTTGTATTTTGTTCAATAGATGGACTGTTCATTTCTATCAGCTTTAAAAGAATTAAAGCTGTCTATGAAAATACTTTTGTGTATTCGCACGTACTGATGAAAAAAATTCAAAAAATGAAAATGTTTTTTTAAACTTTAAAACAACGTTGTGCGTTATCGGTACTACAAGCAAAATTATTATTGGTTTTTGCAGGCTTTTCTCAATCGTCAGGATAATTTGCTTAAATTTTCTGCTATTAATATTCACAAATCTTTTAATGCAGAGAAAATCAACCCGTGCCTGTCTTCAAGTTGTGAAGAATCTCGTGTCTACCATCAAACCAACAGCATATAAAGAACATAACTCGAGGATGCATGCGTAACAGGGGGACAAAGTATCAGGGAAACGTGATGGTAAATAATTTGTGAATAAAAGTTATTATTTTATACTAATGTATTTACATTTGGTTACTTTGAGATCAGGATTCAGAAAACATATTTACGTCATTGTCCGAACATTTCGCTATTACATACCCGTTCGCTTTCCGAATGCACATTGATCTTAATTTCTTAGGAGTACTTGCTTCCAGGGTATTGTTCGAGCGAGAGCATGAAAGAGAGCAATAGTTCATGACAGTGACAGACAAATAACTTGTCCTGCTAAATGACGTACATAATCGAAATGTGGGAAAAATGGAATGTCAAAGTCAATTTTTCTCCTTTCTAGTAACCTTTTCACTTTAATGTCAGGAAGATCGGTGACCATTTAAGTGAGGAATTTATCTCTCTGGCCGAAGTCCTGACAAATGAAAAAGTAATATTATCGTTTTAAAAGAATTACTTCGCTTTAGAAGTAATTTGCGCGTAATCTTTCAAAAAGAGTGAATGATTATTAAAGGACCTGAGAAGAGCGAAATATATTTCACAGTGTATTATTCAATACGAGGAAGGTTATTTAATACATTTACTCTCGCCCAGTCTTGAAACTCGTGATTGCAAACATACTGCCCAATATGGTATCGTATATACAGAGTAATTGGTGGTGAATTAAATTCAACGTAAAGAAATAGGACGACAACCAATATGTGTGGATCGTTGATTTGATCATAAAAAAACTGTGAATTCTCCTGTACGTATTATACATTTTGATTAACAATTTGGTACTTATAAACATCGCAATTTACATTTCTTATTTATTCATTTATTATTAATATACACTTTCAGATTAAACATTATTAATTGTTATTGATAATGCTCGATTACTTAAAACACGGTCACTCCACTATTTCCCGATTTTCGACTAAGTATGTTGTTTGCATTTAATGCCACGTTCTCCCAAATTAGAATATTCTCTTATAAAACTTCAAATAAAACGGAACTACTGTAGCATTGTTCCAATCGTGTCGTTCGCGAACTCCACCAAAGTTGTTTCTGCGCGAAGCGCTCTTGACTGGTGGTATTTGTCAGACATCTTAAGTAATGCCACTGTCGTCTTCTTCTTCTTCCCGTCACACGACCTCCTAAATCGCGACGAGAAGGAGAATAAAGTGGTCGTACTGCACATCGACCAAAAAAAAAAGACAAGAGTATTTCGTCTCGAAACGACTTCAATCGAGACGCTGAGCCCGAAATGGGGCAACGCTCTCCGTTCTCGACCTCCGAATTCCGATCGGCACTCGACCCCGACTCCTCGGAACGTCCGTCGCACACACGAGCGGTTGGGCAAGGCGGCGGCGGCGGCGGTGGGTGCGCGGGTGGCGTGTTGATTCAGCGCGGTGCTTCTGGTTTCACGGACAGTTTGTTTGAGCTGCCGCAAGCTCACGTGACTCACGGGGCGGCGGCGGCGGCGGCGGCGGCGGCGGCGGCGGCGGCGGCGGCGGCGGCGGCGGCGGCGGCGGCGGCGGCGGCGGCGGTGGTGGTGGCTGAGGAGAGCAACGCGTGACGGTCGTGTTTGCGCTCTCCGCTGCCGCACCGCAGCGCTGCCTCACTCGCGTTGCGCGAGGAAAGGTTTGAAACAAAAATGCGCCGGGGGGGGGGGGGCAAATTTTACTTGGTAGCGGGAGTTAAAGATCCCCCTCGTCATGACCCGTTTAGCGAAAGCGATGTATTGTGAAGGAATTGCGACGCTCTCGTGTGTGTTTGAGCTTGCACACGTGATGGCTGTAGGACTTCTTTTGTCTCGAAGACATCACACGGTAGGTTTTGTAATTGACGTAATTTTGCTCGGTTTTGGGGGTATATACTTCAAATGTTAGGCAGAAAGGTTATTGAAAGCAATCACAGAAACGCGCTTGAAGCAAGAAAAGTTCAGTTGTAATTCAAAGTAGAAACTTCACATGTATCGATGGTATAATGTCTTAAAAATTGTTTTGTTCAAACTTTTAATCATTTTCGGACTATGATCTGCGCCCAATTTGGGTCTGAAATGAATATATTTTTGTAGATATTAACCAACCTATTCTTTTTTTCCAAATTTCTCGCTTATTAAACATTACTTATTCATAACCATCATCATTTCCTCCCGTTTGGATTTGCAATACGGGTGACGAAGACTCTTTACATTGCTGTCTGTCATTTGTAATTGCTTCTATCTTTCTTATGGAGAACTCGATAAACTTAAGGTATTCTAGTTCTTTATTACTAGCATGCTAGTATTTTTGCAATTATCCTTGAGAGAGTACAAAATTAGTGTTTGACAACACTTGTCATTGTCGAGCATTGCGACCCTCGTCCGTTACACTAGAGCTTTAAAAAAAATCATCGAAACCAAACGCCGATGTTCATCTCTCCTTTAGGAGAGTTTGCAGGTCGATCCGCGCCCATCTCTGGGTTTCCTTTTCTTTGGCGAACGTGCTACATCAGTGTGGGGAGGACGGTTGCTTCAGGTTCGTGAAAGAGCTAATTATTTCACACTTGAGGGTGCGTTTGCGTTCACAACATTTCGAGGAGAGTAAAAGGCAAAATGCTTTGCTTAGAACGGGAAAACGTGGCAAAGTATTTTCTTAAATAAATGAGGTAACCCGTTTGTAAATAATGATTTTAAAAATGTACGCTGCAGTGGTGCAAGAAATTGGGATTCCTGTTGTAACGTTATGTTGATGAATTTTAGAAATCATCGAAATCTAAATTGAATATAATTCTGTTTTATGATTGACAATTCAGAAAAATATCTTCGGAATTAACAGCTATTAGATGAAGGAGTTAAGAATTAGGATCATTTATTTAGGCAAAACTATTTATATTTATTATTATGAATAAATATCCATTAAAACGATTTAGATTTATCATTATGTCAATTAGATTGACCGTCTCGGAGTGCAAGCAATTTAATACGTTCTGAAGCCTGTGATAACAGCGATAATTAGAAAGCGGGTTATTCTTACCCAAATGTCACATGAGCAAATTATCGTATATAGCCAATCGTTAGTGTAGGAGAAGCTTGCAAGTAAATAACCATGATTAACCCTTGCCTTATAAAATGATTTTATCTGATGTTTCTGGTACAATGGAATCTGTAATATCTTTGATACAATGGATCTAATTTCGTCAATACATTCTGCATTTTCATACTGTGAGTAAATGCCGGATGAAAAAAATTTAATGAAAAACTAATTTTTACTTATTATAAGATTGACATTGTGAAAGCGCATATTGTTCCTCTAACCATGCCTTTAAACAAGCACAGAAATGTACAAACTCAGGTAACATAAATGATCTATTGTCTTGTTCAATATCACCTTCATCTCTCATTACAATGTAATATATCAATCACGGGGTCATTCAACTTCTCGAAATTCTTCTCATTTCCACTAACAACGGAATTTGACGGACCGGCTTCATAACGTAAACGATCACCTTCATCAGACATTGAATTCTGTTTAAATTATATTTCACGCCACGCTTCGAATACACACAATCTGTGAAGAAAAATTGACATCTATAGGATCGGAAAAAGTGTGTATAGTTCAGGAATGACCAAAAGTAAGAACACTATCGCAACTGGTACGATACGTCTGTGACACACCCCTCCAGGAATATAATCGGCTGTCATTCGGAGCCGATGAACGCCTCTAAAATGCCACTTCCGCTGAACACAGATAGCTACTCAACTCAAAGGACGGCTGACACTGATCAAAATTGCGTGAGTCGCATGGATACCATCATAAGGGTTAATTATAATCATCAAAGGATGTAATTATTATGTACTTTATTAACGTATTCTGAATTGGCGAAATGACTTTTTTAAAATTTCCTGTTTCATTAATGGTTTTGTAATTACGTATTACAAACGTGTTTTGGAAACAAAGGTCAAGTTAACTCATTTGTCTAAGGAGTACAATGCTGAACGTTCAACAGTACATGACGTAAAACAGAACGAGGACAAGATTGTGTCGTTTTCAAAAGTAGTAATATTCTATCTAGTATAAAATTACTGTACACTACAGACGTTACATGCATTAGGCTTACCTGATTTTGACCTTTAACGTTCGTTCTACCCTTTTCTTATTTCTTACTGTCTAATAATCCGATTAATTTCCTTTTTCTGATCATATCAAGTTCGAATAGTGCCGGATTAACAAGAGCCTGCTGAATTGGCACATTTTGGAAGGAATAAATTGCATGTAGCGCATTGAAAACCTAAAATAAATAAGTTATGCTGAGCTGAACGTGAAAAGTGCATTCAGAACCATGGCAGTCTCCTACATTCTTGTGCATTAAATGCACAGTACTCAGCCCTGAAGATCGACATCTTTTTTTGTTGATCAACACATTTATTTGATGGGAAATGAAAATAATTTTATAATTTATAAGGCTTGTAAAATGCCCAATACTTAATGAAATACATCATTGTAAGAATTTAGAATCCATTTATATTATCATGGAATTGTCACATCAGATATTAAGCAGAATTTTCTCTCTTAGTTTGGACTTCCACTATAAAACAAAGAAGGATTTAGTTCATTCATTGTCTGATTTCCCTCCATTTCTTTACATCGTGTGAAATGAAGTCAATTGCTGAACTGTTTGTCCTTCGCATCTCGCCCTCCGTTTAAAAGGCGTAAAAAGAAATGTGAATACTAAATTTGACAGTCATCCTAGGAATCAATTTAGAGTTTTTAAAATTGCTAATCATATGGAACAGAATGAGTGGGCAACCATTATAAAGAAAAAAAGATCCACTCACATCAACTATTCCCTCTATCATTATCATGCATGTCTACACAATGTCTGAACACGTTTGCGATGAGTTGCAGAACGCAACCTTCCCACCAGTTACTGGGTGTAGCAAGGAATGGAAGGGCATGTGTGAGCTATTTCGGGAGGCCGTGGGTGGCCTCGAGGTGGCTTTGCTTGCATCTCCGCAACGCCCCCAGCTTCTCCTTCGTCGCCCACGCGCCCCCGCCTTTCGCTCGCCCCTCGCCCTCGCCCTCGCGGCGAGACCGGCGCCCACTTGCAGGGGCGGGCCATACACCTGACAGACACCGCCCGGCTTAGGTGGTCAGGGCAGTATTAGATGTCGATGCAGTGCTTCTGACCGGAAGGTCCTAGGTTTGAGTCCCGTCGGTGACAGGATTTTCGACTCCAGCTACATAGCTAGGTCGAATTCAGCCATTGTCTGGGAATTTTAGCGGCCGGCTGCTCTAATAGGTAGTTTTTATGGTTTCTCCGATCAACACCAGGGGAATGCCGGAGTAGTACCTTCACAAACTGGCCACGGACCGCGCGTTATCTTTTCTTCCCCTCCTTGTCCTATCCTCACCCCTTACTTACACACACTTAGTCATACATTCCCCACACTATCACACGTGTATGGAGTCTTGTGATTGTGTGGGTGTTTAGAACTTGTCCAAGTTGGTGCGGTGCCCCGCTAGTGGGAGATTCCTGTTTTTTGAAAAAAACATACAACAGCAAATCGATGCGTGGGTCGACGCTGTATCTCGCCATCCAACGAGGGAAGATAACCGCCACCAACTGCGACAAAAAACATGCACTACTCTTACGGGACTAATTGACGCGTCCAGAATCTCTTATCTGTCAGACGCCGCTTGCGAGTGTAGTTTGCTCCGATTGTAAATCTCTCTTCACAACTTGCTTCATTGGGGGAACGTCTTGGTGGTGATAGATTTACAACGATCGTAAGCCAGGCTTTTGAAGTGTCTCAATAGATCAAGACAGGCTTGCTGATGTGGCGTCACACCGGTTGTAAAACTGTCGCCACCGCATAGTTTTAACAACTGGCTTCATTGAGGAAACAATACAACGGGAACACAATTACATGCAGCACACGCCAGGCTTGTGTGGGTCCCATACACGGTCAAGCCCGACAAGTCTGCCACGCGCCGGTTTTTAAGCTGTCGTTCCTGTATCTGCTTCGTTGTTCGTTGGATCGCGACGATTGAACAGCCGTCGTGTCGCAGGCTCGGCAAGGCTGTTGTTTTACCTGTCAATGGGCCGCTTTACAATTCGCTTTCGGGGGAGAATGGGAGGCGAAGAAAGATATGTTTTGTTTCGAGCGTTGTCTCTTCGGGTAGGTGACGTTTGTTTAGTATACGATCGTAAGGCAAAATATTCAACCGGGTCGGTTTCAATCGCACGGTCGGTTGAATCGGTTTCAATCGCTCGGTCGGTTGAATCGGTTTCAATCGCTCGGTCGGTTGAATCGGTTTCAATCGCTCGCTCGGTTGACTCGGTTTCAATCGCTCGGTCGGTTGAATCGGTTTCAATCGCTCGCCGCCTCTGACCACCGTCGCAGGCTGCGCGCGTTCGCGTTCTCTCTCTCTGGGCAGAAGCGCCTCTTGGCGCTGCGCGTGTCTCCCACTTGCAAGCGCGTGGAATCGTACAGCGATTGGCTTCTTCAAAATCTCTATGTAGCAATTAGTAGTACTTGTCAACAGTCTGTCACACCGAGTTTAGCGCAACGAGCATATAATAGACTACATAGTGTGGCTGAAGCGCCGCCATCTTTGAAGCAAATTGAAGCCGTGTTGTTTGCAGTCGAAGCAGCGCCCTCTGGGAAACAAAGTACTCTAGTATTACGTTTGGTGGTGGTTACGGACGGTTACGCCCTGGTTTCACCGCCCCTCGTCTGTTTTGACTTAAAAATACATAGCGGTCACTAGTTCCGCGAGCCTCCACCAAGAGCGCTGGAGCTATAAGGACAGCGTAATATATTCTAGCTCGTTGGTTTAACCCGTTATTTCCAATGTTCTTGCACTGCCAACTTCCTGAGTCACAAAAAGGTAGTTTTACTAAACCCTTGTAGTTTTCAAATGAAATCACTTGATATATTTTTGATTAATTTGAAATCTATCTTGAAGTTAATAAATATAATCGCTCAAATTCTATGAGTGTGTTCCTTATCTCTCAATCAAGTCCTCCCTCGTTTTCACTTCCGTCACGTATGTGAGAAATCCTTCCCCTAATTGCGTACGTATTTTCTTTTAATGACCTTCTTTTTATTATGTACCGTTGTAATATATTCTTCAAAGACGTGAAGCAGAACAGGAGTTCAAGAGGCCTGAGCCTCGCCGCCAATAAATTAAATTTATTTATTTACAGCGTTTGCGAGTACAATTCTGAGTCCCAGGGATGACATTCAAAAGTTTGGAGAAACGATTTGCTCTTTTGGTTATGGAAACGCGTTATTTTCTTTCGGTAGAAGTTGTGTAATAGAAAGTAAGAGACAAGTGGAAATAGAAGGATACTCGGTAAAGGCACAAGACGACAGTTTTTATTAAAATGTCATATCATGAATACGATTTGATGTTACAGTTCGTTGTTTCTTGTAGAATGACAGTTTCAAAAACATCACATGAAATAATTTAGGACGGTTTTGATGAATTACAGAAGTACGATGTCGTTTCGTTCTGTACCAGTTACCAAAATAGAACAAAATACGGCCCTAGTGCGAGAACACAATATCAGAAGAACCTTCCTTCCCATTTTATTTAAAAATTTCCTTACGACATGTTCGGCATTTTCCGTATGTTTCTCACAGGAAACCTTTGCTTTCCACAAAGGTAAAGACACCTGTGGTAGGTTACCAAAGATAAAGAAACCACAATACATTTAGGTCATCCAATTAGCCCCATTAAGTT
The DNA here is from genome assembly GCA_038098605.1 of Gryllus longicercus. Classification (NCBI taxonomy): domain Eukaryota; kingdom Metazoa; phylum Arthropoda; class Insecta; order Orthoptera; family Gryllidae; genus Gryllus; species Gryllus longicercus. The sequence continues at coordinate 1,847,908 of JAZDUA010000298.1, read as the reverse complement.
CATTACTTTTACTTTCATCCGCGGGCTGTTTTGGCCGAAACGAAACGTGATCCACGCTTTGAAGTCTTGTTGCTGTTTGCAATGCGGCACTGGATGCAAACAATGACATCGAGGACTGCTCTATTAAAAAGGGGTATGCGACTCGGTAATAAAACACCGCGCTTGGGCGATAGCGTACAAACGAAGAGAGAAGGTAATTTCCGCGCAATTAAAGCACGCTTTCGTTTGCGACGCTGTTATTCGCAGCACGACTCATACGACCTCACCGTTGCGGAAGATACTGTCCTTCTTGCTCTCTCACATTTCCAGTTGGATTTGGTTTTATACCATGGGATGACACGCTCGTAACAATGTAATTGCTGACTCGTATTCAATCGGAATTATCTTTGGGTGTCATGCTTGGACGGATCATCTTGTTGAATTGTGTTTTTGAATTAATTTCTTATATCTTTTGTAATTAGTTGATAATGAAATGTTTGGTCTTACATTTACAATTAAAATATAATATTACGTTCTGCAAATTCATTCTTGAATATCATGTTGGGTACAATACACTCTTTCCGTTCCTTCCTTTCAGCACATTGCTTCTCGACGTGTGTGTTCGAATTAATACCTTTTGATATTCCTCTGTCCCCTCAAAGGTTCCTCTATATTACTAAAAATTAAGTTACCTAACACTATTAAAATTAAATTCAGTTGAAGACTTACGAATTCACCTGTCGCACATAAAGCTGATGTGTGATTAAGATGCATGTTGTGAACTCGCTAATCTTAAACAAAAGTTTACGTGCTAGATGAAACTTCCGCGGATGAAAAGGGTTCTTCCAAAAGATTCCGGGGCGAAATCAGTCGAGAAGCGCTGTTCAAGCATCTCTTGTGTTCTCCCAGACACACACCTTCAGATCATTGTCAGAGTTCGCCCTGCGGCTATCTATCTCTTATCTTGTTTTCTTGGATTTTTTGGCTGAAATATGCAAGGAGATATGCTTCTACAAGAAATTTGGCTAGTTGGGGTCTGAGTACTATAAATCTGGGGGGCTCTCGTTTTTGTTTTTTACTGGAAATTAGCTGAAGTGTCTGGCTTTGTCTTAATTTTTATGTACCACATTCGTCTTTTACACCGGAAAGGAACTAATTCTTTCTATAGTGTATCCTCCCCCCATCGTGCCCTGACCACACTGTCAAAAATCCCTGCTCCTTCACTCGTCATCACTCTGCTCAGCCCGCTTGACTCCCCTCCTTCCCCCAGAAAGAGGGGCATAACTGCACACTCCCGGCTCACGTCCAGAATCAATTTTGGCCGGCAATTACTCAAAGCGTAATGATGCTATTGAACTGTATTAAAAACCGGTATTGAATAGACAAAAAATGTCAATATATTCTCTCGGACCCTCTGGACAGAAATATCGCATAATTTTATCTAAGTAATTATTTGAATGTCAATGATTATAATCATGAACATGTGTGCTGGGCTTTGTGTGTTCTTCATTTTTGACATTTCGAGCATCAGTGTGAGCTCATCTATAGCAGATCGGTGCACTATTATGCCGGGAGTGATCAAACGCTGTGGAATGTCTACTAACTGCTATTTGACCTACTTCAATACAATATCAAGCATTTCGAAAATTACGAGTGCTGTCCTGGTTAATGTTCTTGAAATGCTCGCATAGTCGATCCAAAGTATCAGGGTCGATAAGAGTTTTTCTTAATAGAAATAATAACGTACGTTAACTGTAAATAATCGCATAGTAAAACTATTGAATGTCCATTTTCGAATAATTTACTAATCCATAACTAATGACGAACAATTTACTGCAAAATTAATTTATTAAATATTAGATTTACTGAAAAAAACAATTGAAAATATGATACGAAGGCATTATTTGAAATTTTGAAAACAATGAGCCTTCCATTGAGGGGGAAAGCAGTAAAAGGGATGAGGGTTGGAGTTCGTCATAAATATTCAGACAGCTACTCATAAGTATGGACACGGACGGTGTAAATCAGCTCGTAATTCAGTTCGAACTAGTTTTCAGGAGAAACGAAAGAAAGCAGCAATATGGCACCCATTCCGAAGTTAAGCGAACCTTTACAAACTGGTGAAAGGTAGTTCTCGTAACATTTAACTTAATGTGCCAAGATTAAAGTCTCGTAGACGTACGTTGTACAAAAAGAACCCACATTTGTGGCTTGTGTTGAACGTGGAATTGTAATATGTATCGGCGGCCGTTCTCTTTCTCTTACCCTTTCCCTTTCAGTTTCTTTGTCTCCATCTCATCTGCAGGTTCTCTCCGCTGTGCGTGTGCTTGCGCATACCTTGATCTCCTTCCCCCGCATCGCACCGCAACGCGTAGCGCCGTCTGGCGACTGCCTTTCGCTTTCGCGCCCGCGTGCCTTGGCGAACGGCGGCGCCTAGACCTAGCCACGCCCCTCCCCTCTTCTTCTCACCGCCTCCTCGCCTCACCACGCCACGCTCCACTACACCCGACACCACACTGCGCCTCTCCCCGCCCCTTCCCTCAACGCTCCCCCACATCACGCCCCATGCCATGGCAAGCCACGCCATTCCCCTCCCCTTCTCATCACGCCCCGCCCCGCCATGTCACGCCACACTTCATCCCTTCCCTCGCCGCCCCGCCGAACGCTACGCCTCACGCCGTGCCGTGCCACTCCATGCCACTCCTCTCCCCGCCTCATCACGCCATGTTCCGCTACGCTACGCAACCCATAAAGCCACGTCCACGCCACCCCATGCCACGCCACGCCCCGCGCCGCCTCACTCCATGGAATGCCACGCCCCTCCTCTTCCCTTCCCCTCCCCTCGTCTTCCTACTCTGCCACGCCTCGCCACATCACACCACACGCCATGCTCAGCACAGTACTTCAGGGTGAATAAAAGAAATTGGAACTGTTTTTGATAACTTTTGTCTGAGAATGTCTGGAAGGATTCCATATAAGGTTTTTAAAAAATAATAGGACTGTGTCAAATTCGAATGTCCTTAAAAAGATTGAGATCGATTGAAAGTTCATTTGAAAAAAAATCTGTGTATGGTTTAAGTGGCAGTGTTTTCCGCAGACTTACGGACGTACGTTAAAAAAATACTTTTTCAGAATCTCCCAAAACACGTATTTTCAAACTCCAGAGATAGACTTTTACAGAATTTCTTACCTTTGTTTTTACTCTGTGTACGAGAAAATAAGATGTCATAGGGTCTAATATTGTTTGCCTTAACAACAAGTGTGGTTCGTTCATTCCGAACATGGTGTGAAAATAACGTACCGCTGGTTGACAGCTGTCAATACTTCAACCTGTTTTGGATGAGTACATAGCAACAGAGTTATACTATTCTGGATAGTCTATGACTGCACTAGGCGATTTACATTTGCCTTTCTCGTCAGAGGTCAACAAATCCCAGCCCATTGGAACCGCAGCCCTAGGAAGGAATGACTACTACCGCTGGTATTTGTGCTGTTTATTGCCAGTGCTCTGGGGATAGATATCAAAAATACAAGACCGCGAGAAGGTAGAAGCAGCAAGCCTTCGTCGGCCGCCTGGCGCGCTGAGCGGCGCGGCGACCCACATGCGGGGGGCAAGGCCGCGAGGTCGGAGGTCGCCCCCCCCCTCGTTCCTCCTCGCCCCGGTGCCACGGCACGGCGCTGGCGTCGCCGGTGGAGGCGGGGCCGGTGACGCCGACGAGTGATGTGGGGGTGGAGCTGTTTGTAATTGGAGAAAGCGGAGGCGTGGATGAGCGAGAAAGGGAACGATGGCAAGGGATTATTGTGACGACGGTGTACTACGTGGTGATTGATGAAGTTTATGGATAACGCCTAGTATGGCAATACAGACTAGTCGAAGCATTGATATGGTAGTGAAAATGAAAATATATTTGTGGAGATGCCTATCAAGGTGATAGTGATAATATTTATTTAATGAAATGTATTTTTATTCTTTTCACTTTAGAACAATGCCGTTTAGTTTAGAAATTAAGTTTATTTTATGAAGAAACGAAATGACCCATTTTTATAAGTCCTTTTCTTGCATTTTTCGTCTATTTCAACTAATACGTTATTTTTACCTTTTTACGTAATTTTTTATGTGTTTTTTGTTGATTTAATAGATTTTAATATAATTGTTATGGTACTTGATTCAAACTATGTACGAGGTTCAACAAACGTTCACCACAAAATTCCTGAGTAGCCTATTCGATTTCTTCGCTCATATATTGTAATATCAGCCGTTGTGAGTACTATGCAATCTAAGGTTCCTGTGACCGCTATCGGTGCCATATCCGTTCGGCCGATTTCGCGATAAATAAAGGCAACAGAGAAGAACAGTCCAAACCGAAGGTTTGTTTTGTTCACTTCAACGAAAAAAGAAGCCTCGATTACATCAGTAACGTACCCAACAGTTTAGATGATCAACTTCTTACGTTATTTTTCTTTGTATTATGGCATTTTTAAAGCATTTTAAGGGCATTTTATTGATCATTTTGTGGCAATGTTTTGGCCCATCGAAGTCCGCCCCCGAGTGATCCTATTGTGAGATCGGTAACAACTCTGACGATTCTCGGCGGTAACAGTGGGCGTAGAAATGGCATCTGTGGTCATGCCATAGAGAAGGTTATGGTGGTGATGACTGCAGGAGACGTGACTCTGGTAGTAATGGGAAGGACGTGGGTGGTGGAGGTGATTGTTACGAGAGAAAGCGTCGATGTCCATGAACGAGAACGAGAACAATGAAGGTGATCGTCAGCTAGTCTAAACTATTAATCTGCCGCTCAATGGTCGCATTAATTTATTTACGGTATTGTAAGTAACTATAATGCGATGGCGTAGATAACGGTAGCTAAAATGTGAGATATTCTGGAAATAAAAAGAATGCAATGGATTAATGGCGCCAGAAAAGGATGTACCATTAATGGAAACTATGATGACTGTACGTGACTGAATGCTTCGGCAATGGACAAGACAGTAACCACTAAATCGGTGCTGTGTCTTCAGAATCTTATGTAAGGCTTTCTAAGACAAATTAAGTGTTTGAAATATGTGATGTGAATTAGGTTCGAAAAAGAGTAAGAGAAACGCAATATGGATTTATCTCATGACACTGGTGGCCACTGGGGCATGGGTACTCTGAGGTCTCTTGTGTCGTTATTTGCTTAGAGTCTCATGACAAAAACTAGGCCTAAAACATCTCGGATCGGAGGTCCGTGAGTTTAATGCGCATCAGGCAATGTGTATTCTCTCATAATTTAGTTTACTGTTTGTACGCGCAGAATTTGCTTAAATTCGTCACTTCTAGTTATAGATGTCCCAGTTTCTTTCCTCTAGATTATTGATGAGTACACGCCATTTCGTATTGAGAAATGTAAGAGTTGAATAAGAAAAGTGGCATAGGTTCATTCCTGAAATGTACTCTGCCACACATTTCTTGTAACCGGCTTAGGATCTCTTAGCGCATCAATTGATGTCTCTGCTGTAGGTCCTAGGATTCAAGTGTTATCGGTGGCAGAATTCTGATCACTAGCTGCGTAGCTAGGTCGAATTCAGCCACTGTCTGGAGTTTTCGGCTGCTCTGATCGGTAGTTTTCCGTGGTTTCTTCGATTAACACCAGGCGAATACCAGAGCAGTACTCTAACAAACGGCTATGGAACGCGATCTTTCTTTCCTCTTTCTTGTGCTATCCTCACCGCGTACTTACACAACTTACACTCACATGCACTACACTACCACACTTGCTAGGAGACCAATCTGGAGCTTAGAACTCCCGACTGGGGCCTAGAGAGTGGGAGATACCTGGTTGGTGAAAACCCCGCTAACCGACGGGTAAGTCGTCCGCTCAATCTCTCCATCTAGTGGGATATCACCGCCACTTCCCACGATAAAAAACATGCACTGCACTTCCGGAATTAATGACCTTAGCAGTTGACGCGCCCGGCATCACTAATCAATCAATCAATCAATCAATTAACTAACTCATTTCTCGAGTTTGGCTGAAGGTTTTCGCGACGAAGGCGGTGTGTGGGGAGAGACGACGTCGGGCCATTGTGGCGTTGCGGTGTGGCTGCTTGGTAGGGTCGCGGGATGGTGCGGACGTGGCACGTCTCGTCGGCGAGATCCAGCGAGTTCTGTCGGCGGGGGGGGGGGCGTGCCCGGCCGTGCGCGATCGAACCCGCGACCTTGCGGCCCGAAAACCTCGCAGACCTTGCCGCGCTCCGCCGCGTCGCCTTGCGAAATTCCTGCGCTGGAGAACGGCCAGAGAGCCTGGGCGGTGGCGGCGGCGGCGGCGGCGGCGCGCGATTGGCACACCGCGACGAGATGGCAGAAATCTCTCCCGCGATTAGCAGTTATCGGAACGCTCGGCGAGACAAAGGGCGCCGCCGCCGGGAGCGGAGTGTCGTTTTGCGCGGGGCTGATTTTTGGGCCTCGTTTTCTTTGGCGAATCGCGGTGAACTTCGTTGGGAGGAGAAAGGCCACTATTTGAGACGAGGGAACAGCCCAACTGGCATTGAAGGGAGGTCGAATAATATTTTTACTCTGGGCTGAGTTTCATTGATTTCGTAGTACATTTTCCACTTCCTGTTTCCCCCGTTAATGAACTTGTGAATAAAATTTGACGTTAATGTATTTAAAAAACATACGTATGCTGGTCGAAGAGTAAGAAGTCATAAATGCGTTTATTGGTGGGAAGATGTGTAACACGTGTAACATTTTTCTGATGTGAAACATGGACGGTTAAAGTTAATTGAATTAAAATCCAAAATCCAATCCGAACCAAACAAAGAACAGCGACTGTGGTGATTTCACTAATCTACATGATTGCTCTTGTTCATTAGTGAAGTGTCATTTTCTTTCTGAACAAAGAATCACTTATAATGTATGTCCAAATATTAATGCAGTACATAGTACACACAATTGTTATTTATTACAATATGTTCCATCAGAAGATACGAGGTGTTTACTTTTTTTCTAAAGAATTTATTTTCTCCGAGTTTCAAATAAATTCCAACAAAACACTTATCATTGTGGATCGTGGAACTACAACGCTCGTACCATAATTCAAACATGGTATTTTGTTGAATATGAGGGCAAAGGCGAGCCCAGACTAAAACAAGAGGGAGAAACATAATTTCTCGGCCCTTCCGGGCCCCATTACCCAATAACGTCTTTTTGTTTACATACCACGTTTTTCTAGTAATGAATAAAACATACAAGGAGAGTGAAATGATAAATTTAATGATACAAGTAACAAATTCAATTTAATATAAACTCGGTGGTTACCGCAAAAATTTTGTGGAAATGTGTATGGACAGATAAAAAATTGTGCAAGATAACTTCTTTTGACCTGTCAATTGATTTTGTGTTGAACTATTTAGAGAGATGCAAGATGGATCGGAAAGCTTCTACCTTAAATGTCGTTTATCAGTTCTTCAAAATACCTTCTTGAAAAGGGGGACAGCAGGATCTGATCATATTTACGGAAATGAAATGATTTATTACGTAGACCGCGGGATGCCCGTTTGAAAATATTTAGGGGACCACGTCCCCGTGGCCCTTCTTGTCTTGAGATGGTGTGAGTGCGTGTATTTTGTGGAAGCTGTTCCTTTAATACTATTTTCTCTTTCATTAATTAACTTTTAGTGAAAATTGCAATTACCATGTGATGCGCCCGTGAAAAACATGGTTGGATACTGATACACACAATGTTAGGTTAGGGATACAAATACTTTCTTGTACTTTACACTGAAACTGAAAAATCAATTACTGTTTCTGAATGATGTGTTATTGTTTGCGGTAGACTGTACTGTTTATTGCATATTTGTCATGAATGCATATTTGTCATTTATCCCAAGCTAAAGCAGGGACCTTGAATTCTATTCCTATTCTCTATCATAAAATGTGCTTAAGAGGATCGCTATTTGAGTGGGAATGCTTTATCTTTCAATGAAAAGGGGGGTGAGGTAGTATCACTATTTCATATTTCCTAGCCTACCACTTCAAGTGTATTTTTTTATATTACCTAATTATGTCTTGGACAAAACCAGCTTTATTCATTTCATACGAGATTAGAAATTCATAAAAAATATTTTTTTGTATTCCAACATTATAAAAGAACCTTTTCTGTTGCAAGAAATCGTTCATAATCGGGCATTGTACGGCACAAAGGATGACGTATTAGATTTTATGTCACGAATGTTTGCGACATCACACATTCAGCCAATCGTAGCGAGAGAATCGGGGGGAGGTAGAGATAAACGAAACAGCCTACCACCGTTTACGCGCACGATGTCAAATACCCGAGTCGTCACAGGGAAGTTCTTTCGCAAAATTAAATTTGATTCTCTTATAAATGTATAATGCTGTTATTAAAAAAAAATATAGTATGTAACTCGTTTATAATGTTGCTTTATTACATTCGTATAAATTTGAAAACTCGCTCCTAAAGTCGCTCATTTTCAAAACGTGTACTCATGCAATAAAGCTTAACATTATAAACTAATTGCATGAACTACTACGAGTACTTCCTCTTTACAATTTCCTACGCTTCAGTATTTGTGCAACCGCGAAGGAAAGATTGAAAGAACGACTGCACCCAAAACCTCAAATCGCCGGCCTTGAGATGGTTCGGAGGCGCAACAACCGTGCAGCCAGCGCACGGAGCCCATCGCGGCAGTCGCGCCGCCCGTCCTTGCGGCGCGGGCGAAGGCGCGTGGCGGCCGCGCCGCGCCCGATAAGGGGAGCTGCGGGTGCGCGCCGCGGAGGTCCCGCGTTCCGGTCGGGTGAGCCTCCTCCTCCTCCTCCTCGTATTCGGTTGTTTCCCTTGGCCGTCTCCACGCGAATTCTGGGACGGTTCATCAGCGAAGGTCAGTGGCGACCCGTGCGCAATAGCGCGCCGCGGGTCGCGGCCCCTCGCTCACGCATTCCGGCTCTGACCCCCCACCCCCACCCCTCCGCCCACACACACTGAATGCATGAGAGACAAGATATACCAGGGAAAAGAATTGTTTTAACGTTTGTATAGTCGTTATTAGGCTTATTATTATTATTATTATTATTATTACTATTCTTATTATTACTATTCTTATTATTACTATTACTATTATTACTATTACTATTACTATTATTACTATTACTATTATTACTATTACTATTATTATTTTTACTATTATTATTATTATTATTATTATTATTATTATTATTATTATTATTATTATTATTGGCGTGTAGGTCATTACAGACCACGCTACACGATTAACGTATGCAAGTTTTTCAGGATCAGCATTTCAGCTGTATCTATCAGTACGACAAGGTTGTTACGCCTTGAAATCTGAATTATGAGATGATAGGATGATGAGGGGTGCAGGGACAATCACAGATACGACCATGTCTACGCAGGTCTCGAACTTGTGCGCCACGAGACCGACGTTTCTAATTTATTATTATTATTTTTATTATTATTATTATTATTATTATTATTATTATTATTATTATTATTATTATTATAGTAAAATCAGAAAGAAATTGACCCCCACCCTTGCAGTGCTTCTGACCGGGGGGTCCTGCGGTTCTAGTCCCGACGGTTGCAAAAGTTTCGAACCTCTCTAGGTAGCTAGGATCAATTAATACGCTGACTGGAGGAAAATATTAGCTGCCGGCTGCTCTGATCAGTAGTTTTTTCGTGGAATGCCGGAGATGTACCTTAACAAACGGGCCACGAACTTCGCGTGATCTTCCCTTCCTCTTCCATGTTTTACACTGAACCCTTACTTTCACACACTTATATGCACTACACTACCACACATGTCGGGAGTTTAAAGCGTGTCCCGGCTGAGGGGGGGGGGGGTGGAGACCGCTTCACCACTCGTGGGAGATACCTGGTTGGGGAAAATCCCTGCAAGCCTACGTAGGTCGGCATCTCATCTCACTAGCCAGCGGGGGAAGATCACCGTCAACTCCAGCGGTAAAAACATGCACTACACTAACGGTCTAATGACTTTGGCAGTTGATGTGCCTGGAATCGCCAATCAATCAAGTGACTCCCATCCTCAGACACACATCGCCAAAAATTCTCCGAGTGGTGAAAAGTCACTTATAAGTCGCTGGCATTTTGTATCTTCTCACATTAGAAAGGGATCATGTTTCGAACTACTATTGATTAAATGATTCCCTTATCACATATTTAGAGTTATTTCTAATTATTCTACAGTAATATAATAGTTTAAACAATTTAAACATTTTATTAATTAATTTCTAATCAATTTACGTGATTGTGAAAATTCAATGATGCTAGAAATATTGGAGGGCGCCTTTGCCACTCCTTAACATCCCCATTGTTCGCCCTGACTGAGAAGATGAGACCAAAGTTTCTGTGGGCCGTGAATGTAGTAGGGGTGCTACTGTCTGGGTGGGTCTGCATGATGTGAGAGGTTTACATATCGAAAATACGTGTATAAGAGAGTTGATCTGCTAAAATACAATTATGATCTCTATGTGCAGAGAGCTGACCTATCCAAAGTGTACAACCAGACGTAGTTTCTATTTCCAATCTCTGGATGCAAATCTCGGTCGTTATGATACGCACAATTTGCCGTTTTTCTACTTGGGAGACAAGTACCTACTGCATAGCAGTTTTTCTGGATCACGTTTTCCTGGTGTGAAAGGTTTTCTAGTCCAAAATTTGGCGTAGAAGGGTCTTTTTTAATATTTTTTCTGTGTTCAGAGAAGAGTGCATCCTAAAATGTTCGTCACTCAATATTGAGTAATAAATTGAACCATTTCCCAACCCTGAATATGAATCCCGCTGAATGATTGTGAACTTTTCCATGGATGATTTTCCGTAGATTTCTGTAAATGGGCACTCGCAATTCTCCAGTTGAAATTCTCCAATCAATCCATGCAATATTATGATATACGATATGTAAATAAATAATAAAACAACAGTCCCATCAGTTGATAATTTAAGTTAAAAATTTTAGTTTAATTAAGTTTAAGAATTAAGAGTTCTAGTAATGCTATTATATTCTGAACACTACTTATTTATTGTCTTTGAAGATACTATATTATTTTGCACATTTTTTCAACACCTTTTAGAATTACGAGACACTTGACGTGCACATGTCGAGACACAAGTTTGGCAGTTTCTCAGCTGATTTGAGCTCACAGACGCACTCTCTCTTCCTAATGCAAACCGATGTCGCCACATGTTGTGAAGTCACCGCACCTTTCCTTCAATGTCACCTCTGAGACGTGAGCCACGAGGGCTTTATGTGTGAACGAATGGTTGTGGATCAGAGGCACATGTCTGGTAGATGAGTCTTGAAGAAGGTCTTGTGCAAGGGAGGGTTATGAGAACCTCTACAACTCTTGGTGTAGTATGGTACGTTAACGAACGGCTGTTACGGTGTGACATCATCAGTCGCATGTTCATATAATGTGGTCTCTATCCTGCAAAATGTCTTTAGGAAATGAGATGAGTCGTATGATTCTATCACTTACAAATAATAAGAACACACGATTCTTTTGGAAGCTATAATCCAGGAGTCGCCCAAAATTTGCTGTTGTCCGGTGCACAATTACCATACGTTCTCTTCTTACAGTATAAGAGGGGAAAGTAAAAATTAAATCTTCAAATAAGTTCATGTACAATTTATAAATATAAGTATTTTTGGTTGAAGTAAAGGCATTTTTTCTCTCAAACATGGTTCCAATTGTTTTCTTTAATTCTTTTGTCGAATAGAGCAAAGTACATTTTTAAAACTGTCGTAGATGCATTTTCGTTGAACTCTCTGAATTTTCGAAAATAACAAAAGTTACTAACGATGTCAGAAAGTTCTTACTGTTGTAGCTCCATTAGGTTTTTGTATTGTGCTCGTTTTATTGCCGGCCTGTGCCGCAACATATTATTACTAGAACCTTCACGCTAAATAGCTCCTTGGCAACAGTTATTGGAAATGCAATAATAGGGGTTTCATAAAAATAGAAAACATTACGCATTACATCAACGCAGTTGCTGTAGACGTTCAATCGAAGCCAGCAGGACAGAATGGCCTGAACGAAAACAAGTGTTGTCCGGCGAATCGAAGGAAAAGGAGCTCATGGTCACCTTTGCCTGCCTGCGCAAGAAGAGTACTAGCCGCGTTGCGTGTCGGATACTGTCGGCGGCGGGGGAGGGGGGATAAAGCCTCATAAAATCGTCGCGTCTGCGTTCTGCCTCGCCTGGAGAGGGACAATCAGAGAGAGCGTGGGGGGGGGGCGATGGTTTTAGAAGTGGAAGCACTTTCAGTTTTCCTCCCCTTCCGAGGAAGCAGCTGACGCGGTGGAAATCACCAGATGGAGCAATTTCAGCAGCATCTTCGTCCCGTCTGGATGAGCGCCAATTGGCGCGAGGTTTTTGGAGAATTTTTTCCCCTGGCGGAGAGCGGTGACTGTTCAGGACGTCGGGGTCTGAGTAAAGGCGTGCGTTGAAATCTCCATGCGATTATCATGCCGAAGCACAGTTTCAGTTGTATTATGAGCTAATTGTACTGCGTCCAAACGTTTATTTCCGTTTCGATTGGTATTTTCTTCATCATAGGTGGAGTTCGTAAACTCGCGAGGTGGAAATACTTTTCTGATTTTACTTATTTACGAGTTCCTAAAACGTAATTTTTAATATGGGCCTGCAAGGGACGCAGAAATAAAAATGAACAGCTTCATTTTTAAACAAGAGTTTTTCGTTAAAAGACTGTATTTTACCTTCTTTAAACACAGTTGGGAATTACACAGGGTTACACTATCTAATGATGTACTAATTTTTTATTGTAGAATAATAATAGTACTCCCTGTAAAGGATTCTTGTGTAAGCAAATCGGATCTATTTATCTATTCATTCATTTTCTAAGTAATTATTAAATTTCCTTGTAGAAGTTTCACACACTCTCTTGCTTAACGATGTTTTGAATCATCACGGAGATCCCCATCCTGATCATTTATTGAGCAAATCTACATTTTTGGAAGTGGGACGTCAGAAGCGGAAGGTATAATCCGCAGGGAGACGACCATTGCCTAAGAAAAGGAAATGGGACAGGGCCAGAAGCACTGCGTGCACCCTTCTCGGACAAACTACTTCGAGGGAGGGAAAGCTATGAGATCATCGCCTCCAAGGAGTCCGAGCCACTTTCTCAACGCGACGCAAACACGAAACGAGCGATTCACGCCCACCCGCGGCCCTCGTTGCATTTCCCAAAACGTTCGCGCTCGAAACAGCGCATGCACCTGCACGCGGCGGGTTGTCACGCGCGTCATCGGAAAACCCGCGCATGCGCCGTGCGGGCGATTGCACGGCTCCCCGGGGTCGCGGACTACCCGCTGGGCCGGTTTCTTCTAAGGTCACGGCCGCGCACGAGCCCTCGCCGCGGCCGACAGAGCGAGGCGCCACCGCCCCAGCGCCACCGTCGCTGCCACACCGCCACCGTCGCTGCCACACCGCCACCGTCGCTGCCACACCGCCACCGTCGCTGCCACACCGCCACCGTCGCTGCCACACCGCCACCGTCGCTGCCACACCGCCACCGTCGCTGCCACACCGCCACCGTCGCTGCCTCACCGCCACCGTCGCTGCCACACCGTCACCGTCGCTGCCTCACCGCCATCGTCGCTGCCTCACCGCCACCGTCGCTGCCACACCGCCACCGTCGCTGCTACACCGACACCGTCGCTGCCACACCGCCACCGTCGCTGCCACACCGCCACCGTCGCTGCCTCACCGCCACCGCTACCGCCTACGCCACCAACTACACCTACGTATATTCCAACGCCTACGCCTATTTCACTGCCTACGCCACCGCTCATGCCTCTGCCTCTGCTCCTGCCCCAACTCCGTCTCTGCCACTGCCCCTGCCAGAACTCCGTCTCTGCCACTGCCCCTGCCCCAACTCCGTCTCTGCCACTGCCCCTGCCCCAACTCCGTCTCTGCCACTGTCCCTGCCCCAACTCTGTCTCTGCCACTGCCCCTGCCCCAACTCCGTCTCTGCCACTGCCCCTGCCTCAACTCCGTCTCCGTAATTGCCTCCGCGTCCGCCTCTGCCTGCACTGTCACCGCCTCCGCCTTCGGCTCCACCTCCGCTTCCACCTGCGCCACCGTCCCCAGCCCCGTCTATCATCTCCGCCGCCCCCCACCTTCACCGTCACCGAATCGCCTCTACTGCCCGACCGCCTCCACCATTGACGCCACTGCCTCGCTTCCATCCTCCCTCGCACTGGCGAGCACCTGCCACGGACTTCGTGTTCGATTCCACTGCCGCCGCCGCCGCCGCCGCCGCCGCCGCCGCCGCCGTGAGGCAAGACGCCCCCGCGTGGCGTCGCGTCGCTCCCAAGGCCTCGCGAGTGGAAGGCGGCTACGGCGACCCCGCTGCAATATGCAACGCCGTTTCATTTGCACACAGAGGCAGGGGCTGCGAGATTATTGCTTGGAATAATGTGCCTGTGAGAAGTTTTGGAGGATGAAGGTTTATTTCAAGCGTAATTTGTATTTGACATACTTTGTCGAGTTCATTGAATTATTCCTCCCGCCAATTAAGGCTTTCCAATTTCGCCGTCGACCTTCGGGCAATGGAAACTGAGTATCATGTTAAAATCATCTCGGTTCCCATGTAATGTGATAAGAATCTGACGTAATTACTAAATACATCGTAAAGTACTTCGTAATAATTGTGGGCTAAGGAATAAAAGGTGTAGTCTTATCAACATTTTTATTTTCCCACTTATATTATATTAGGGTGAAGATCAAACCATCAAATTTGACGATCCTGCGATTAAAGATGCTGATAGAGGCTATCCCTTGTATTTCTACTTGTATTCAATTCCCAGTAACACCGTCCTAGTAACTCAATTTGAAGTTTCTCAATTTCTTACCTGTGAAAATTTAAAAAACTCTGATTGTCAAGTTCTATATTTCTTGGCCTGTTTAATACAGAAAAATGGGGAACTGCTTAAAATTTTAGAAGTGAACATTTCATATCTCATAGAAAACAGCCGGCTATCCCTTCACGCATCCCAGTAAGAACAGTGACTGTTCGAAAATAACTTTTTTGGGTAACGTAAGTCACAAATAGATGTCCCCGTGTGCCCGAATGAAGACATATAACTTGCACTATATGCGCGAGAGGGAGTTTGTTTGATTAACTTTAGACTATTTCTTACTCATACCTTCTTCTATTCTTTTTTTTGAAATACAGAGAACTGGATTTTTGACTTTGTCACTTTTATTCTCGTTGTACGATATATTTAATTTCTGAAACGTTCATAATATTTGATAGTCTTCGGTATTAACCTCTACTGCTTCATTGAACAGTACTAACAGTACTATTACCAATATATGGTAGACCGAAGAAACGAAGATTTTTCCTTTCCGATTTTTATGTGATGTTAATGACGGAACGGAGCTAATCTGTGAATAAGCAACCAGGAATGCGCTAGTGATATCATGAGTTGGCGTAAAATAACTAAATTCTTTCCTCTACTACCATTTCCTTATAAGAGCATTCCTTTGCACTGACCTGCCTAACGTCAGCATAAAAATAAACAAAATATATATATATATATATATATATATATATATATATATATATATATACACTTGTTTATTTAATAAGTATTTTTATGCTATTCCTTTTTTTTCTCATTCTATTAATATTATTGAAACGAAGTAATTATTTACAAAGATGTCTTCGTTAAAACACCAAGATATTTTTGAAAATTGATCTTAGAAATATAGCATAGTTATTGAATTGTTATTGAAATATAACATTGTTATTGAACCAAGTATGGAACTGTAATGTAACTAAATAATAAACGATGATTCCAGTCACAAGTTAAAAGATCTACATTTCATGATGAACGTTTCAATCTTGGATGTGACATCCTCTTCAGTTTCTACAATTTTGTTTCAAACAAAATTTAACTTAATTTTTAAAACAAATTTATAAATTTAAAATTCTCAAATTTGCAAATCTATGTTAACTATAAATATTTTGTCTGCGGATTACCTTTATTTTTTTTTCTTTGTCATATATCTAAAGATTGACATTTCGCAGAGCAGTCTCTTAAAGCAGTTCGATTCACTTCGTTGCAATAGACTTCAAACAAGTACAATGGCTCGATTTGAAGATAAAATTTTCCGCACAACTGATTATTAAATTTTTCTTGGATGAGTTACTGAAGACAAATAATTTTGCCATTTAGATTTCTTTCACTACCATTATGCATAATTTTTAAGGATAATTTGAAAGAGTTAGATCAACACAAAAATCTCCATTTCAAACATCCCTTATAAGAAAGTTAGAATTTCCTCCAAATAATTAACATTGTGAATTAAACGCTGTACAACCATGTTCATAGAATTACAATGTTTTTAAAATGGATGTATAAATAAACTGAAAAATCTATGAATTTACACAAGATTTGTATTTTCTCTAGGTTAAAAAAATACAAAACTTTGTGTTACTTGTACGAAATCATGAAATTCTCATAACTTTATGACTGATAAAATCAATAAAACCATCAAATATTCACGGTGTGTGAACTTCATTGTTTACATTTTCACTGACGAGACTGAATAGTAAACAACAACGTCGGAAGGAATATGAGAGTGCACATGTGACAATTTGCAGAAAATTCTCTAAATATTGTATACTGTGTTCCATTTGTTTACTGGGTTTTATATAAATTTTTACTCTACGACTTCGAACTTAAATGAAGATTGTACAATGAATCCAAAAAGAAAATGTAGATACTTTAAAAACACCATGTCAAAAATTTCTCCTAATCACAGCTCATCGTAATTATTAAAGGATTTTTAAATAAAAAATGACTAAAGTGCCTTTATGTTGTGGATTTTTCACGAAAACTTCGGAATATGCATTCATATTCCCACTAAAATCGCCTTTATTTTCTTTGGAATGCTCAGAATCATGTTTATTTCACCTTAAAACGTACATAACAGTGAAACAAAAAATAATACAGCCGGTCCGGTTGGTCGAGATCGCTAAGGAAGTAGTGCCGTGCCAGACCGAAGGATCGCGGGATCGAGACCCGCTTTGGGCATAGTTGTATTGGGTTCGTTCTTTCACCCCCTATCATCATCATATCGTATCACCCTCATAGTTACCATACCACGCAATAGTGGTCGATAATGACCTAGAATTTGATGCGACCATAAAAAAAAATAAAAAAAAAAAAGACAAGCCACAGGAATCCATCTGCTAGTTATCGCTATGTTGCTCCGACGTCTTCAACTGTCGATTTGTTTGCGTAGGAGGGAAGCGAGGGCCAAACGCGGCAGCCCTCATTTCGCTCATTTCGTCACGTGAGAGCGAACGCCCTTGGTGCCCCGTATTCATTGAGCGTCCGTCGCCGGGCGCGGGAGTTTGCTAACTCCCCGGCGCTCGTCCTCGGCCGCCGCTGTGTGCGGCGCTTGGGCGGGCGGACGGGCGGACGGGCGGGTGTCCTCCGGACGGCACGCGCGCGCGCACGTACTCGCCACACGTCGCCGCACGTCGGCCCCGCCCGCGCGAAGGACGGCGCGGCGCCTGCCACGAGACGCGCCTGGCGCGCGAAAGCGGCGCGGCGCAGGTGACACATTGGGGATGGCGCCCTGGCGGTGGCAGCACGGCCGACGCCCACCGATGGAGTGGGGATGGACAAGACGATGCCAGTGGTGACTGATAGTGGCGACGGTGGTAGTAGTAGGGATGATGCCAGAGGTGACGGTGGTAGTGGCGACGATGTTAGTGTCGATGGCGATGGATCAGTGGTGGTGATGTTGTCAATAAGAGACGATGTCACTGACAGTGTCAATGATGGCTGTTAGGGTCGATGAGTCGATTGGGACGATGTCAGTAACGATAGTATCAGTGAAGACCATGTCGCGGACCATTGTGTCAATGGTGATGATGGTGTCAGTGGTGACGATGTGAAGAATGAGTCAGTTGTAACGGTGGCTGTACTGACGGGGGCTGTACTGACGGGGGCTGTACTGACGGGGGCTGTACTGACGGGGGCTGTTCTGACGGTGGCTGTACTGACGGGGGCTGTACTCACGATGGCAATGGCGACGATGTCATGACGGTGGTGACAGTGGTGATGCCATTGGAGGAGGCGGTGACACTCCCGGTTCAGGTGGTGCGGGTAACGGAGGCGTCGCTAACGGCGGTGGCGCAACGCCAGCGGTGGGGGAGCCTCCGAGATTCCGTTGGCGCTCGCTTTACGCGTAGAAGTGACGTCTCTCCCGAGGGTGTTTGGCAGTTAATGACGAAAAGCTCTGAGGAAACAGTTCCGCCCGGCGTTCGGAAGGAGGCAGGTCCCTTGTTTGTGAAAGGTGGAAGCGTACTCGGTGTACAAGGTAGGTGTTGTCATTGCGTCTTGTATTGAGTAGTTCTTGCGTTAGATTTAGGATATTATTGCTGTTCTTAGGACAGAACATTGTTGGGATTCAAAAGTCCTTCAACCGTCAACAATTACACAACTATTACGTGTTCTTTATCAGCCTTGTTTGCCTTCTTTAAACCTGGTAGTCCTTAACTTAAATTTTAACCATTATCCTTCTTAATTTAGTTCAAAAGTTACAAACATTAAAATGCATGGATTTATTTTATCTTTTAAAGTGGAAGATGTCAAATTGGGCGAAATTGGTTGATTATTGTTATTACCTTGGTCGAAAGTTTTTCAGTACGTATTGTAACTCGAGTTCGGAATCTTTTGTTCATTTTAGAATTTCGATTTTCGACACCTTCATTTCATAACGGAATGTCACAATTAAAAAATTGTATTTTTTCTTTGTTCTTATTTTTTATATTATTAACACTAAGACAATGTTTCACAAATTCACTTAATTTCTCGGTATTGTCGTCTGAACAAGCTAAATGAGTTTTTCTGCCATGCAATAAATTGTTAATGAATTACACCTTGTCAGAGTGGGGCATCTCCATGTATAATCGGTTGTCAGAACAAATATATTGGGAGAACCACATTTCAGTGAGAGAATACTAAAACATTCTGGCAATGAGTACCATGCCACATAAGTTGGAAGAACAGATACAATGCACTGGAACGAGTACGGAATGAAAAATTGAAACACCGCCAAATAGTTGATTGTCACCACATAACAAAGTGCTGCAGTTTCTGGCCGTGTGTCTACAGTAAGCCTCCTTTCAACTATATTTATTACGATGATGAATAATAGTGAATTGGTGAATGGTGAATAATACCGATGGGAGGTGGTTATGAAGATAAGATGCAAATGGCGCTGGAGCAAGGATGGAACGAGAAGAAGAAACAGAAGAAAAAGCAGAAAAAGCAGAAGTAATAGAAGAAGAAGAAGAAGAAGAAGAAGAAGAAGAAGAAGAAGAAGAAGAAGAAGAAGAAGAGAAGAAGAAGAAGGAGCATAAGAAGGAGCGGAAGAAGGAGCAGAATCAGAAGCGAGCGAATCCCGAGAAGCTTTCGTGAAGCGGCTGCGTTCACCAGGAGTTCCACTGCAGAGGAAGGCAGCTTCACCACGGCGCGCCCCGGCCTCCTGTTCACAGTGCACCCGAGCCTTCCATTCCGCACTACCGAAGTGACGCAATGCCAGGCGCGCGCCGCTGCCACCGCCGCCACCGCCACCGCCACCGCCACCGCCACCGCCACCGCCACCGCCGGTGCACGCGCGCGCGGTGACGCCCCCGCCCGACCACCGCCCAAGCGCCCAGTTGCCCAAGCGCCAGATGACCACCGTACTACCTCCACCGCCGCCGCCGCCGCCGCCGCCGCCGCCGAGGCGGGCGGGTGGGGGCGGCCGTGACCCGCCTGTGCCGCGGCCCGCTTTCGGCCGCCGCCTTCACCGCCGCCGCCGCGCTCTCAGTGCGGGCCGCGCGCGCGCGGAGCCGAGGCGCGCCGCAGCGCAGCGCAACGAGTGAGTGGAGCGGAGCGAGCGGCAGTGGCGGGGGCTCGAGGCGCGGAGGTGAGCTCCCGGGGCCCGGCCGCCCAGCGCACCGCACCGCGGCGCAGCCCCAGTGGATTGTGGCGTTCGATTCGTTTGCGTGTTTTTTTTTTTAATATATGTTTAAAAAGAATGAGACAGGAGTGGTATCGTCGTTGTTTACCCGGAATATCGATGTCATCGCGTGGCAGCGGGTGCATTGCCCAGTGCGAATGAACCGGTTTGTGCTAGTGGTCGGCGATGGTGTTAAGCAGTGCTCGCCTCGACGTACTGTGGACGACTTTCGTCACTTCAGGAATCTCGGGCGTGGATTATTTTTCCTGTTCATTGGGTCACTTTGCGATTATTTACATAGCGAATGAAAAAGTACTTATTCGCTTGTGACTGCCGTTGTGGTGCGACTGCGGGCGAGCAACCGGCGAGGGCCTGCTTGCGTGTGTGAACGGCTGGCGGAGATGGTCAGTCAAGTTTGCCATGTGTGGTATTGATCAGTTCAGGTGGATCATGCTTAGTATTCAATTTCGCTATTACCTTCGAAATATTTGCTCGTAATGTGTCTGGGCTGTAACTGGACTGTATCTGTCACTGCGGAATGATTGTCTTTTTATTGGATGTGAATTGAATGTGAACAAAAATATTTTAAAATGACACGCATATAGGATTCATTTTCGTGTTCCATTGTGGTCTCATAATTGAGATGATGGACTCATACATCTTCAATGTTAATTCTCGAAGTTCCGGTCTATTGACTAGTACTAGGCCACTTTTGGACATGTGATTGTATTTGAATGTGGATAAGTGAAGAACAACTTTGATCGCGGTTGGATAGTGTTCATATTTGTGCTATGATTTTAGTCCATATATTTATTTTTCGTCGATATGAATGGAACATTCCCATCTTATCGGTAACTGGACTGTAATCAGTGGAGGGACTGCCATTTTATTGTCATTACTGATTATTTTTTTAATGTGGACGACTGTTTATCACCACCTGGTGGCTCGTGGATAGGACATATTGTATTATGATTGCATTCTACAAATTTATCGTTGACGATCACCTAAAGATAAACTAATATTTTGTTCGTGTTGGTGCGTTATACTACCTAACTTGACTGTGGCGAACATTGTGAAGTTACTGTCATTTCAGTGTCATGATTAGTCTAATTTCGAAATAATTGTGGTCAAACATTTACGTGTCTCATGAAGTGCTATAGCTTCGGTCAATTTCATTACTGAGAGAGTAAACGAGTGATATCAACATTGTTACCCAATGTTTGATATTTGTGGTTAAGGATTAATTGTGATTTTGTTGCCATTCGAGATTCGTTTTGGTTTTAAGCTACGAGTGTCAATCATATCAGGTGCCTAATAATAGATTTTGTTGTGTTGGGATAAGGTTCCTTTTGACATTTGTTGCGAGTGAAAGAGTCCATACAGGTACATTCGGTATCCAAGATCCGGGTCATTATTGCTGAATGAGTGTTATTGTTGTTTTATTCGCTGAAGTGATTCGTTTCGACTGTGGAAGACAAATGCCGGTCTCCTGAGCGGAAACTTTGGTAGGATTAATTTTCGACTTCAACTTTAATTCCGTTCTGTACATTTTGACAGGCGAATAGAAAACCTATTTATCTAATTTACCTCCTGTATGGTTAGCGTTTATCAGTGTTATAATTAAACTGTTGCTACCATTGAGAAGTGAGTTATTTCGGTGGTATTAGTGATTTGTTTAAAATGTGATTGGTAACTAAGGTAAACAATCACGACCGAATGCTCTACATTCGGCGAGATGTGGAGTTTTATTTTTGTTATTGTCCTCATTATTTTCAACAATCCTCCCAATACAACGCCTTCCGATCGTATTATTTGTAGTCTTAGGTGAATACACTTTGTGAAAGGGTTGTGAGACGTTACCAGTTTCAAAATGCAAATGAATTATGGTCGACAAATGCCAGCCTGCATTGTTGTACACGTTTTGTTTGGGAAAGATAACTTCATGGCTACAATGGGAAAAATTGGTGACGCCATGAGCGTGAGGAAAGTTTCGATAACACGTTTTGCAAATTGAAAAAGAAATCTATTAATCATTGAGCTCATGGGAGAATATTAATCATGGAAGCTAGTTGTCACAACTATTGTCATTGTCAACGTTGAACTTCAAGTTATGAACTTACAGTTATGTTCATCAGAAAAAAGTAACAATATTCATAGGTATCCGCAAGAATGTGTGTCTCTTCCTTCGTAGTGAGTGATATGAATGCAAGGGTAGACAAGAATCTCCATTAACCAAATTTGATTATAGTAGTTGATTTAGTAGTCAGTTGTCGAGGCGACAGACTATTTGAATCAATAATTTAAAAATAAAGTTAATTTGTGGATGCGTAAATGGAAGTATCCATTGGATTTCTTACACGATATTATGGTAACCATCAAAATTCAAGTTTAATTATGTAATTGTATATAATTGTACATAACTTTGATAACATTCAGAAGCTGCATAGATCGTAACAAATATTTGCAAGAGATGACGTAGCTTAACCGGGTTCGTACATTTTTTGCTTCAAATTTAACTAAACTTTTTTATAATATCACTGTGTTACTCTCGCCATCGTTTCGTTATTTTGTGCTCCCTCAGGAATTCTAAGTGACCCAACCGGGGAAAACCTCGCATTGTACGCCCCCACGGATGCTGCTCCGCGCGTCACGTGGAAAACATGTGCGAGGACGCGGCAGCGGGAGTCCCAGAAAGGAACCGGAGTGTGAATAAGACGTTCAATGACCCTGCACTTTGGCGCGACGTGGGAGGGTGCTGCCGAAGCGGTCGCCTCTGTCGCCGTCGCCCCTTTTCGAGGAATATCTTGTGGTCCTTTTATCCCACGACTCGCGACTCCGCTACTATTCCAATTTCGCTGCAGATTAGCAACCTATGCGAGAAACTATCAGTATCTAGGTAGCGACGTGTCTTTGAAAACATGTTCGAGAAAAAAGTTTCTGTGCATTCCCTTTTTCTGAGATAAATACAATTACTGTCGTATTTTATGAGTAGATCTGTGGTTAATGTTGATCGGATTAAATGCATGTTGTCCCACTGAGGAATATGAAATTTACTTGCACATTATTATGAGAAAACGATAAACAGGAGGTTGGTTCATTGCAATTAGTTGTAATACTCGCTGACAAAAATAATCATTTTTATTAATTTGTCTTGAAAATAATGGTGATGTGGTCGTATGATTAATATTTTGATCAAATAAAGAATAATTAGGTCAAAATAATTTATACACATAATAAATAGAATCCATGCAATTTCCGCTGCTTTGTCCAGCCTAGAAGCAATAGAGGTAATAAGATGTCAATAAAATACTAGCAATAAAACCGTTATTATAGTTCAACTCAATTTGCCGCAGGAAAGGTACTTAAACAGACACTCGCACATCGTTTTTTGCATTAATGAGTAATTCTATTAAATATAAGAGTGAAGAATAGGATAAAGTAACATCTGCATTTAAGTGAGAAATTATAACCGAAAGAAATCATTTCCATTTATCTAAAGTGCTGTATACCTTAGTGTACCACTATTAACTTTATAATACCACTGGGGCAATGCCTCTTATAGAATTGTTGTACTTCTTCTTGTGAACAGAAAGGGGACACCTTTAGAATCGTCCGAAGTCTTGTGAAGAGCATAGGACGCCTCGCGTTGTGTTGCAAATGGGGGGGGGGGTGTCGCGGTGTGTGGAAAGAACGAGACCGCAGATGCCAGTCAGTGCTGTGTGTTGTACTTGTGGGCGACCCTGCTGTGGGCGTACTTGTGGGCGACGTTCGACTCTGCTGTTGGAGACATGAGTGAGGGGGCGAGGGCGAGGGCGAGGGCGGGGGCCCAGTTTCCGCCGCCGGAATACGAAATCAGCTGCCCGAGAGGGTTGCCAGAGGCAGCGTTACTGCAACGACCTTTCGCTGCACGCGTACGTGATCCCCATTGTAAACACTACTTTGTTTACTAGTTCGACTCTGGAAAGGAGTCACTTAGCTGCTTTTACTTTTACCTTACATTGCTTTCTATATTGGATTGTTTCCTTCCGCACCACGTGAGTTTATCTGCGTTTTATTATTCTGTGTATTCCGTTCCCCTTGAAACCTGAGCGCGAACCACCTCGCGCACGGATTGCTTACACTATTTTTTTTAAAAAAATAGTACATAAAATAATTTTCGCTTACGGAAAGATATTTCGCTTATACTTCGCGGTATTTTGGGCATGCTTGATATTTCTGTTAGTTATAACTAAACTAGTAGTGCTGCAACATCACATCCGGTGTTGCGTCTAATTTATGCAGTTTTCGAAAATTCAGAGTTCAAATAAAATTGGACATCTACCATTTTTAGGCGTCCTTTTCTCTAGCTGATGGAAACAATTAATGAAAAAATTGAACACCTTTTTGGAAAGTTTTTTTAATTGAAAAAAAATATTAATTTCGATTATTAAATTAAGAAAATTTACATAAACTTCCAGCAGAAATGACTGTATTGTAATAATAGCGTCTAATACACTAAACTAGCCCCACGTTGGGACCAGCCAAATGTAAACTAACCTAATGATACACTAAACTAGCCCCACGTTGGGACCAGCCAAATGTAATAATAGCGGGGGAGGGCGCCAGGTTCAGCTCCTGAAATGTGACTGGATGGAAGAGTTGGGAGGTCATGAATTAGCACAGAGTCATTTGTGACAAATAACAATTTATTCCTGGCACCAAAAGCTGCCAGGGAAGTTACATGTCGCAAAGGGCGACGCAAGTTTTCTACTAAATCTACTTTGTGGACTGATTGTCCTAATTACTATTTGCTAATTCCCTTACAGCTAACACGTTATGCTTACTCTTTGATGAAACGTGCTATTC
Source organism: Gryllus longicercus (assembly GCA_038098605.1). NCBI lineage: Eukaryota > Metazoa > Arthropoda > Insecta > Orthoptera > Gryllidae > Gryllus > Gryllus longicercus. The sequence continues at coordinate 1,823,054 of JAZDUA010000298.1, read as the reverse complement.
ATCATTTAAGGTCTGCGGGGCCTGAGCGCGGCCACTTGCAGTTTCTCGCCGTTACGATTGTTCTGCGAGACGGCTTCGTCTCGTATTTTTTCACCAGTGGCTGCGTTGTCTCCGCGGGCGGGCCGAGCTGCGGCTCCGGAGCAGAGGCGGCGGCGGTCCCGGGTCGCTGACCTTCAGCGGCGCGTCCTCTCTCGGCAGGCAGCGGCGCGTCCCCCTCTCGGCAGGTCGCCGGCTCGAGCAGGCTCAGAGGGGCGAATGGCCACGGGCGTTGACGTAACGCGGTGGGCTGTCACTGGGCCCGAAGCGGGAGGCGGTAAAGGCTGGTGGGCCGATGCGGAAACGGCGCGGGATCCAGTAGTCTCCCGCCCGAGTGTCCTCCGCGACAAGTCCACTAGTCGCGTCCTAGCTAATTCGATTCTGGGAAAGTCTTTCCCAAACTCGCGTCCCGATCGTAAGTAACTGAGTAATCGAGCGAATTGGCAACCAAGAAGTAACTTGGAAGTATCTCGAAGTATCTCCGAAGTAGCTCTAAGTAACAAAAATTAGCTCTCAAAAAATTCTTAGGAGCGTTCCGAAAAAATCTTAGAAGTCTGGCCGAAAAAATCTTAGAAGTGTTTCTAGGAGAGTTCCTCCCCCGTCGCGCTCCGATTAACAGATAAAGTTTTCTCCCTGCATCTCGTTTTTAAAAGAAGTTCCTTTCCCCTTCCCAAAATGTTCCTAGCTCTGAATTTCTCCCTTCCCTCATGGCGAAGCTTCCCATTGGCTGAGGGTGGCTGCGTCGCAGAATCCTGATTAACCAATCATGTGGCAATTTTCCCGTATTTTTCCGTCGATTGCTCTCTGTCTGACACTGGCTTCTCTCTCTCGCTCGCTTCCCTTTGTCAGTTGTCTGGACACGTGCGCGTGCAGAAGCGCATTTCACGGATCCTCGACGGTCGGCGTGGGCTAATCGACAGCCTACTGTATTTAGTTTGTAAACAGCCCCTGCGGGAATTCTGGTGCCTAGTCCAGTCGCGTGCCAGAACGGATGCGGGGGCGAGCATTGTTTGAAAAGGGATCGGTTGATGGCCAAGAAAAGGTTTCGCTTACGACGTGTTGTAAATGCGTCGTCGTCTTAATTGACACCCGGCCAGCCCCTTTGGGGGGCTCCGCCTTCCTTCCAGGGTGGTGGCAAAGAAAGTGGGCGCGAGGGTGTGCATTGTCCTACTGGGCTCCGGCCAGGGACATTATGTCTTTTTATGAGGGGGTAATAAAAGGTCCGCCTCTGAAAAGGAGGCTGAGTGCGGTCGGGGCGGCCCTGCGTGACGAAAGAAACCGTCGCGGCGAAGGCAGCGTCCCTTTGACCCACTTCTTTCTCGACGCGAGCTATTTCCAGATGTAGAAATTACTTTGTTATTGGCGATGCCATAATAAAATTATATTAATTAATTGGTGACGCCACAGTATGTAGTGTTGGGTTTTGTTTTCTTTTTTTCAAAACATTGTTCACGATCTTACTTAAATATTTATTTATTAGAAGAGATTTCATTTAGGGAAGGAATTTAATACAGTAAATTAAATCCTCTAACTGTGTAGAACCTCTTATTGTGTAGACAGAATTCACGTTTTGTGAGTCCTTGATATCGAAAAACCGATTGAGGGCAAGACTTGTCTCCCGATATATCTAGCATTTAAGTGTGTGTATGTGTGTGCTGGAACTGCTGGAATTCTCGTCCAGATAGTCGTTGAATTTGACCAAGCTCTCTCTAGCCAATATCGATAATCCGCCACTGCCGTTGCTCGAATTCCTGGATCTTTCCGATGGGAGTGGGAATAGTGGTTACCTTGAGCTGCCTCTGCCGATCACAAGGATCTATGTTTCCTAACGCGAGTAGCCTTCATTATTAATTCAGAGTTCAGCCGTGCGGCTGATGGTGTAGTGGTAACGTGCCTGGTGTGTTAACTCTTTAATCGCCTTAGTTCGAATTTCGGCCCGGAAAAAAAATTGCTGATTGGAAACAGCTTTTTCAGGTTCATGAAATATTAAAATATTTCGTATCCGTTATAAAAAAACGTGAGAAAATGTGTACTGTTGTAGCACCACAGCTTATATCTGTTTTCCACGTACGTCGTGTATTATTCACGATTCGTATTACATTCTTGGCGACCTTTCTTTTTTCTATTATTTCTCATTTCATATTCACTTTTAATTTTCGCAAACTTCGAGTAGTTAGTTATTGCTTCGTACACTTCATCCGATGTGAGGGTGGAAACTCTTTCCTACGAAGAGACTGTGTCGGCGTCAGGGGGTGCGGAGCGTAGACTTCAGTTGTTTCTCAGAACTCGGGCTGGTAATTGCAGCGCGGGTGGGCAGATATAGAAACTCGACCGGAGGGCAGGTGGCTCGGAGAGATACTGCCGACACTCTCCTATCACTCGATGCCCACCGCCCAAGACTCTGCCTTCCCACGTGCGATCACACTAATAAGCAAATATTCCACCGCAGTTTCCAGTTTCACACTGTCAGAAATTCACGTTGTACTGTAATGAAATGCAAGTAAAGTAATTATCATGGACGCACATTCAATTTAACGTACATATGAAAATAAGTATGTAAGAGTCAGAGCAGAATAAAATTTAATGTAGAAATATATTAAACTCTTTTTAATGCACACGGTTACATTAATTTTCGTGTATGCTACATTCATCTACATTAAATTTGATGACATTTCTGATAGTGCACTATCTTACGCGTATTTATTTTTTTCATCCTAATCTCCGCCTGTTCCGCCATTATTTCTCTCATTTACTGTCCTATTCAGACCATTCTCCACGATACTTTCGCTATGAACTTGAAAACTCGATTTCGAAGTTTCAAATGATTTCTATGTCTCTTTCAATATCTATAGTTTATCTATCAGCAATGTATCGCTTCCTTTATCACGACTATCATATAACTGTTTCGGGGTCCGAGTTGTTCTTATTCCCCATAGCTGCCGATTTCTAAGATTCCGTCTTTTTCTCTGCCATCTACAATATCTTCCATATGCGTGGCCTGTCTCTCAATTTAATAGTATTATCATAAATGATTTTTTTGCAGGCCTGCTCTACAAATAAAGTACATATAATCAACCATACGGCGTTTGAAAAGTTCTATATCATTGACACCAAGTTCAGAGGCTAAGGGCGAAATGCGCTGACTTCGCATTCGGCAGGCCCAGGTTTAACCCCTTTGTCTGCCATCCTGACGCGGGTTTTCGTGGTTTCCCTCTGCCATCCAGTTGAATGCTGGGATGGTTCTACTGAGAAACTGCGACCGCAAAACGGGCGTCAGTACCCGAATTCTGCGTAAAGCGAATTCGAGATATCGCGGGTTCCTCGTTGGGTGACGGTCTAGGAAACTAGGGATCCTACAGCGCCGAGGCCAATTGCTCTTTACGGGACACAAAATGGCTAACTACAAATACAAATATTGACGAATTACGCGCGAAAATCTATTATCTCCTAGCCGAGCCTAGCCGTACTTGAATGTTTTCCACAACCGTAGCTGCCTCTAGTCTCCATTCCGCCGTCTCCGCCCTTGCTCTGCAGCTAGAACGCGGTCAATGTAGGCGTATCTGATGCACCGAACACGGGCAGCGGGCGCCGGGGGCGAACGCTGCGGATTGGCTTTCTTTTGTGTACGGGCGGCAATGGCACACAGACGCGAGAAAATCTGGAGCGGACTTTCCTTACCTTATTCGCCGAATTCGTGATAGCTCTCTCTGATAGACTAGAGGTTCTTTCGTTTCATTTTCCTTATAGCTGGATCGATATGCATATAAGGTTCCTTTGTTGGCAACATGGGCAGTGCGTGACATTATCACTTGACAAATATTGACAGAGCAAAATAGAGGAAAAGGTAAATAATTTTCTCTGGATGTGTCCTAACATTTTCGATTCTACTATCCGCAATAGTCTTACCTACTCAGTCCGACGGATTCTGGCGATCATAAAGTTGCTCACTTCATCGTTTAGAAACAGGTGTATCCTCTTTATTCATGATGGCTTTGGTAGGTAATGGTGACGGCAAAAGGAATAAAGATTGATTGAAATTTGCTGGGAAAGATTAGTTCATTGTATTCAAATAGGGAACAAGATTTACCAGAAATCATCTTTGCAAAATCTCGAGATTATTTTTGTATAGCATTTACTGTGACATAGCTATACATTTTTTTCTAGTAATAAACCCTTTATTGAGAGGAAAATAATTTCTTCATAACGTACGTAATTTTCGTTTCTTACTGGTGAACTCTACCATATGATGCTGATTTTGTAGGTCTTATCATAGGAAATGTGTCATAAATCGTGTCATTTTCACTTGAATTCCTTCTATACGTGGTTTTATTGTCAAGTTCACTACCTGCAGATTAGCCAAAACGTATGCACAATACACATATTCGCCGTAATTCCAGCTTCCCGGAATGTAACATTCTTATCTTTAAATGTCTAAATTGCCGTTTTATGAAAAGTAATGAGAAAAAAATCAGCCTTTTGTCCTCTGTCTTTGTGTTTCAACGCATTACTCAGTTGCGAGTAAGCCGCATCAAGTTTTGTGGTTTACGTCACGTGAAATGTAGCTTCTATGTGCTTTTTCCGCTGCCATATTATGCAGATAACTCTTTTTTGCTCCCTTTAATCTGTATATTTTTTCGAGCAACAGGTTGCCTGCTCCGAAATCCGTGCTTGCGGATGGCGGACGTCGTGATACTCGACCGTTGCTGCTCCCGAAATGAGCATTTTGTCTGAACGGCGTCGATTCAATCGTAAACTCAATTGTTTTACAACTGCCCGTCGTCGCCCCGTGGTCGTTGAATGCTCCTCGCCGGACAGCTTTGCGATTGCAGGTCACGCGAAAAGCTCCCGTGTCGGGAGTTATCGCGATGAAGGGATGAGCGTTAATTCCCACCAAATTTGCGGTCGGGTGCTTCCGTGTTTAATGGCGGGAATAAAATGCTTCATTATTGGCGAAGTTGGAGTCGGTTCCACACGTGGAAGTGTAGCAGTGAGGCGTTAAATGAAATGGCCGGCTTTGTTGCGGGAAGAAAAAATTAACTTGTTTGACATTAGTCACCCGCCGATAGGAAAATAGGATATACGTAATAACACAACAATATATTTCCATTTCATGGTGCGCGTTTCCTGAAATGGGTAATAAAACAAATTTCTTCCTTGGTACTTCTGTTCCAATAGATTTATTAGCACCATTGACGCTACTTTCCATATCAGTTCTTGAATCATAAGTGAACATGTCAGATTATACCGTATTTCAAAAGCGAAATGTTATTTTGCCGCTTGACACGTAATCAATATTTACTTCACACAATACCATTAATCGATTCATATCTGCAGTAAACCTAGTTTCCATGGTTATCTTTGATTTTCGGTTCCATTCCCTGGCGTGCGCCAATGCATTCCAAATTCCATACTTCATTTCTCGTTAATTCTAAGTTCCGCTTGAAACATCGCCGATGGAAACCTTACCCCCCCCCACAGCCTCATGCATATAAATCATGACTAGACCGTAACCATTGTCTGCGAGGGTAATAGAGATGTGTGTGTGTGGCAGCCTGCAAATATAATAGAATGTAATAGCGGGCGGAGTGGCTGCTTCGCGTCCGCAGATTTATGTCGGGATTTCCAAAGCAATCGTTTCGCGTCACGGCAGGTCCGCACGGCGCGCGACCTCGGCGCGCATGTAAGCACTCGGTGCAAGGCATCGCCCGCTCGCCTTGAGCGCACCGAGATGCGGGCCCGCATTGTCACGCCGGCTCCCATACCGACGCGGAGTATGTCGGTCAGCGCGTGCTAGTTTTTTCCGTTCTCGCGTCACGTCTGTGGTTAAATAAGTCGCCTATTTTGCTTCGCCGTTTCGTGTGATGAGCCCTTCTAAGATCGGCATTCTGGTAAGGAAATGGAAGAGTGAGAGCGTAGGCTTCCGCGGCCGGAGTCAGTATTTACTAGGCTGTCCGGGTGACGCCGCGTCCATGGCGAAGGTGCCGACGTTTCGGTCGCCATTCTGCGACCTTCCTCAGGGCGTATTGCTTCCTCAGGGCAATACGCCCTGAGGAAGGTCGCAGAATGGCGACCGAAACGTCGGCACCTTCGCCATGGACGCGGCGTCACCCGGACAGCCTAGTAAATAAATGGAAGAGTATTATTGTTGTGTGGAGTTGTAGGATGTGTGACGCCGCATTCTGTAGAAAAAAATAAAACGTGTGAAATGTCGGATGTTAATTTCTGCTAAACAGATTATCCCTACTAGGCTTGTTCCAAACAAGGTATGATTTAATTATTAGTCTCCCCCCCCAAAAAAAAAATTGTGTCGGTGAAGATATCACAATGCGGTTTTCAGCTTTAAATAGACCACGTTGAGGTGCACAAAATGAGGTACTTGGTCGGCTTTTAATATTTTCACTGCGGGTGGATTTTAGAAAACTTGTTTTGTTAATGAGACCATAGAATATTTTTTTTCTTTATTAGAATTGAAATTCTTTTTGAAATTTTGAAAAATTGATTTTTCCGTTCTCGCGTCACGTCTGTGGTTAAATAAGTCGCCTATTTTGCTTCGCCGTTTCGTGTGATGAGCCCTTCTAAGATCGTCATTCTGGTAAGGAAGTGGAAGAGTATTATTGTTGGGTGGAGTTGTAGGATGTGTGATGCCGTGTTGTGTAGAAAAAAATAAAACGTGTGAAATGTCGGATGTCAATTCCTGCTAAACTGATTATCCCTACTAGGCTTGTTCCAAACAAGGTATGATTTAATTATTATTCTCCCCCCCCAAAAAAAATTGTGTCGGTGAAGATATCACAATGCGGTTTTCAGCTTTAAATAGATCACGTTGAGGTGCACAAAATGAGGTACTTGGTCGGCTTTTAATATTTTCACTGCGGGTGGATTTTAGAAAACTTGTTTTGTTAATGAGACCATAGAATATTTTTTTCTTTATTAGAATTGAAATTCTTTTTGAAATTTCGAAAAATTGATTTTTCCGTTCTCGCGTCACGTCTGTGGTTAAATAAGTCGCCTATTTTGCTTCGCCGTTTCGTGTGATGAGCCCTTCTAAGATCGTCATTCTGGTAAGGAAGTGGAAGCTTATTATTGTTGTGTGGAGTTGTAGGATGTGTGACGCCGCATTCTGTAGAAAAAAATAAAACGTGTGAAATGTCGGATGTCAATTCCTGCTAAACTGATTATCCCTACTAGGCTTGTTCCAAACAAGGTATGATTTAATTATTATTCTCCCCCCCCCCCAAAAAAAAAAAAATGTGTCGGTGAAGATATCACAATGCGGTTTTCAGCTTTAAATAGACCACGTTGAGGTGCACAAAATGAGGTACTTGGTCGGCTTTTAATATTTTCACTGCGGGTGGATTTTAGAAAACTTGTTTTGTTAATGAGACCATAGAATATTTTTTTCTTTATTAGAATTGAAATTCTAATTATCTTCATAATTTATGTGTTAAAATTCTGACAATACACTCAATAGAATATGTAAGCAAGAGTTTCAGGCGCTCTTACCTTAGAGTTACCTTAGTGTACCTTGGAGCTCTCTTAGTTTTCCTTGTGCTTTGTGGAGCAGCGAGGGGCAGTCCATGGCAACGGTATGTTTGACGACCAGCGCGAAGGAAGCTGTCTAAAATGCACCGTAGTGAAAGTGTTGGAACCTATCAACTGCATAATCAATACGTCGTCTATAAGATGATCAAAAGCGCATTTCGGTACCTTGAGCGGCACATAACGTAATTCAGGTTGGCTATTAAATCACACCTTAATGTGAGCATATTTAGTACGAGAGACTCATTTAATAGACATTCACATTAGACATCTGGAAGGCCTATGCTTCCCTACCCAATGCTCAATGTCACATTCCAAATTCCATCGTAAGATCATACCAATCGTTTGTAAGTTATCACATATTCTAAGATGGGCGTGAAGGCTCTTGGCTATCTGGGTGACGAGGAGTTCATTTAATTCTCCTGTTAAGCCCGTTGTACATAGTCATTTTTTCGTAATTTTTCGATACTGAAAATGGA
>JAZDUA010000298.1:1632500-1810000 GCA_038098605.1 Gryllus longicercus | reverse complement strand
CGAATGACTACCAAGCAGAAGCAAGGGTGATGGAGACCCTAACGATCAAACGTACGGAAGATCACAAACGAAAAAAATTCACATCAAACTACACTAGTAACACTTCTGGTAAAATATTTATTCCAATTAAAAGATATCCAATTAAATCATTTCCAATTAAAAGATAAGTACTGTCGATGATGTCGACCGTCTGACTCGATGATAACAACTGACTCTTTGTAATTGAAGATTTAGTGTGTTGTGCCCTCCAGCTCACCTCCCTCACCTTCCCGTTAGCCTTTCTCTCATGAACGAGTCTTTGGCGGTGCCAGGCCATAAAAGAATCAAACGTGAATGGTGCCAAGTGGAAACGTGTTTCAAGGTTGTCGAAATTAATTCCCAAGCATACTCCTGTATGTGTGTGTGTGTGTGTGTATGTGTGTGTGTGTGAGAGAGAGAGAGAGAGAGAGAGAGAGAGAGAGAGAGAGAGAGAGAGAGAAAGAAAGAAAGAAAGACAGAGAGTTCGGGAGAAAGAGGAAGAGGAAAATAGGGCGGAGAGAGAGGAGATAGGGAGGGAGAGAGAAAGATGAGATAGGGAGGGAGAGAGAAAGATGAGATAGGGAGGGAGAGAGAAAGATGAGATAGGGAGGGAGAGAGAAAGATGAGATAGGGAGGGAGAGAGAAAGAGGAGCTAGGGAGGGAGTGAGAGAGTAAGAAGAGGTAGGGAGGGAGAGAGAAAGAGGAGGTAGGGAGGGAGAGAGAAAGAGGAGGTAGGGAGGGAGAGAGAAAGAGGAGGTAGGGAGAGGGGGAGGGGGAGAGAAAGGAGACAGGGAGAGGGGAAGGGGGAGAGAAAGGAGACAGGGAGAGGGAGAGAGGAGACAAAAATGCATGAAGATGGCGATAGAGAGGGAAAGAGGGAGGGGACGGAATAGAAAGAAGTGTGAAGGAAAGGGCGCGGAGGAGAGCCGAGGGAGACCGTGCGTGGCGTGTGTGTCGTGCGCAGCCCGGGGCGACGGCAGCGGCGCTGGCGGTGCTGCGCCGCGACGCGGCCTTCGTGTCGAGCATCGTCATCCCGGCGGCGGACCGGCCGGGGGCGGCAGCGGGGGCGGCGGCGGCGGCGGCCGGGGCGGCGCTGTCGCCCATCCCGGAGGGCGTGGCGGAGGGCGTGCCGCGGCCCGTGTGGCCCCGGGCGCCGTCGTCCACGTCGTCGTCGTCAGCGTCGTCGCGGGGCGGGGACCCCGCCGCCGAGGAGGCGCTGCGCCGCCTGTCGCTCACGCTCTCCGCCAGCCACCACCTGGAGCGCATGACGCGCGCGCTCGGCCACAGCTGCTCCTCCAGCGGCCAGGGCAGCGGCGCCAGCACCACCAGCACCACCAGCAGCGTGCGGGTGAGCTTCGCGCGCCTGGCCGCGCCTTTCACTTTTGCCTCGCCTCGCCTATCCTTTCAGTCTTTCCGTTTCATTTCCTTTCATTCTTTTCGTTTATTTCATTTCATTTTTCCGTTCATTTCATGTAATTCTTTCCGTTCATTTCATGTAATTCTTTCCGTTCATTTCATGTAATTCTTTCCGTTCATTTCATGTAATTCTTTCCGTTCATTTCATGTAATTCTTTCCGTTCATTTCATGTAATTCTTTCCGTTCATTTCATGTAATTCTTTCCGTTCATTTCATTTAATTCTTTATGTTCATTTCATTTCACTTGTTTTGTTTCATTTCACTTGTTTTGTTTCATTTCACTTGTTTTGTTTCATTTCACTTCACTTGTTTTGTTTCATTTCACTTCACTTGTTTTGTTTCATTTCACTTCACTTGTTTTGTTTCATTTCACTTCACTTGTTTTGTTTCATTTCACTTCACTTGTTTTGTTTCATTTCACTTCACTTGTTTTGTTTCATTTCACTTCACTTGTTTTGTTTCATTTCACTTCACTTGTTTTGTTTCATTTCACTTCACTTGTTTTGTTTCATTTCACTTCACTTGTTTTGTTTCATTTCACTTGTTTTGTTTCATTTCACTTGTTTTGTTTCATTTCACTTGTTTTGTTTCATTTCACTTGTTTTGTTTCATTTCACTTGTTTTGTTTCATTTTACTCGTTTTGTTTCATTTTACTCTTTTTGTTTCATTTTACTCGTTTTGTTTCATTTCACTCGTTTTCTTTCGTTTCATTTCACTCATTTCATTTCATATCATTTCTCTCCTTTCATTACAATGCACTCCTTTCGTTTCATTTCATTCATTTTTTTCTTTCCATACATTTTGTTACCTTCGTTTCATTTGGGTTTTCTGATGGAAAAGTTGAAAATGTTTTGTTTTAAAGAATAAAAATAATTGTTTAGGGTTCTAACATTATGTTGTTGGACGTATGCTAATGAGAATGAGAGTAAATAAAAGGCTGTGTAAGAACGAAGAGAATAGACAAAAGAGAGGGGAAGAGGACGTAATTCTAAGGTGGAAATGCATCGTGATATATTTGAAAACCAAAACGCATGAAATTTGTATAGAAAATATGATAAAATCGATTTCAACATACGAATTCTTTACTTAATAACCATTGATGTGTTAACGATGAATTGTCAAAAAGCTATAATTCTAATTTTAATTATTAATAATCAATTACTTCACAAACCAATTCGATAATTCGTATTTAATCGAGTTTCAATTTCCCGAATTCCGTCATTTGATACTTTGTGTCTTCACTTTTTTTCTCTTTTTGTGTTAGTAGATAGTAGTCGTAGAAGTGTTATTAGATAGCTGCGTCGCTTTAAAATGTTCTATTGGCAGAACCAACTGCTTATGCACATATGTAAATTATTATAACGTCCCGCCCTTGGCAAGCGAATACAAAGGAGAGCTCTTCCTGACGGGTGTCCCACGCGTTCTCGCCCGCCCACCCCTTATTCGACGAGAGCGCTGGGACCTCAAATTGCATCCGTGGGAAGAACGGGCCATTCGTATATGTTTTTCAGCGTAACAATGGCCAATTGAAATAAAAATGAGAGTGAAATTTTGTGCATTGTCAAATGACTTTCGCTTGTTTTATTGCGGAGTCAATTTTTTTGTATGCATGTGTGTATGAACTTTGTCGAGTCATTGACACTTATAAAGCCACTTTGATGTTTTGTGCAAGTGTGGACAGCAAAAGTGCTTCTCAAATTACTGAAATCATTTCCAAGTCTAAGCCTTATAGGACATTAAAAATTCATTCCTTGTAGACACATTAAATGTATGCTGCATTATTGAATCCATTACGAGATGAATTTTCTTCGTGGAACTGTGTAAACGTTGTTAGTAGTCTAAGCTAGTATTCATGATATAACTATACTCATGGCGTTCTAAATATAATGCAAATATATTTCCTAAGGATGTTTCAGAAGAGTGTTCGTACATTCGATCATCACGGAAAAAATACGCTTTGGTAGGCACATCTGGGTACGAACCCACTACTCACATTTTCGTACAGCTCCGCCTTGGTTCATTTACTAATAGAGTTCCTCCACGTCATTATAACCTTGCATTTCTGCGTTTGTGAGCAAAAGTGCCGTTTCGTCATATCACTTGACATACCGGGGGGACTTCGTCCCCGCTGATTTCTTCGCATTTTGACCTTTATTCCGTAGTTGGAGAGATCATTAGCGACCTGTTCTTCGCAGACCTCAGAAAATTATACTTTCATTTGTTGAAGATGGGAACGAATGACTCTCGTTAAGAGAATTTATTCTTGCAGTACAGTGCAGTGGATAAATGTCAGTTTCCTTTTAGATAATGACCTGCTCTGTGAACATACTGCGGATCTATTCAATTTATTTCTCTCTACTCTTGCACCCCATAACCTAGAATCGTTTCTATATTGGCTTCATTACCTCCAGCTTCGGAGTATACATTAGTTATTTTTTCCAAAGGTATCGTTATTTAGTGGGCGAGCATTAATCCATGTCTCTTCTTGGTCGTAAATTAATCTTCAACTGGAGCCCCCCCCCCCACAGAGAGTGCTAAACTTTCTCTGACACAAGATGAAATACTTTCTTCGTTCAATAAACCCCACCCTTACACGCTATGATAAACCTTTTCCTTTTGTTCAGCCGTATTGGCTTCCCAGAGTAGTCCTCATTAGCATAAGAACATGTGACGTAACGGGGGTTGTAATCGGGAAAGAATGCTTTCTCATAAGAGTTCAGTATTGTCTAGTGGCCCGAACAAACATGAATGGTATGCATTGATGATGATCTAACGGAGGGGGAATGAGGGTACCATTATCGTTCGTGCGTGATACTTTCATTCCACTGATTACATGCTTGACATATTTCATTCTTCATTGTCTCGTAAGATGTAAGATTACGTGTGCGTCTATCAATTACAGTATTTCACTTTTTATGACATTTCTTCTCACTTTTATCTCTTAATAGGAAATGTCTTAAAACTGCTCGAATTAATTGCTACTACAGGCGATAGCAGGAGTATTGTATGCTTTAATTGGCGTACATTGAAGACTGAATATTTGTTTCTTAGTTACATAAACGTATTGTCCTTTCTTGACTTTCCAAACAACGACTTTGGTATGCAGTAGCTCCTCAGGCTTCTCTTCCTCATCGGTTCTACGTGCAGCAATCAGCCTCGGTAGGCGGGGAAGGCCACAAGCGACGTGCTCGCTTGAATTTAATTTGCGGCAAGGGCAGAGGTGTTTGCTTTGTCGAATATCGTCCAGAGCAACTCCCGTGTGACTCTTCCATCTTTCGGTGTATATAAATGTCTTACAATGATTAAACCTACCGAAGATAGAAGCTAATTTTGTTATTTACATTTCAAATATTTATTTTTTTGTTAATTGTTACAAGTAGGACGAATCCTCAACTTTTCTTGTATTCGAATTCTAAAAATTTCTAAAAACCTCGAATGCCGAATGTTGCGATCATTCATAATCCATTAAATTGTTACAAAGAATTACGGCCTAAGTATGAGAGAAGAAAACGTTTTACAACGGAGTATTTTTTAAGGTGAAAGCGTTAAATTCTGGAAATTAATAAATGAAGAATGAAATTGTAATGTTAAGTTGTGTTCAATCCTATTAAAATAATAGGTATGTAATGAATGTAAAGGCTTAAAAATGTGCAGCTGAAAGAATAAAGAGCTTTTAAAGACTATTAGCGGTTTTTGTCTTATCGTTTTTGTCTTAACATCCGTACGTCTCATTTAGATCTGACTGAATCACTGACTAAGGTTACGTTATTTTAGGCTAATTAAATTATGGATGTAAAATGATATCAAAAAATTAACATTGATCGTTTTTTCATCGCTCTCAACCCATCATATTTGAAGACAGGTACATGGTACACAAATTGACGAGTTGGTTCAACTTTAATGGCAAATTTAATGGCAGGTGACGTGTTTCTCAAGAGAATTCCCATAAATATGTATATAAACGAAACAATTATAGTACTATTGAGATGTAGTGGCTTCGACTTATGCGATTTAAATAAACAAATACTAAATTAACTTTATTATTTTATAATATTTTGTTATTTATCCCTCACTTTATTCGTGAAATTCGTTTTCGTAAATACAACTCGAGGTACTACTCGAGTTTCACATATAAATTCAGGACTTCTTGGGGTACTATGTTTGATAATATTCCAAAATTTGATAATTCGTTGAGGGATTCGATAATTGTTTGAGGGATTGAAATACTCGTTTTAGGATTTGTTCCGACTAAGAAGGTTCAGTAACAACATTTGTTACTGGTGCAGAGTCACTGACTTGGAGGTCGAATCCTGATCTCTGATCGATAGTTTTCTGTGGTTTCCCCGATCAATACCAGGCGAATGCCTAACAAACCGGCCACGGACCGCGCGCAATCTTTTCTTCCTCAGTCTTGTACCACCTCTCCCCTTCATGACACACACTTCCACGTAACGATCACCAGGTTGCGGGAGACCACTAGGAAGCTTAGAGTATTCCCGCAATTGTCAGGCACTTAAAACTGGGGCGGTGCCCTACTGGAGGGAGATACGTGGAGGATAAAACTCCGTAAGCCGACATGAAGATCAGTTCCTGCTTGTACTACACTAGCGATATGAATGAACACAGCAATTGAGGGCAGTGATGCCGATGATTCGGCCATCACATCGTGATCTTCATGCTCCGGTCCTGAAGTCCACGATATTATGGTCGAAAAGTCATCATCATTCCCCTCGACGCGGTGTCATCCACGCAACTGAGAAGCTTTTCTCATTAAAGGTTTTGTTGGAGGGATTCGATGATTCGTTGGAAGGATTCGAGGATTGGTTGGAGGGGTTCGAGGATTGGTTGGAGGGGTTCGAGGATTGGTTGGAGGGGTTCGAGGATTGGTTGGAGGGGTTCGAGGACTGGTTGAAGGGGTTCGAGGACTGGTTGGAGGGGTTCGAGGATTGGTTGGAGGGGTTGTAAAATTTGAAATGTGTATTTCTTGTTATTCCGTGATCCTTGATGCACGCTCCCCGTGGCGCGCTGCTGCAGGTGTCGCAGTCGCCGTCTCCGTCGTCGGGGTCGGCGGCGAGCAGCCGCGCGGGCTCCCTGCGCGGGGACGGGCCCGGCAGCTCCAGCGGCTTCTCGGAGCTGACGCCGCCCGGCTCGGCGCGCCGCCCGCCGCCGCCGCCCCCCGCGCCGGCGCCGGCGCCCGCGCCCGCGCCGCCGCCCCCGCTGCTGGACACGGCGCTGGCGGCGCCCTCGGCCCTGCGCAACGCCGCGCTCATCTACGGCACCCTGCGCCGGGCCACGCGCGGCTACGAGCGCGTGCGCGCCCCGGCGGCGGCCCTGGGCCTCTGCCCGCTGCCCGCGCCCCTCGCCGCCGCCGCCACCGCCGCCCCCTCCGCCGCCGCCGACGCCAAGCGGGACGCGCTCTACGGGGTGAGTGCTTTTCGGCTTGACGCAACAAATACTAAGTAGTATGAATGTGACGGGGACGAGGCCTACGGGGTCACCCATTTTACACTGACATGAGGATAGGTGGATGTGCGAACTTATGATTGTGTGAAAAATACTATTTTTAACGTAAAAAAGAGTTTATAATTGGAAGATTTGGTTAGAAAGGTACATTTTTCAACCAGAAAAAAAAAAGAATTTTCTGCAAGTTCTCTCCCATAACAGAGAAAACGATGAAGAACTGAGATGAATAGTACATGTAGATTCTTGTGAGTCTTTCCATTGAACAGGTAAGGAACGTTGTGCCGTTCTAATACAACGACTCAATTGGTTGAATGATTTCGTTAAATTCCATAGCTATGATATAAGCCACCTTGTCTACTGAGGAAGTGTTTCTCTAATGCATTTGTTTGAAATGTTTGTGTGGAGGGTTTTACAAAGTTAGCTACGATATTCATGTTTTTAATTTCTTTTCTTACGCATATTTATATAATTTTAGTGATTAACATGGGTTTACAATGTATTTACCAATGTTTCTTGCCCGAAGCATGACCGTGTGAGACACTTCAGTCGCTTGACATGTGTGTTGACTGAACCTCGCGAGTGCACGTGCGCCTGCGCGTCCTCGCTGATCTCGGAGAAAACAAGACGACAGAGCGATAATCGGCAAAGCGCTTCGGACAATGCTCCGTTCTCTTTGAGTGAAAGGCTCATGATGGGACAAGGTCTGTCACAGCGGCCACTTCCTGACTCACCGCGATGAGAGAAAACAATCAAGTTCAAACGAGAGATTTGCATACGTTGTGCGGGTTGCTTACATTATCTTACCTTACAATTATCTGAATTCAATAAAATTCTCTCGATTTTACGAATCCTTGCAGTTCAAATGATCAATGTGTCACTACACTAATTTAATTAGCTTTAAAATATATCTCTGTGACTCTTCGGTCTATTAAAACGTAAATTATGCAATTCGAAACCTTTTGTAAGATTGTTAGAGATAATTTTATCTCAGAGCAGTAACTGCTTCCTTTCTTCATTAATATTAATTGCGCGCTCTCTCAAATGGAGTGTATTGTTTCTCAAGGCAGAAGTAAGCATTGAATGGCAATGGGCATTCCATGTCGCACCGTGGGGTGCGAAATCGCAATTTGCAAGCGGCGTGTGCGAGGCGAGTCACAGCGCAAATAGCCCGCCAGGGCCTCCGGTCGCGTCGCG
This sequence comes from Gryllus longicercus, assembly GCA_038098605.1. NCBI lineage: Eukaryota > Metazoa > Arthropoda > Insecta > Orthoptera > Gryllidae > Gryllus > Gryllus longicercus. Next base: position 1,801,907 of record JAZDUA010000298.1, on the reverse strand, counting down.
CCGCGCCGCGTCGCGTGGCGTCGCCGTGACACACTGCGCGCGGAGGTCGCGGCGCGCACGGCCCCAGTGGGCAGAAGTGTGCTCTTGGAAGACCCTAAGACCCTTCTGGCGCTGAACTTCTTCTTAATAATAATAACAATAATAATAATAATAACAATAATAATAATATCTCTCATCCTCCTTTTTGTTCTCCTCCTTCCTCCTCCTTCCTCTTTTTCTTCTTCTCCTCTTTCTTCTCCTTTTTCTTCATCTTCTTCTTCCTCTTCTTCTTCTTCTTCTTCTTCTTCTTCTTCTTCTTCTTCTTCTTCTCATTACCTACAAATGCCTTAAACTCGCTCCAGATTCCAACTTCATCGGTTAATCGTTTTCCTGAAGCTACCTATAGCTAATCTATCTAAAGCTATCTCGTAAATATTAACTGGCATTCTTTGAAGTCTTCCTTTACGTGAACTAGTCTCGGCACTTCGAACTCAGTGTTTTATTTGTCGGTGTGTGTGTGTGTGTGTGAATATTCTTTTACACCTTCAATTCTAGAGAGAGAACAATGTAACCAACGACTTAATCTGTGAAGATCTTGGAATGCCAATTATAGTAGCAGTATCTATTAGAACAGTAATACGTGTACTTCTTGAAATGATATGCATTGGAGAGTTGTAAAATGGCTTAAGAACGATTGTAATGAATTCCATTTCGAATGTTAAAGGAAAGTACTGCCTCAAATTCCTTTTGAAGATTTCGCATCATGAAAACAAGCGTCAGGAGTAAGCGTGGAGACTTCATAAAATGCTCATCACTCTACGTTATTTTGCTGCCTCTGTTTCTGAATGCACTTTGTTTGCTTGGTGCAGAAATATCTGTCTGCTGTCCTCGATTTTTCAGAAGAAGGAAAAACTGAAATACTTTACACGCAATTGTGCACCAAATAAAAATTTTAGTCAATGTTACACCCAGACTTCACGGCGGACATGAAGGGTTTAGATACTACTCTATACTTCTACGTACGTTATATCTAGGGGTCGACTTTTAACATCGCAAAAAATTATCAATAAAATGCTGTTCAAATGTTTTTTTAAAATGCCCTAAAAGCAAAGAAAAATGACGTAAAAGATTTGTTAAAGAACAGTATGTATATATATATATATATATATATATATATATATATATAAACGTTATATAATTCATAAATTAATATAATTTTGGTTCCAGACAATACTTTTAATTTACCATATTTAATTATTGGATGGTATCTTCCTGACAAGCGATCTCATTAAAAATGGCATTTTATTAAAATCCGACCTCTCATTTGATGGTTTCTGCACCAAAAGATTTATTTGCAATCGTCGGCGATCGGCCCACCGTGCTTCGCCGGGCCCAGGGCGTGGGGGCTCTAACCGTGGACGCGCAAGGGCATCGGGGGCTAACAGCTGCTAAGAGAAGCACAGTGGCACGGGCGGCGGCGGCGGCGGCGGCGGCGGCGGCGGCGGGCGACGATACTTTTGGCAAACAGCTCAAGTGTGCGAGACGATCAATTGAACACGTGTGGAATGCGAGTGTTTAATAAAGTGTTAATATTTTAGCATTAGTTACGCGATGGAGGTCGATGACGAAGGCACAGCACACAGACGGAGGTTCTGGAGGAAGTGGGGGCAGAGAAGGATGAGAGAAGGAGGTGGACGAGGTGTAGCGTAAGTGGGATCTAAAGATGTGGTAAAGCAAACGATGGGAAATGAAGTGCTTGTAGGGGAATCAGTAAACCCAAGTATGCGTGATGCCAGTCCCTAACCAAAACCCGGATTCACGGAAATGGGTGAACGAAGGTTCTCATTTTTTAAAGTTCTATTAAGTTTCCGAAGCGAGGTACTGTAAATTTTTAACGGCGTCAAACGGAACTTATACTCCTCATTTAACCTAGTCCGTCATCGTCAGTCATTTCTTTTATCATTTCGACCAGTGGCTCTTCCTCGTTCGATCCCACAGGGTCATCCATCCAGGAAACCAAGGATCCTCGAGATGCTTAACCGTGGCGACTTCACAAAGCGTAGTTAAGGAATTCGGATAGCGAGGCCGCGGGCGATTTTTTTGCTAAGCTAAATTGACTTCACACGTACAACTTTTTGAATCACCAGCCACTGTACAGCAAATTCCACCCATGGATCGAGGAAGCCCCAGTTCCCTTCCAGTCTCAACTCGCAATGTATTGCTGACCATCGAGTACAGAGTTCAGCCTGGGCTTTAACGAGGCCCGTGTGGAAAGGAAGTTGATTGAGATGATGGCATATGAAACGAAGAATTCGTATTTGCCTACCAGACCATCGCAAGTTGAAAACCTTCAACCTGCGAATTCTCTCAGCGTCCTTTACGCAGGTTTGATTTCCACAGTCTTAAGACCCATTCACAATGCAAACATAAACATAAGCATGGCGTTAACATAAAAGTTAGAAATACGTCCATAAGCGGACTCATTCACAATGCGTTCGCATAAGCATAACACGTAAGACGTTAACTTAAAAGCTTGTAAGCTTTTGTGCTTATGCCTAAGTAAGACACGAAATGAACCAATCATAGTTCGTTAACCCAAAATCGAGAATCGAAAGAGGAGCGAAGTCGACAGACGAACTAAAGCCATATGGGCCATGGACACAGTCGATACCTAGAAATCGATTCTCACATCCAACCAATAGTAAACCAGAATGTTTCACATCCAATAGAAACACTTATTTTGCTTACGTTTATGTTAGGCATTGTGAATACTTCAGTCTATCACTTATGTTAATGTTTATGTGTACGTTTGCGCTTATGTTTACGTTTACATTGTGAATGAGCCTTTAGTGCCGATAAGTTGCCACCACACTCGCCTTCTCTTATTTCCGACCCTCAAACGAACGTTCGTCATTTACATATTTGTTCGCCATTTCTCGCACTTCATTAACTTTCCGTGACTAATTCCTTGAGCATTTCTTTTAGCAATTTTTTACCATTCTTTTTCGCCTTTCTTTTAAACATTTCTTTACCATTCCCGTTCGTATTTCTTTAAATAATTTCATTAAAATTTCTTTTAGAAATTTATTTATTTCCTTGGTGGTATGATTTTATCCTTTGCGATCCCCGTCTTCCTTCGCATTCCGCCCTATGCGCGGCGGCGGTCGTGCCGGGGCAGTGGGTTCGTCGGGGCGTCGGGGGCGTCGGGGGCGTCGGGGGCGAGGGCGTGCGCAGGGCGTCGCGACGTCGTGCGCGCCGCAAGGCCGCAGGCGCCTTCCCCTTGCCCAACGCCGCCGCCATCGCCACCGCCGCTACCGCCGCCGCCGCCGCTACCGCCGCCGCCGCCGCTACCGCCGCCGCCGCCGCCGCCGCCGCCGCCGCCGCCGCCGCCGCCGCACGCCCTCGGCGCGGCATTGGAGGCATCGGCGGTGCGATACCATCGCGAGCTTGTTTATTCGTCCCTCGTCGGACCGGAGAGCGTCTGGGCGAACAATGCAATAATCACAGCATTATTCAATGTCAATATTTTTCTCTCTTGAGCAAATCGTGTCTCCTACCTTAGAGGAATGTTGGGAACACTGCGCCTTCGTGAAATGATGAGGTGTTACTATTTTTATGACACGAGTGTGTTAGTGAATAATGAGTGGATTATAAATAAAAGATTTTATAGAATTGGCTTCTGATGCTTGCCTTCTGATTGTAATCCGGAACAAAGAGAATGACGTGATTAATCAATGAGAGTAGCTTCCTCATCACCTAAGTCGGCTTGTTTAAACACATATCAAAAACAGTCAAAAGCGGTTTGCCACGTACAGTGGGGAGAAGTAGAGAGTGTATTCCGTGCACATTGTCTCACATTCTGGGATCTCTACCCTATCCCACACAAAAGTAGAATTACGAATACAGGTGAAAACGAGCGTTTCTGGCAATATAATTGGTAAGAAAATATTAGTTCTTGTCTAATAGAAAGTATTTGCAAAAGAAAAAAGCTGTAAATTTTTGCTATTGTCCATCATCGTGCGTGGGGATATTATCCCTCAATTGTGAACTTTTTTTTTCTCAAAAAAGCATTGTGAGTTGTAGACTTTTCGTCCCAGTGTACGTAGCTATAATGTAGGGTGGTTTTAGTGACAACAATTACGATTTTGTAGACTTTTGTTGTAGACTTTTCATCCCAGTGTACGTAGTTATAATGTAGGGTGGTTTTAGTGGCAACAATTACGATTTTAATTGCAAATTAACCTTATTGTAATTAGGCGAGATTGTCGTATTTGTTTTATAAGTTGACGTCAGTGGTTTCCTCGGGTCAAAATATTCCAAATTTGACTTTTGTTACAACAGTTGCTCTGCTACATATGTACCCTGTTAGGTGTGTTTATTATTTTTAGTGATAAAGCAGAGTAATCAGTGCTTTATGCATAAAGTGAAAATATTGAAATGTAAACCTCTTTGGAATACATTTTGAAGATATCGGTAAAATGTACTCTATGACAGTTTCCTAAGATATTTAGCTACAAATGTTTTCCACATTCCAACTTATTAAAACGATTAGATTAATGAAAGGCTGTTATTTGATGTAGAACAATTATAGTTCTTCACCATTACAAATCAGCGAAATCAGTTATTTCTTACTTTTTGATGATTAATTTTAATATTTCTTCTTATAAGACTTTTATTCATCTTCTTATTTACATTATGATCTTTTTATTATGGTGTTTTCATAATAACATTACTCTGACTTCCAGTGTTATTCAATGACATCCATCAATGTGTTCGCGATATCATCGGCAATAGGATGCAATTTGTCATTCTCTTAATGGAGCTGTTCATTACCTCTCGGATAAATAAAACGGACCGCCCGCATATAATTATCAAGCGAAATAACATTGAACATCTTGTTTCGAGTGTGATACAACACATTTCCTAATGCTGGACCAACTCACTTGCCCAGTAGCGGAGACCCGAGAGCTCCTGGCGTTTTGTTCCCCGATACGGCCTGGGCCCCGCATACCTGAGGAGTGACTCTCGTCGACAGAGCGGGACACGCCCAAGGCGCCGACCGAATGTTTAGGCAAGTGTTGCTGGCGCCAGGCCAAGTCTCACGCATACTTGATTAGGTCTCCGCATTACGTGTAGCGCGCCAATAACTCCAGCAGGCCCGGTCAAATCCGTCACCCGCGCGCCGCCCACGATCGATTGACGAATCAGAATGAACGTCGCCGCGCGCACACGCGCCGCGTCGTCGGATCTCGATCGGGTGCATTACGACACAAAGCGAAGAAAGTTGGAGAATGGTCGGTCAGAGCGCCGTGTAATTAGCGGCTGACAGGGCCCGTGAGGGAGCGGCCTTGGGCCCAAAGGGAACCGCCGTTGCTGCCAGCGCCCCCGGGGGCCGGCGCCGCGGGCGGTCTTCAGGTGCCGGAAGTCGGTTACCGGCGGAGGAGGGGAGGCGGCGGAAGCGGCGAAGGCGGCGGTAGCGGCGGCGGCGGTGGCGACGGTGGCGGCGACGGTGGTGACGGTGGTGACGGTGGCGACGGTGGCGACGATGGCGACGATGGCGACGATGGTGGCGGTAGCGGCGGTGGCGGCGGTGGCGACGGTGGCGACGATGGCGACGATGGTGGCGGTAGCGGCGGTGGCGGTGGCGGCGGCGGCGGCATCGGCTACTGCCGAGAAGGTGGAGACGATTGCTGACCGAAGTGACACAGTCGGCGGGAGATGTGAGAGAGGAGACTTTAATGACTGGGAATAACGGGACAGGAAAGAGATGACGACATGAACCAGAATGTGCTTGACAGCGGAGTCGGATATTTATATAGGTGACACGTAAAATTGAACAGAACGAAAACATCGGAATAACACTTTAAACGAATCTTTGGAATAAATAATATTTAAAAACGAAATTCGAGGGAAATGTGGTTCAGGTGTATACGTTTACATTGCTGATAATGCAAACGTTATTACTAGATGCCACTCAAAAAATATTTCAGAAAGGGTATGATTGATCGTTAATGATTCCGAGCGCGTCAACTGCGAAGGTCATAAGTCCCGTAAATGTAGTCATGATTTTTTTCGGAAGGAGGCGGTGGCTTCCTCGGCTGGATGGCGAGGTCCCAATCAGATATCTCCCACCGGCGGGGCACCGACCCAGCCGGGATAAGCTCTAAGCTCCCGATCGGTCTCCCGGCATGTGTGCTAGTGTAGTGCTTGTTGGTGCAAGTGTGTGTAAGAGGTGACACAAGTATAACAAGGAATGAAGGACCGCGTGCTGTCCGTGGCCCGTTTGTTAGGGTAATGCTCCGGCATTCGCCTGGTGTTGATCGGAGAAACCACGGAAAACTCCCGATCAGAGCAGCGAGCCGTAGAATCTCCTCCAGACAGCGGCTGATCTCGACCTACTAGCAGAGAAGCTGGTGACAGGACGGGTAGTTCTCCCAACGGTGGGGAGTTCAAACAGCGGGCGAAAGGACTGGAGACGAGTGGATGATATAAAGGTGACAGTTCAAGTCCGCGGCAGAGACGGTGACAGGTGAAACTGAAGTGCCGGCAATGGGCTCGTGGAGACGGCGAGGCGAGTGGGAGGGGCTGGGGGGATGGGAGAGCGTCGACGCCGCGGAAGAGGTTCAGGAATGCGGTGGTCCAGCGGCGCCGGCGTTTACGATTACAGAGGAGAAGGTGTTTGATGAGGCAACCACAGAGGGGTGACTTGAGATGGGAGACACGGGATGGGCCAGAAGCGACGCATGTGAGGAAAGCGGAAGTGAGAACGTGAATAATGCGGTGGAGATAGAGAATGGGAGAAGAAAAAGAAGAAACCCGTTTTACAACCTAGGGAAACCCTAGTTTTACAACCTAGGGATAGAATTGCAGAAATGGAAGCGACAGAAATAAGAAAGATAATAGGCGGAGGTCATATTTATCGTGGAGATATTATGATATCGTGTGCCATTACGAGGTTCAGCTTTTCGGCTGGATCCCTTGGTGAGACAAGGTTGTTACAGCTTGAATTATGAATAATGAGGTGGTAGGATGATGATGATGATGATGATGATGATGATGAGTGAAGGGACAATCACATATACGACCGTGCCTGCGTGGTACTCGAAACTGAAGCATTATTATTATTATTGTTATTATTATTATTATTATTATTATTATTATTATTATCGTTGTATCATTACGTCGGTCATATAACGTTGGCGGATAGAGTGACATTATGACGTCGGCATGGAACGCGGAACAAATAAAGAGAGTACTGTGGGAAGACAATTTGACAGCAGCGAGGGTGAGGGAGGGGGGCACGATCTAAGTGCGCCTATGTCGTATGGCGGATGCTGATACATATGCAGCAGAAGTTATTTAGAATACACAGTTGAAGTACCGAGCCAAATGTAATTCCATTGCTGTGGATTGTGGGCTTCACCAACATAAATTATTGTAGGGTGGGATAACTCAGTAGATCAAGTACAGATTACGGAGAAGACCCCTACAATACTCCATGAAAGAAAACTATTGGGGGGGGGGGGTTGCGGGTGATGACGCCTGCCGTAAGAATGATCATCTGGGGGAGCGGCGACGTGGGCGGACTCTGCGCAAGCGACGCGGAACCGCAGAGACGAATTTCCCGACGCGCCGGGAGAAAGGACGACGTGTGGGTGGGAATGGGGGCGCAGGTGACCTCTGGGCTGACAGCGTCACCTGTAAGCACAGCTCGGGAACGACGTGGGAGGAGGCGGAGGTGGAGCCAAACAAGATGGAGAGGAGGACCTGATGGAAGTGCAGGTGGAGGTACAGACGTGTCAGAGACAGAGAAGGGAAGGGGGTGGGAGCCGAGGCGTAGGTTGACGCGGAAGAGGTGGCGGTGGAGGCGGAGGCAATGAGAGCCTCGTGGCTGTGTCGGGTGTTCGGTCGGTGAAGTGAGATCGAAGAAGGGAACAATCGCGGAGGTGCCAGGCGGAGTGAGCCCCAAGCTGAGGCGACGGCACGCGCGGGGAGGGGGGCTGCGGTTGGGCGTGGAGGTAGAGACAAACGCCGAGGTGCGGGTGAAGGCAACGGTTGTCTCGTACGGCGAGGAAGTTACGTAGCTGCATCGGTAGAGGGAGGCACGGGGCCCAAAAAAGCGAACAACGGGACACCGGAAGGTGCGGCGGGGCCAGCCGCCGGAGATGGAAGCGGGTGTAGCATAACGCAAGGGCAGAAGCTGCGGTCGAGGCACGGTGGAGGGCGTTATGGACGCGTGTGGTGGGCGGAGGGAAAGACAATGCCGAGATAAGGAAATCCCCATTTCAAGTGGGATGGAAGAGAAAGAAATACGGAAACGCAGGTGTGGTTTAATCTATAAGTAGCCTAAGTACGTGCGTAGGCGCCTACAATTTTTTCTGTAATATTAAAAACTGATAATATTAACCCTTTAATGCCAAACACAATTTTGTGTAGACATAACGCAGGCCCATTGTCGTTGAGTCATTATTGGGTTTCTCTGGTAGCATGAATTTTTAATGCTAAACCATTGTTACGTTGCTAAATTATACTGCTGGTGCGTCAAACTGTGGAAGATTCGAATCGACGCAAGTCATTAATATACTCTGTCCAGGAGTGTACTGTGCCTTAGCGATCTCTGCTAAATCGACATCTAGCAACCAGGAATGAAAACACTTGCTTATATGTTTCATTTAGGTCGTCTTCGACTATTGAAGAAATAGTGCACATCATAAATGAGTGCACAAGGTGCAATCAGAAACGTGGTTACATATATGTAAGAAGGCGCATTAAAGGGTTAGTTTTGTAAATTTCAGAGAATTCAGTACATATTCGCGTTAATATTTATGACTTGTGCTCAAGTTCTAAACATTACTATTCATGCTGAGGGTTTCTGAATACGTTATCCCGGGCCTGCGGAGACAAAGTCCCCGAGGTACTTCCATCTCGGAAGGTGAGTGGGACTCCAAAAAAACGCCGAGGGGCGGCGGCGCGGGTTGCGGCAGCGTCAGCTGCGGCGGCGGCGGAGGCTGGGCGCTTGCGTCACGACGCGGCTTCCGCCGGGAAGAAAGTATTGTCTCTGCGCGCCCCGCCGCTTTCTCTGGCGCGGCGCGTGGGCGCAGCCGCACGGACCCCGGGGGCGGGGGAGGGGGCGCCGCCACCGCCGCTGCGCCGCGCAGCTGCCGCGGGCCGCGCCACGCGCTGCACCCGCCTCCCCCCCCCTCTCCACCTCGAGGGGCCCCTGCCGGCGGTTCTCTGCGTCACGCGTGTTATTTGCCTCGCGGGCAGGCGCAGACGAGGGTGCGACGTTCGTTCATTGAGTTGTGTTTGAACGGCGATGGAATCATTCAGACTGAAGACTTCTTATAACAATCACAACGTACAGTTGTTTTTTTAATTCGTATTATTCTATAATATGCCTTAAGTATATCGCATTATTTCATATTGTTTACTTACAATAATAATAATAATAATAATAATAATAATAATAATAATAATAATAATAATAATAATAATAATAATGAGCTGGGGCTGTTACTGTTATTTCTCTAATTCTCGACTAAAGATGTGATGAGTCGGTTTCTTATAAAATCGACTCCAGGTTGCAACCAGCTTCCTAAGGAACAGATCTATGGACCGTCGGTGTTTCTGCAATACTTTGCGCAAAATCTTCGCCATAAGCAATTGCCATAAGCAAATCGCCATAAGCAATTGCCTGGTATAAGCCGACTGAAAACGAGTGAGTATTCTAAATTTCAATATTAATAAAATTAATAATAATAGTATTATTATTGTAACTATTAAATAATAATAATAGTAATTATTATTATTATTATTATTATTATTATTATTATTATTATTGAAATTTAGAATACTCAATCGTTCTCGCTCGGCTTATACCTGGCAATTGCTATACCCAAGAGTCTATTTCCTCTTCGTATTCGTAGTGCATCGTAACACATTATAGTGTGACATGCAAGACTAATGTAGGTGGAAAACAATCTCGGTATTCCATTCCGATTTGTCGTCGTTAAATACGGCAACTCGCACAACTTCACTTCTCAAGTTTATGTCACAGACAAACAAGGGATGCAAGAGACGACGGCAGATCATTCGTGCATCGTTGGCTAACCGACTTTCTACTGTACGAGTCCTTCACATCTTGTTATTTATGCTTTGTACGTGGTAGGTACGTAACAGGATGTAATCGGATACGCACCCATGTCATGAATAATTTAACGTTTAAAAATTATTTTTGTTCCGTATTACGTTGTGCAGCACGTATTAAGGAAACCAGTCACTTATGAAAATGCATTAGTTTCGTGTGAAATAATGAAAACAAGAAAATGGAACAAATCTTTGCAGAGTGTAAAATTAAAAATAGAATTGAGCATTTGGAAGTCTGGAATAAAAAATAATAAATGTATTCTCAGACACAATAAAATTGAAAATAGTAACAAAATAACTTACTCGCGGAGTTTGCGTTCCTAAGAAAATAGAGTTTTGGAAAGAATTGTTAACACAATATTCGCTCGGATATAATAAAATCTATTTTCAAAGCAAATCAGCTACAGATTTTGGTTCTTATTCTTCATCATGTCCTTCGTGAAGGAGTATACGTCTGCCTCGACAATGCCAATGGAGAACGATAATTTGAATAACTATATTTCCCACTAAACTCTAGAAGACGTGCACAGACAATGAAGTTACTTTTATGTCCAGAAGCAAAGCAAGGAGCCACCTCAACATTTGCTCAAGGGATCAGGGAAACAGGACAAAAAATCTGATCGAGATGGAAGTCATTGACCCAGAAGCTGAGGTACAAGTTCAGGGCGTGGAGTAAAGGTTGATGGTGGTTTTTATAAGTGATTTATTATTCCGTCATCGTCACTAAACGGAATAGTATAAGAAGGGATGGACATGTTGAAAAACTGATGGGAACATGTATACGTGTGAATTAGGTTCTCGTATGTATATGAACGCACCCGCCGTAAGAACCGATTTTTAGAGAGTGCGTTGTTTACTAACAATTCGCTTTTAATAAAACTTGCGATGATCCTACATTAATTTAAATCAATGAATTATGTATGTAAGCAACATTTCTTAAAAAGTGAGTTTTGAAGTGTATTTTTCCGCATTCGAGGTGCATAACTATATTGATTTCATGCTAACATTCCCCAGTTGTGGGAATGACATAACTCAATCGGAAATATCACAGTCCTAACACAAGTTAGCCAACGTTCGTGAAATATATATTATTTTTACATGTAACTTAATGACCACACCTACAACTGGCTTTCGAATTTATGATTACCGATCATAACTTAGCAGGGTATAAGTTTCCACATATGGCATATCCATGCTATAGGAAATGGCCCCATAACATATTCCCCACGGTCAATCCTCCCGATGCAATGAGATGACACACTGGATATTTTCCACTTCACAAGAATTCACTTCTCTCAGACGAGATTGTAATCGCGTGCTCGGGTTTTCTAGCAAGTGCACCAACATTTTGTTCTTCAGAGTCCGGATCATTAATTCTTAATCTTTTTGATTTTTTGAGTTTTATTAATCTACTAATATTTAAATTATTTGTTATATCTTTGAATAAATAACACAAGCAAAACAACTCTCCTGACAAAGAACATCTCCCTTATTCTCGAAGACCACTCGCTGTTGTCCATGCGCTCTTCGAAATCGTGACGCCGCGTGACCCCAGCCAAGAGCACCTTCCAACACGGCCCCCCGCTCCCCGCCCTCTGGCTCGCGAACTCGAGTGTTAACCACTTGAGGCGCAACGAGAGCTCGCCCTCGTCACGTTTTTAAACGGCGGCCACGATAACCCTGAACTGGATCGGCTGGGTCTCTCCTAGCGTTGAAACCGAAAAGACGACAGACGCGGTGGATTTGCTGTTTTAAACACTCGGTCACACTTTTAACGAGTTCCGTGGGCAAAGGGACCGCCGATAACTTGGCAGATCACGTGTCCGCCGCGAAAGACGTATTCGGTCGCCCATCTCGGGGCCCAGGCGCAACCGAGCGCCGCTTGAAGAGCGGTCGCGAGAGCAGGTAAAAGGAACTGGAGCGTGCTCGGGACGAAACAGCCGTCTTTCGAATCCGAATGCCTCAAGAAGCCGGGGTCTTGCTCCACAGAGCACAGTTTCTCTCGTTGAAGGTACACGCGTCGAGGTCGCGGTGTACGGGAGGTCCCAGAGCTCGCGGTGTGTGGTTTTCCAGCGTGTGTTGAGTCGGTTCTGCGGATGTTTGAACGCACGGTGAGTAAATCCGGAACGCCTTAAGGAATAAACGGTTCGTAGAGCCGACTGACCCAGGAAACGTAAACTTCGTTTTAGACTTGGATCGTGAGTATGCCGTCGACTTATCGCCGTCATCCTTTAGGATATAGTGACACCCTCTACCCTCAGTTCAATCTCGGCACGTTGACATCCTAAAGGCGTTTCCACATATTTCGCATTCGCATCGCCGAGTAGTGACCTTTTGTTCGCCCAGTCCCGAACAACTGATGTGTTCGGCGAATCTTCGCTTCCTTTGAAGTGCTCTAGAGACCGACACACGGTGGGTAGGGCGAATGTTCGGCGCTCGGCGAATCGTAAGCAACCCGTCCACACTACTCGGGATTCGGCGAGCAGTTGATCGGGATTCGTCGGATACCCCTTGTGAGGAGCCGCCTTAATGCACGTACATCAGCCCCCCAATCCATCGCACCGTTGAGGTCCATAGTCCCATAGCGGCTCTGATGGTACTCAGCCGTTTGAGACCCACGAGCCCGTAGCGACATATCGAAGTTATTAGAGTTTTTTTAATTCAGTCCCCCCTGTTCGGTAGTATTGGCTTCCAGGGGTGGTAACAACATTACATATTAATGTTTTGTTGTACATTCTCAAGCTAATTGTCCTGATTGTTACATGCTGTTGTTTTGAAAGGATAATATTAAAATTCAGTTCATTTGATGGTAAATTTGTACTTGAAAATCGTAATTGAATATAGTAGTTTGTTATTATTTAATATTGTCAGATGTTGCGAAAAAATGCTGTTTTTACTGTAAATAATTTTCGGAGTTCTGAATTTGTCTTTTGGAAATGTGAGCATCGGATTAGAATTGGAGAGGAAATGTGACGAACGGATGGCGCACGGCACAGCGTGTTCGGAAGAGCGTTTGACAGCGCAATTCTCTTTCCATCTTCAGGCAGACCAAAGCGTCCTACCAACTCCTAACCAGGGCGGGAGAAAATAAGGTTTTTCTTTTAAGTAACAATTGAAGTTAGTATGAGAGAAGCCCCAACCATGCCACTACCCAGAAAGCTCTAACCATACCACTACCCAGAAAGCCCCAACCATGTCACTGTACAGAAAATTTCAACCGTGCCTACGCGGGACTCAAACCGCGACCCGCCGCAGACGTCACCACTGCACTCGTGCGTTGGCGATCTCGGCCACCAGGCGCGTAATAGTGTGCACATCCAGATGATGACAATATAACTTTTTTTGTTTTGTTATTTAAGGTCGCATCAACTTCAGGGTCATTAGCGACAACTATTGCTTCTAACGGTATGGTAACTATGAGGACGACACGATATGATGATGATAGGGGGGTGAAAGGACGAACACAATACAAGTTGATCGGGTTTCGCTGAATACCGCATGTGAGGAGCCGCCTTAATGTACATACATGCCCGAGGCGGAACTCGAACCCGCGATCCTTCGATCCGAGATCGCTACGGCACTACTGCCTTAACGATCCTGGCCATCTGGACCGGCAATATGCGCCTTTGTGGACGCCGCAGTAACGACTCTTCTGAGATCTTGGAAGTCGGTAAATATGTCGTTTTCTAAGATATGCCTCACTGTGATCAGATATATCACAGTGAGTCCAAGGTCAATTTCATTCACATTTAAAATAGACTGATAAGTCGACGTGAACAACGTGGTGCTCTTCGGGAAATAACAAGGCCTTCGCGAAGAAAGATAAAATGGTTTGGGGCGTCTGACGTATTGATAACAATACAAAAGTTCATTCATCATTTTTGGTATAATTTTTTTATTATATTTACGTTTGTCGTTGGTAAAATTTCGCAACGTTCAGAAATTTGTCGAAGACAAATATTGTGAACGCCAACACAATATCGATGTTATTAAATGTCACTCGCTTATTTTGAAATGTGCAAAGGCAGGAAGACCGATAATGTATCAAATTTGTGAAATATCGACAGCAACATTTTCGGACTGACGGAGATGAAGTGCTTTCTGGCGAAAGGTCGAGAGCTAACTGTTAGGCGTAACACGGGAAAGTGATCGATCATGTGAAGTCGGAAGCTCGAAAAATTAAACACATTTGTAGAGGAAATGTTTGTGATCAGTAAAAAGGCGAAATCGATCCACAAATGTATGCAAGGAAAACAACACACGCGGAACGGTAACTTTATCGCGTATGTGTAGAATATAAGCAAAATTAAAAATAACAAAATAGTTTACCTTAATGCTTATATCTAGAATGCCCCGGGTCATTCATTTACCAGTTTTATTCTTGATATTGCTATAATTCACCAATTTTCAAAACATGTAAAAAAGAAAATAAAAGGAAATAGATATATTTGGGGTTGTAATGAAATAGAAACTAATAGCGAATTGTTAAGATGGCTCGTAAAAGCGAAAATTGAAAGAGGAAGAAATGAGAAAATATGAAGAGGAAAAATAATCGAATGAGTGCTATTGGTGTGAAGACCAAGAACAAAACAAAAAAATATTCACAAGGAAGTATCAATAACCATCAAGGACAGACAATTTGCTACAAAATGTTTCCATTTATTTGTTTTCTTTTGGATTGTACAATACAAAGGCTAGTAGATAATTAACACTACATTTGTTACGAATGATTAAGTGTACTTAAAATTATTACATTAATCATCAATAAACAATCTTATTATAGGCATATTTTCGTGATAACTCCACTTTGGATCGAGATCTGTAAATGGAAGAGGTTTAAAGATGGAAAATCTTCAAACAGAGGCATGGATTCGAAAAATCATATTAAGCTTCTACCGTAGAAATCATCATCTACCGTGATTTCATCATTGTATACTTTAACTCACTTCAGCTGCCAATGATTCAACTCCTTAGTTACCGAGAGGGTTGGTGATCAAATCCCCTCCCACCGGCAATACAAAAAGAAGCGCCTGCCCCGAAAGAGAAGATGAGAGGAGGCCGCAGTCTCTCCCGCATTCCTGCGTCCGCCGCCTCTTGCGTAAGGGCCTTGCGTAAGGGCTGCGGGGGGACGACACGCGGCGCCGCCAGGCGCTAGCCCTTCCACGCCACGCCCACCGCCCAGAGCGCAGGGCGGCGACCAACGCACATTCCTGCTCTTGAAACAATCGCAATGGCCCCTTTGTTGATCTAGGCACACGAACATCTGACTCTTCAATCTGAATTTCTATTTCTACGTGTGAAACAACTAGAAAATACCTATTTTTTTTACATCAGATGAGAACTTTTATTCTTAAAACGTTTCTCTGGAATGTTCGAAGTTAGACAAGAACATCACACTTTTTTCTTTCAAATAGTTTTCCAACTCTTGCAAGTTGTACTTGATAGGAATGGCTATTCCATTTCTAAGGACTCTCATATCAGTTTTCGATAGATAAACATTTGATTGATCAACTTTTAATCTCGTTTATGAAATAATAATCCTTCCATTGTATCAAATACTACTGATATAGATACTGAAGACCACATGAAAGCCTTCGACACTAAATTTTCTGCAAATTTACAACTCGACAAAAACCTCGATAATACTAAGTAGTAACACGAACCGAAAATAATTCAAATCAATTTTTCATTAGTAGTAAATAAATTTCAATGATGGTGAATAATTATCACGAACCTGCCTAACATTCATCAAAACCTCCTTAAATTCAGTATTTCATGGAGAGCGAACCTCATTCGTGATACATCAAGTGAGAGAATCGAATTGAAAAAGTGCCAGTAGTGCTCTTAAATGCGAAGATTCGAAGCTTCGCGCGTTTAAACTTCTTCAGTTGTTTGACGCCTTCTCCAGTTGCTCCGGCGCAGCGTGACGCTGCGAAGGGAAAGCGCCGCCTCCGCCCCCCCCCCCCCCCCCCCCGCCGGGCCAACCGCCCGCTCGCTCGCCGGGCCAGCCCCATTCACGGCTGGCGCCGTCTCTCTAATCGCCTTGTTCAAAACGCGCAATTACCAACCTCTGCCCGGCCGTCTCTGCCGTAACCACACTCTTTTAAGCCCTTTGCGTTCGCTTCCTCCGCGTCCTCCGAATGTGACGACGGCGCGGGGTCGACGGGGGAAGTACGTGGGAAGAGGAGGGGGAGGGGGAGGAGGCTGAGAGGGGAAGGAGAAGAAAATAAATAATGGATAGGAAGAGGAGAAGGGGCGCAGTGGAGGAACAGAGCAAGAAGAACAGAAGGATAAAAGGGAATAGGAGAGGGTCAGAAACGAGGATTTATGCCATCGTTTTTTGTTCAATCCCACGCTTCTCGAGAATTCACCTAGCACGAACACATAAGCATATTTCCTATCAATAAATAAATTACTATTAATATTTCTAGCGGTGAATATCCACGTAAATATTGCGTTGCTTTCGAGTGCTGGTTGGTAACAACAACCTTTTCTCATGCTTTACAAAAACGTACTTTCTCATCTAAGGTGAGAGTCTAACATATTTCAAGGAGAGGGTTACAAAGATATGTTTAAGGGAGTAACTTTTTACCCTAAACGCCTGTCACGTGTATAAATGCAGTAGGTAATGGAAAGCAGTCCAATAAGATGTTTTTGTTAGTGAAATAATACTTCGAATTGCCTTGGACGACAGTAGCTACATCAGTCTGGACTATAGTATTTTAGTTAGTTCAAACCATGTGGGTTGGACGGTCTTGCAGTCTAGAGCCAAAATATTTAAAATTCAATATTGATTTAATTTAATTTTATTTATTTATTTATTTATTTATTTATTTAGTCGAAAAAAGTAAAAAAGTGTGTGATATATGGGTAATAAGTACTATCTGCGCACGATTTCTTGAGCTCTAGAATCTCTTCCCAACATTTTATCTATAAATAGTTAAATGATGAATAAATGTTTCAAAAAACGAAGTTAGCAACTTTTGAAAACTAGACATTTGCGTTACCGAGTTATAGAAAAGTTATTACTTCCTAGTTTACATAAAACTCTTCTCTAATGCTAATACCAGTGCGTATTTTAAGGTCGAGAAGCAAATATACATATTCACTCGCTATCATAATGCACTTGAATAATTTCTGCACTTGCTCACCGCAACTCTTCAATTGTTAACTGCTGCTCTTGAAACATAAACACTTAAATTTAATATTTGTTTGTAATTACGGCTTATACCTGGGCCTAGTGAGTAATGTAGTACTGGGAGTCGGTAATGGTGTAACAGGATGATGATGAAGCAGTGGTGAAATGAGAAAATAGTCAAGAATACTACGCGAAAAAAGTGTGTTTCCTCCATGAATTTGAATAGGAAAAGAAGAAATTTGAAGAGGATAAGAGGATTCAAATCAATGCAATTGTCCATTATCAAAGAGGCTTCAGTTGGTCGTGACTATGTTGCAGATCTACACTATTCGGAATTGAAAGAAACAAACTCCTTATTTGTCGGGTCTCTTCAGTATAGTACAACTCTACAGCTCTCAAAAGAAGAGAAAGTTACTCCGCCAATCAGCCTGCCTCCAGCTACGCCACTTCAGGCTAATTATTCGGCTCAGGCGCTCCATTCACGACTGACACTTGAGTTATAACGTCTTCTTTGGCGTTTCTCGTTTTGATTATTGAAGTGTCTCGTTGACGCGAAGTATTTGGCTTTGTTTTCGTGGTTGGTTACTCTGAACCAACGTTAGGTACAAAAGCAAGAGGAATGTATAAGAAGGTGGAAGCACAGATGTGAAAAGGTAGTCGTATTGTGAAGAGGGAGATATTTGCTAGTGTAAAGGAATGTGTCTGAAATTAATCTCGGAATACTAAAAGGGAAAGCATGTCGAATTTCTTTCAATTTGACTAAAACACTCGTAAGAGGTCCTGATGATACGGAAGAGTTCATTAAAAAAGGCATTCCCAAAACGTAAACTGAAATTTTAGCTCATTAATTTTATTGATCACTTCTATTGGCTATAAATATTATGTCCAACAAACGACGTAATCAGAAATACGGTAAAGGAGTCCTGAAGAATTCTACGAACAATCACTATTAAATGTCACTAGCTATTCAGTACTCCTCCAGATTACTCATTAAAGCTCGCTTGTAATTCTTCCTTGACTCATCCATTTATATTATGCTCCTTTGCAATATTAACAAACAATTATTATTTTTGAAACTAATGATTGAAGTATTTTGAGAAATGAATTGATTTTGATAGAAATTTTGAAGAACATGTTTTCATAACATGCTGTTATAGGTTAAAGTATTGGAGCAACGCGTTATTAAATCATCATATCGTATGTGACAGTAATGTGACTATATTAAAATTAAGAAACAATCGGATTCTGTGAAGAGTTTTGACGCAAATGCATTATGCACGCTCGAGCGTTGCGCACTACCAGCTTGGTACCAGATACGAGTCCTTGAGAGCAACTGGTTCTGCACCACCTGAATCCGAACACTTGTACCTGTTGTTCGCAGTTATCACATTGATGTTGTAATTGCAACCCCTTTCCAACAGAACACCGCGGACATTTTCAATGACTGTGAGTTAGTATTGAAGTCGATTCCCATGTGCTCTTCAAATGGACAACTTGATGTACGAAAATAATTTGCATGCGCTGTGGAGCTTCGTTTCTGCAATGTCTTCTGATGATGAAATCACTGTAAACATTGCTGTATATTGTTTCGAATAATATGGCTTTCGTATGCATAATGCTCTATACATTTGGATTGATCATAATATTATAAACTTTAATATGAGCAATCAAAAAATAGCGTATTCGAACGTAAAATATATGAATTTATACTTTTCAGTCATTGACTAATCAGGGAGAATTAAGAACCGGATGAAATTTCCCTGAAGGATTAAGCCCAGTCTCTTAGGAGTTAAGGATGCGCCAAATGTGACAGTACAAAGGAATGACCCCCAAGATATACGTTTTTCTATCGAAAAATCGCCGGTTATAGCCGCAGCATTACAATACTTTAACTGCGTAAGTAATAAGGCGAGAAAAAAAATGAGCCATTTTGTAAAGCAACTCAAGGGATCTGTATAATAGGAACTAATGATTTAAAGAGGGGTTTTAAAAATGCACTTGGTAGATTTCCTTCGTGTTTCTAGAAACATAATTTCGTTCCTGACACAGAGGACGAAATCATGTCATATTTATTGGCAGATAACAAAGGAGGTATTTTTTGATATTGATAGTTTCCAAATTTGATCTTAAGATAAATCACATTTTCTTGAGACAGTAAACTATTTTTTTTTATTGTAATTGTTTATTTCATTTTACTTTGGTATAACTTGCAATGGAAATGCCGCAACACGACCAATCGACCGGGTACGACAATTCCGTGGTCTATTAAATCATAAAAATGAAACATTATTTTAGTAGTTTACATAAAAAGCAGAGACTATCAGCAGTTTTTTACAATTTTCTTTCGGTTTCTCAATTCCCGTATGAATGCTTTAGTTTTATTATTTTAAATTTACAATTTATTACGTGAAAAATACAAAAATACAGTGAATATGGTCAATTTTATATTTTTTAGGTTTGTTAAAAATTCCTACTTTGGGGATATTTTTCAACTTTACATGACAGATGATTACTTAAAAAATGCTCTATAAATACTAAAGGATTAACAATTAACTCCAAATATTTACAATATAATCACATAATATTAATAGTATTTTTTTAAATTCATGTTACTGTCTCAAAAAATGTGACTTGTTTAAAATTGAATTTGGAAACTTTATCAATAAAACGTATTACAGAAATCATAGTTGAAGTGGCAAAATTATCACATCACGGCATCCTCAGAATGCATTCAAATGCGTTCATAACGTTAACGTACATGCCAAACCATACCATGCCATCCGTTCTGAGAGGCAAAAACTACGCGATTCTGTTCAGCGTGGAATGATCGCTCTGATTCCGAAACGGGCGTACCACGTGAACGTTCCCTCTCGTTGTTGTGGCTCGCAAACGGCGCTGATCTCTCCATCTCTGGAAGACTCCTCGCCGCGAAAGAACGAATTCGCCAGCGTGACACGACCACCGCCGCCATCGAAGGCAGGCTCGCGAATTCCATTCCAAGAACGCACTCGGCGCTTTCCGTCTTTCTTTTTTTTTTCTTCTTCTGTTTTTGCGGCAAACGTGGTAATGGCGATGGGAATCCGTCTTAAAACATTGGATTACTAAAACCGGGTTTATGTAACATTGGGGAAGGGAAGGTTCTGATATTCTAGATAGTTGGTACACAAAAGAGATTGATGTTTTCCTGTTTCGCATTTTCTTTGTCAGGACAGCTGGTCGCATAACAGTTCAGATCCCGACGTTCCACCAGCAACGTTTCAGAGTATTTTGGGGCATTGTGTGGGAGATTTTTCACGTGACCTCTGTGTCATAACACGAAGATAATTTTTTTGAACGTCAAGAGCAAGGACTGAGGTGATGCATTAGCCTCTGTGACGTAACAGTAATTTATAAGAAGAAGATATCTCGAAACGAATGAAACATCATTCCGCTGACGTCCTACTACTCCTAATTGGCGGTACTCGTGGAGGTCCTTTTGTGAGATGAACTCTGCGTTTTGTACGCATTAAAATGCCAAATGTTGCGAGGGGTCTCATTAACAGGTGAGCGTGCCTCTGAGGTCAGCCTTGCGATTCACCTGTTTTCCTGGAGAGAGTCTCAGCTCTTGTGAATGAGCTGGAGGAGAAGGTCGTTTATCGTACGACAACGATATTGGAAGCGCATTGACGGTTTAACAGACACATCAGTGGTCAACCGGTCGCGGTGGACTCCCAGAAATATTTTGAGGTGGAATGATGAAGCTGATGACTAAGCTGAGATATGACGTAAATAGGAAGGGAGCACAAGATTATATTATGTTACTTCGAAGTTGATTATGTATGATACACGTGGAATCGATGAAACATGCTACAGGGTTAAAAAACATTTGAAAGATAATGCATTTTGTAATTTCTCTAATATTGGAAAAATATAATATACAATATTTATATATTGTCTATTTTGATTGTATATTAAGAAAACTGTGTTATTGTCTTCTTAGAAAATTTTTTGCGTACTAGTTAAGTGCTAAAAATATGGATGTCTCTGTGATGAAGGGGTTAAATCAGGAAGAAAAATTTCTTGGTGTGACCAAAACTAAACGTAATGTCAATATTTCTTTGCCGTTCATTATAAAATACACCATTAAATAAATTGATACATTTTAAAATTAAGGTAAGGTGTCCAGGGTACAAGACAACACCCCAGACTCACCTCAGTTTACCTGACAATTTCAGGCTGTTAAGGAACGCAACTTCTTTACGTTCAATGTCAGGAAGACGTGTGTATTTATGGATTAGAAAGTATTAGACATTGCTTTAAACAAATTTATTATCATAAACGTTTATATTTTACCGAGATTTTTTGTAGTAATAGAAAGAAAAATGTGAACTCAAGGTCTTAAATTGTTTTATAGTCACATTCTCTGGTAGACTAAATGTCATAGAAGTACAGTAAATGTGTATGTGCTTTTTCATGTTGTCAGTCGTTAAGGTTTTCCGCACATAGCTTCCTGATGTATACCGCTTCATGAAAACGAATGTGAGTATGCAAGTACGGTCATAAAGGAGCCTAACCGCAAACTTTACGTAATATACTCGTACTTACGCTCAAGAAATGACACGCTCGTTTTCAGCCATTGCACCACCATAGAAAAGAGCCTGAATCTATTCTTGTTTAATTTACTAGCACTACGATACTGGACATGTATTGAGATCGCCAATTTTTTCAGAACTTGTATTTGGCTTACATGACAAGAAAAACACGACATGTCTACCGTTCGGTAATATTATCTAAGCATGTGTGGTTCTCGCTTTACTTTCCCCGGAGATGTTGCGCTATCCAACGGCCTGCTTGCACCAAAGATTATGGAGATATGGCGTTTTGAAACTAACTATTCAATTAATCATTCTTATTACAACTATTTTTTAATATTTATGATTGTCCGAAGTAGTAAAAGATTCTATTTTATTGTGCCTTATAGCAAAAATACATATGGAATCAATCATTGGCTGCGTAAGACCATTTTGAGTACAGGAACTCACGAGAAGCCCACTAAATTGAAACCTCTCGGCGTTTACGCTGTACCTACTCCGAATCTCCGACGTTTTATTGCAGATTTTCTAGATCAGTGGGGTGGTCAGATGATGACAGGGTGAGGAAAGAAGGATCACTCGCAATCCGCAAGCCCTATTACAGGGTATTGCTCCAGAATGTGCCTGGAAATGGTCAGGAAAGCATGCAAACCACTGATCCAATCAGTCAGCGTACGTGTTCGATTCCGGCAGGTACCAGAAACTCAGCGATGCTACATAAAACAAGCAAGTTTCCGGCACATGGCGGGAATCGAACCCGCGACCGTGACGAGCAACTAATCTCCCGAGTAGGCTCGATGCCCAGAGGAGAATTCTAATGGCCGACTCTACTGATCTGTAGTTTTCCGTGTTTTCTCCGATCAACATTAGGGGAAGGTCGAAGCAGTACCCTAACAAACGAGCCACGGACCTAGCGCGATCTTTCCTTCCTATTCCTTGTCCTCTCCTCACCCCTTACCTCCACACACTCACATACACAACACAACCACACATGCTGGGAGACCACTGGGGAGCTTAGAGCTTGTCCCGGCTGAGGTGATGCCACGCAAGAAAGGGTAGGAGATACCTTGATGGTGGAAACCACGCAAGCCGACGGGTGTAGGACGGTACCGAATCTCGCTTTTTAACAGGGTATGATCACCGCTACAAAACACGCTACGCGTATGGGACTAATGACTTAGCAGTTGATGCTCTCAGAATCACTAATCAATTAATCATTCAATCAATCATCCTGTAGACTCGAGCCGCAGGGAGTTGTCTGGACGCTAGTCGCCACCGGTTTTGTTGCATTTATTTATTTTTGTTAAGTTATTTAAAATACTGTATTTACCCCGGGAGCTCCGCGCTCCTTTGGGCTCAGTGCGCGACGCGGCGCGGCCTTACGTAAGGACAACCAGCCCACTGCCCGGGGAAAGCGCCGCCCGCCGCCCCACCCCACTTTTTCAAGGCGCCTCCGCCGCCTTCGCCGTAGCACGGTGGCCGCGAGCACCGCCTCTCATCTCCGGGTCAGCAATCCACTCGGGGTGTAACCAGGGGATGGGTTTGGTGATCACAACTGGTTCGTGCATGTTCCTCCTGCCCCGCTGATGGGTTGGTTTCTGTTGCGTCAGTAGTCCTACTTTAAACCCAAGCAGCTTCGATAGAGAAGAGGAAAATACTTTAGTATGTCAGTTTCTAGCCTGATAGCCGTACGTATAAATAACGAATGATTATGACGGATGAGTGAATGTGATGTTGTGAATGGGTGAAGGTGAGTAGCGACGGAGTAATGGTGAATTGGGAGATAGGTGAAACAGGAGAACCCAGTGAAAACCTGCCGCGAAACTGTTTTGACCCCTACAAACTCCATTTTTATGGGCCCAGATTTGAACCCTGTGGAATACCGAAAGGTGGAGGATGAATGATTACTGGACGATGTGTCGTCCTCTGAAGGATTCTAACGAACTTTGCAAAACTCCCTCACCACCGTTGCCCTCGGACACAACTGCAACTACTTTCAATATACTGCGGCCTCCGCCAACGCTGTTGGTCCTTCGTCGTCCAGACTGCCACTGTTCGAGGCGAACAGCAACATAGTGCAGAGACGAATCATCTGAAATCTCCATGTCGTGAATAGATTCTTATTGTAATCGTTTGATGTTATTTGTGCCGCATACCAACTTCGTTTTCTCGAGAATGCCGTATTTTCCATTTCTCTTTGTAGTGTTGTTTTTCATTGCAACATTAATCCTAGTTAAAATTTCAGCAGCTTCGATATATAGGGACATACGATTTTGGAAGAAGCCTCCCCACTACTTCCGGGTACAATTGCACAAAATTCTGTTTTCAAAACTCACAATTTCTACCGCCTCCACCGCTGCTGTCGGGTCATCAAATTGATCACAGCGGTTTCTTGGCTGGTTTGCCGCAGATCATGTTTCTATTCCTTTCCTGTGTGTTGTGTCTCATTCCTGTGTGTTGTGTGTTGTGTCTCTCGTCCATCCTGGTTGAAATATAACCATGTATGTATAGGAATATCATTTTTTGTAAGTATGACACTTCACCACCTCCTTGATCTCAGGCACCACTAGCAGTATTCATTAATACGCTTCAATTTTCTACATTCGTTATAACCAAAGATGTGTTACCACCTCCTCCACACAGTGCGAACAATATATTTACCAGCGTCTTCTTATGAATGTAAAGCATTCGTATTATTGTAAACCCTTAATTCACAATAGTTGATTTACTTACAACATTTATTTTCTCTGTAAAATATATTCGTGCTGCACTTCCTTCTACTTTCGGCAATATCCACAATCATTACCAGAACCCTCCCCACCTCCGCTACCGCTCTGTCCATTCACGATATCACCAACGCACTCGACATTTCGGCCTAGCGTCGCCACCTCCTCCTCCTCCATCTTCAACTCCGCTGCCGCCGCTTCCTCCGCCTACGCCACCGTCTCCGCCTCCACCTCCGCCTCCGCCTCCGCCTCCTCCTCCGCCTCTACCTCCATCTCCAGTTCCACCTCCATCTCCATCTCCACCTCCACCTTCAACTCCGCCTACACCTCCGCCTAAACCTCCGCCTAAACCTCCGCCTACACCTCCGCCTACACCTCCGCCTACGCCTCTGCCTTCACCTCCACCTCCGCTTCCACCTTCGCCTCCACCTCCACCTCCGCCACCGCCACCGCCACCAGTTACAATCGACCTAACTGCTGCTTCTCCCGGCACCTGCTCGATCTCGCCCCGCGTGTGAGTGTGTGTATGCATGAGCGTGTTGCCCGTTACGTGAGAGCACATGCCGTACAACCGCCTCGAGTCCTACTTTCGGTCTATTTGTGAAGAGTTTTTTCTCCGCAGAGAGAATGAACCTCGATGGTTATGCATGCGCACGGTGCGCTGGCTATGGGTGCAAGTCAGATTCTGACGATGTCATTATTTATTTGATTCACTTTTACTTCTGACGTTATCTCATTTGTACTATTGCACGGAGTTCCGCATTCTTTGCCTTTACTTTAGACATAACTTTACTTCTTCTTGTATTTGCGCAAGGAAAACGCCTCAATTAATTGCTTGTAAATTCCGGGAAAAAAAAATAACAGTCGTTCCAAAACTTCCGCTCATAGTTCACAAATCCTTTTACAGTGTTATTTTATTTCTTTCAACCAATGAGAACGTGTTAGAATTCACAGTAAAAGTATTATATAATTCTCTTCAACTGTAACCGAATAATTTGAAAATAAAATTGATTCTAATTTGTTTTGTAACTGATCTTTTATGAATTACGCCATTTGTACTATGCCCGTATTCTATATTTTTTATGCAAGTGAACTACAGATCCCCAGCAGCAAAAATGCTGCTGAACAAAACCACAAAACATGTTGTTGTTTTTTTTTCATTAAGTATCGCGCACGTTCAGGAACCACTAATAAATACTTTCGTAAAACACTTCTAACGTAAATTGTTGGCCAGTAGAGAAGAGCCAATCCTGGAGATATCAAATCGCGTCATACTGTTGTCAACTGTACACTTCTAAAAGATTTTCATTTGTGCATTAATATGAAGAACAACGTACGAAGTCGTTTTAATAAGCATTCCATTTTTACTTTCTTAGTACGTACTGACAGTAAAAATGATGCATTAAAATGGCTCCAATAATCGGAGAATATTCAACAGAAAATATCGTATTTTGGGGCTCTATATTCAGGAAGTGGATAAATCTCGTAACTATATGTAGTAAATGACTTCCTCTAACACGTGGTGTAGTGAAAACACTGATGTCTTGGGTCCTAGATACCGAATAATATGTTGATGGCAAAATTATTTTCTTCTTTTCGTAACTCTAGACCTAAACTTCAGATGCTTTTTCTAGAATTGATTTTCTCGGAGCGATTTGACCGAATTCGAGGTCCCTGCGATGTTGAAAACATTATTCTGATTTTTAGGGTCACTTCATTTGAAGCCTTGGCATTATCAGTACGTTCTCAAAAATGGCTTCACATTTTTTATTAAACTGTTTCTTCGTGTAATGCAAAAGGCACTTCCAACTGGTGCAGTACTCATTTTCGTTTACATCTCTAAATTTTCGAATATTGAAAAAATTCAATTTTTTTCGACGTCGTCTTACAATTACAATACTTAATTGAGAGATTTTTTTGTTGATGGAAACGTTCTTCGAAGGCAGATCTTTAATTCAGGTCATGGACAATTTTTTGAAAGTTAGTAGTTTTCCCATAATTTTTCATGTACAATAGGTATTTTTTAAACAATTTTTCCCAAAATCGGCTCTAACAATTGTCTTTACATGATTTCTCGTATAGAGATATACACACTAAAAATTTACTGAAGTCCAATTTTTCGGGTTTTAAACTATCAGTATTTTTTGAAATTCCAAAATATGAACATTGCAGAAGTACAATATTAGTACTAAAAACAAATCTTTAAATATGGTCTTGAACAATGTTTTTAAATCTAGCAATTAGGTCGTACGTTTCGCTTAAAGCATTGCAATTGATTAAGAAAATTCTTCCAAAACGTCTCCAATATTTTTCTTAATTTTTTGGGGGCGGTTAGAGCAAAAGCTGCTCAGATTCTATTTTTGGCAAACTCTCCATTTTTGAAAATTGTAAACAAAGAATTACCATTGCAAAACTATAATATTGATGATATTTTTTTTCTTAACAAACACTGCTTTGAACTACGTCTCTCAAAAATGTAAATGAAGCGTGCATCGTCCTTGTTTCTCTATTGCATCATGCTTTCCTTCCATCCGCCTGAAATCTTGAAAACTATCCAGGGAACGATCTCTTTCCGCGCTGAGAACAGAGCAGTGGCGAAGGATGTGGAACAAGCGGTCGTCGGAACCGGATGACACACGATCTCTCGATTGATACTCGAGACAAGGAAGCAGGAGCAGATCCGCTAGGGCAGTAAAGGGAGAAGGAACTTGGAAGCAACATTGTTGGGAAAAGCGAAGAAAGGCTATGCGACGAAGCTGAGAGGAACTGCTGCTCACGTAACGCCGCGTGACGTCATGCACCAGGTTGTTTCAGCTGCCGTTCTGTTCGAAGGACTAGGTCACGGTTCCGCAGTTCCTTCTTTGCTCTTAGCTTGTTACGCAGACCGGCGCCCGTAACACTATGACGGGGCGTTTACCGTTTTGTGGTGCCATTAGTACCAAACAAAAGCGACAGGGAAGGTCACTGTATTTTCGACGTCCACTTTCAAAAGGCGAATCAGGAATGGAGTGAGAGGGTGTTCATTGTGTGCATTCGTGACTTTGGATACTTGCATGCCGGCAGTGCCAAAACGAGATAGCACAATTCTATAAACAAATTTCAAAGATGCGTGCGATCGTCAAGGACAGTCGATTCCATACATGAAGATATGGCTACATGAAGATAAATGAAGATGCAAGATTAGGAAGTATATCTGTGGTAGAAACCGCTAACCATTTATTCTTGGTTTTAAGAAGGTTACGAATTCAAACAAAAACTTTCATATCAAAAAAGATTACGCTTCAATTAAAGAAATTTAAGTAACATTATAATAATACATCGTTAAGCCGATCAGATGGCCGAGATCGCTAAGGCAGTAGTGCCGGAGTGGTTTCGGACCAGAAGATCGCGGGTTCGAGTCCCGCCTCGGGCATGGGTGTATTTGTGTGTGTTTGTATGAGTGTGTCGTCCTTTCATTCCTCATTATCATCATCATTTCATCTTTCATACCCCCAGAGCTAACAACCCTGGGGGATAAAAATTGGATTCAGTAAAAATACTGATCCCCCCCAATTGAAGTTACATGCACCTGCTACCGCGATATATGATACTGAGCCACGGTAAAATGCAGGATGTATGAACGCGTGGTCCTAGTTGGCCGATTCGCGAGCAAAAAAAAATCCATCGTTAGTGATATATAAAGCTAAACCTGATCAAGTAATTAGCATAAAATCAATTATGTGGATCTTTTTGCATCCAGCCAGAAATACAAAATTGTTCTTCACAATATTGTCACAAGTATCATGGTTTTGGTTCTTGGTCAAGTTTTTGGTTCTCTCAATATTTACACTTCTTTGTTTCCACTGAATGTGAAAATTGCTAATAAACAGAAGACAACCGAGAAAGCTAAGAAGATAAATTCGAATACCTACGTGAATACTTAATTTCTTTCGTCGCCAAAGGAATTATTTTCTTTTGAAGGAATAAAAATAGATTAAACAAATGTGATCAAAGAGATGAACATTTGTTTTAAATTTCATAAGATTTCAAAAATAGTGATACCAGCTTATTTTAAAATTAATGAACAGTATAAATTCACTACAAAAGACATTTCCCAACCACTGGAATAATGTTTTCATTATCTGATCAAAAGGACCAAGTTAAAAGTACACAAATCTATCTTTTTTTCTTCAAATAATATCGATATCGTTGAATTTCATTTCGATTATTTAAGATATGCCTCGAGGTTCGCTACTGCTTTCTTAACCTTTCTCTCTACGTGAACGTTGACAACTCGCAAAATCCTACCTCCAAAGATGTTGCATTCAAATGCGGCCGTGACATGGTCAGAATGCCAAGCGCATTCGAGTGTTGATTCTCGGAGCACTCCTAATTAATGTTGCCAGCGGCGGTTTGTGTATTCCCGCCAAGGGCACGCATTCTCGGTCGAGAGAAATTGGTAGCATCACCTTCACGGTTCATTGCTCTGACATTTCTCAACACCCCACCCTACTGCGCTCCTCGCGAGCGTCAGTTTGGCACTGTAAAGCAAATTGGGCGTCTTTTCCCACAACCTTCCCTTTTCTCTGCTATAAAACAGAATTGGAGGATGTCAACATAGCACGGAGTAAAGCAATCTCTCTCGTTACACGTCTTGCAGCAGAGGGCTCAAGGGTAATTAGTGGTCAAACAAAAAGTGTGCGAGTCGAAGTGGTTTGGCAAGCTTGCGTAGGCGGCAGTTAAGATGTGAGGAATTTCATTGAGACTTCTACTCGTATTTTGCATTCGTGGAAACAGATAAGATCGTCATTCAGGTGAAGATACAATAATGTAGGTTATGGTCAGGTGATAAATGGGAGCAAATATAAATGATGAGTAGAAATATAAATAATGTGTAGAATGATGTGTGAATGTGTAGAATGTGTTAAATTGGAGCAAATATAAATGATGTGTAGAATGTGATGAGTAGAAAATTTTGTCCAATTTCATTTATATTACTGACTTGCATATGGGTTAATAATACATCCTATATCTTATTTGCCTCTCCCCATTTAGTATAGTTAGTGTCTCAACTTGTGTATGAGCACTAACTCATTTGAATTGCATTAGAACTTCCTCCATTCTCGCAACCACCAGCCATTGTCACAACACGTATTGCTTTGTGTGTGATAACGTGCCTTCGGGCCTCTTCGCTAGCACCGTTGCGAATTTCACCTATGAGGTTTGTTGATGAACGTGACGTCGCATGGTTCTCAGCCACCACTTCCGCCTTCTTTCGTCTCTCTATGTCTTCCTCCGTCCTCGTAGATGTCATCGTCACTCGCGTCTTCACCGTCTCTGGAGTTTTCTTCGGTTCCACCTCCTACACTGAAACTACTTCGCGTAAACGCTGCTACTTACACTGAAAATCCAATTCACAGCTTCCCTACGTCAGAAATAATATTCTTTCCACAGTTCAATATAATTATCACGTATTTAGCGTCTGCGTTTCAACTGCAATTTCCTCCCTGCACGTTGTTAAAACAAACCTTGCTTTTCTGCGTGTACGCCACGTGGCGACTTCGTAATCAGACTTCACTTATCCACTGTCTGAATTGTCATCACAATGACTTGTAAGGAAGCCTTCTGGGATTGATACTATTACTTGCGATACCTCCGATACTTGATATATTTTTCTTTTTTATATTAGCAGTATGATTTCTCGCGGATCGAAAATATTGTGATATCGGTGCCCAAATTGAAGAATTGACACACACACACACACAAAGTAGTTATCCTGTTTAAGGAAATAATCCTGAGTTTGTAGACTATTGATAGAATATTGCAATAATTTAATGGGAAGTAGAATGCATACTATTTTCGGAATATTAATAATGTATTGTTTCTAGTCGATATTGAAAGAAATGATGCAGTATTTACAACTAGATGTGTATATTACTAATTCCTATTGTGCTCAGAAATTGAAAGAAGACTGTGCAGTCTTCCACCATGTGAGAGGCGTCTATGGTTTCGTTAGATAACCAGAAATCGAAGAAAATCCAAAAACACTCAGTGTTACGGTTTTGACTGAAAAATGCAACTGTTTGATTGCTTCATTCCTCCTATCTCATACTGTGTGTACCGATTAAATTGTTCTCATTGCGTCACTGCTTATGTCATAGCTGACTTTATGCGACAGCAAGACTGCGACGAAAAGGTCGCTCGTCATGTAATAATTACTGTTTACATTTTGCGTTATGGAACAGCAACATTTTCTATATTATTGGTAGGCAAAGAACTGTTGCGCTCTGGATATACTATTCTGTGTTTTTGTAATATTTGTGATGACTTTTTGTTAAAATATTTGATTTATTGCGGTGTTGTAGAAACTATTTCATTTGTTGTTCTTGAGCAGTGTGCCCACTGCTTTTTTAAAAACTATTTTAAATGGATTAGTTCAGCATTTCCACTGCTGCAGGCCATTTGCTTTACTCTATTTCTTCTATCAGTATCGCAAATACAACCGATTACAGCATCACATCTTCCCTATCGTTTGTGCGACCATCACTACTCATCGCCCGTCTCCACACGTCTTGTTTCTGATGCCTCATTGGTTGCTCGCATGGTTGACACATCAACTCTTATAACTAGTTGGCTGTCCGGGAAATACCGCATCTTAGGCACAGGTGCCAACCTTTCGGTCGCCATTCCGCACCCTTCCTCAGGGCGAAACGCATTTCCAATTTCTGGGCGAAGGGCATTTCGCTTTGAGGAAGGTCGCAGAAAGCGGCGGCCCAAACGTCGACACCTGTGCGTAGGACCCGGCGTCTCCCGAACCGCCAAGCAGCTACAGACTCCGACCGCGGAAGCCTACGCTCACATCAACTGCTGCCGCCGCCGCATTCGCCGCCGCCGCCGCCGCCGCCGCCGCCGCCCCCTAACACCCGCCCATCAAGCCGCCTTTGCGCCCGCGCGTTGTCGAGTGCGCGTTTCATTTCTGCACGTCGCCGCGCCGCCGCCGGTCGCTTTTCGCGCTTTCTCCCTCGCCGAGGGGGACTCTCTGAGCCTCGCCTCGGGACCGGCCTCCACGGCGGCGCCTTGGGCACCGACGCCGCGGCGGCGGCGGCGGAGGTGACAGCCAGCCAGCCAGCCTGCCGGCCCGGCCCGGCGGCGCCGCCGCTCGCCCTACAAGGCTGTGAGCAGGGCACACACGCCGCCCCTCGCCGCCCCTTACGTAAGGGCGACCAACTCGCCCGGTCGCCACCGCCCGGGTTGCGGTTTAACCTGCGCCGTTATGTAAAGGGTTGGTGGCGAGGGGGAGGGGGAGGGGGCGGGAATCGAGGCCGTGCCGGTGGTGTTAGAGTGGGCAAATGAACAGGGGCGAGGAGGTTAACTGGCTGTTACGAGGCGGTGGTAAGGTGGTGAAGCAGGTCGGCGGTGAAGGTGCAGTTTTGCGGAGCTCATTGTCGGTGGCGTTCAGGGCGCTGATACGAGTGATTGAGATGTTTACGAAATAAATGCGAAGGAATTGTTTTGAAAATGGGCGTTCGATGGAATTATTCAAGGATGCATTGATTAATCGCTGTATGGACTGGATGAAGATGTGTATGAAATTAAACTGGCTCAATGATACAATAATTACAAGCGTATAATTAGATTCTGCAAATAGCTTTCTAAATATACACTTGTGTTCATGAGTTGGCATCAATATAAGTGAAACCTAATACGCGAAGGGAGAGGAGATACCAAGTTTCAGGGAGGAACTCTGAAATAAGGACATGATTAATGGTAACACAGCGTAGTACAATATTGTTTCTTCAGTTAGAAATGCCATGAAAATATCCTGACTTTTAACTCTGACATCTAATGATGTCGGCAGCAGTGGTGGCCCGGACTTTGATTGCAGGTTGCACAACCCCAGACAACCGAAAAAGAAACTTATAGTATGTTAGAAATCGACATTTTCCTTTTAATGACATTCAATCATCGAGATATCGTAGCAATGTTGATGTATATGAAATCATTTGGAAATCAAAGAGCCTCCAACGAGCACTCTCCCTGGCGACTGGTGCTCTCCCAGGCAGTGCACCATGACACACTCTTAAGCTCTTTTAGTGCGTTCACTAGGCTTCTCTTTATCCTTATGGTTCAACACAAGGTCCTGGTTGCTTTAGTACCGCAACGAGACACCTAGTTACAGCGCAGAACGTTGGGATATCTGGCCGCTGTGTGTAGCACGGCGACCAGGGGGAATACCAATTTTGTCTTCACCTGAAACTAGCTGCAGCTTCTTTTCACGAATTTCGCGTGTTTTTGAAAGAACACAAGTTCAGACAATTCTTGACAGTATTAAATTACATTATTTATTATGTTTGGGGAATTTATTTTCAGTTGATGTTAGGTTTGCTAATTCAAAATGTACATTTGGTGAGTCCTTTGTGTAAAGTTAACCGTTCTGGAAGAAAGTCCCTTTTTGATCTTCACGGTGTTTATATTGATCTTCCCTCCTGCAGTGGCAGTCTACGAGAGGCAGTGTGAATACGCGTGTGTATGAAAGATCTTCCCTTATTGCAATTTATAGCAGGGTAAAGAAGGTTTCTAAATCAAATAATTTTATTTCGTTATCATCACCACTAGTAGCAGCAATAACAATGAATATCATGAAATGAACTAGTGTAAAACGTGTGAAAACAATGGTTCTTGTTGCAAAGTACTGGAGTGCGAACACCGTATTTTCCTAATTTCTAGTTCGTTTTTGTTTGTTATGAATTCTGTCACTGTCAATAGTCTCAATGGAGAACTAACACGAAACTTCGAGTGACTTCTAAAAATCAAAATCAGAATATTGTGCGTGGGAGGAGAACATACTTGGCACGGACACTACGCACAAAGATATGTAAGAAAGGTTTTAGTATAGACTTTCATTAATTTCGATTTTAATTAATTTATAAGAATTGATTAAGTTTTATTACATATTGCTGTTCAGAATTTTGGAAATTAAATTTCCGTCAAGACAATGTTACCGAACTTGGGCAGGAGAAGCGCAGTATAATACAAAGAACCGCGAATACAATTTGAAAGGGGCTGAGGAGTCCGCGAAGTCAGAGGAATTGAAGACGGCGAAAGTATGAAGTGAATACATGGAGAGTTCATGTAGTCAAGGCTTCCAAAGGCAGAAAAAGCCACAATTGGTGGAGATGAAACGATGACAACGCAAGGTGAAGGTAATGAAAATATATAGGGAAGAATACAAAATTGATTTTAAAAAAGGGGTAAATGACATTTGAATATTTCACTTAGAAAAATACGATTATCCGATCCTCGCATTATATTTGATCTTTCATTACCATTAGTATATATACGATTTGTCGATATTTATGGCGGTGACACTAAAAATTGTATTTGTTGTATATTATTATTTACATTTGATTTCAACGATAAGTCGACCGTTCCTTTATTACTCAGTTATGAATCTCGCACTTCGTTTGATTTATTGAGAATTGTTGAGGACATGACGTGAGCAATGTTTTAACCAATGAGTTGCCGTGGCGGCAGAACATCGTGTGTATGGTGACCAAAAGCGAAACTGTAATGAAAAAAAATGGAGACGAAACGAACAGAAGGTAGTAAGAGAGTAGACTGTTGTGTAGGAAATCGAGAGAGGCCGGCGGGATAAAAGAGAGCGAGAGAGTGCGAGAAGAGAGGGATTGAGTCGGAGAGGTGGGTAGCTGATGGGAAGGGAGAGGGTATGGACGAGAGAAGAAGACAAAAGGGATGGCTTGGATGTGACATGGAGAGTGCGGAGAGATGGCGTGGTGAGAGCGAAAAGAAGGCGTGAAGACCGCGGAAGGTGGCCGAGAGTTGCGGAGAGGCGCGGGGATGGGAGGGAGAGAGAGAGAGAGAGGGATTAGAGGGAGGCGAGGGCGAGGGCGCGGGAGGTGGGCGGCGGGTGGCATGCGCTCGGGGCAGGAAGCGCCGAGCCGTTGCGCAAGGCGGGCGGGCGGGCGGGCCCGAACGGGGCGCGCGCCCACGCGGGGAAAGCGCATGATGCGGCGGGCGGAGGGGGAGGAGGGGGGCGTGTGCGTGATGGCAGACGCGTAGGGCGGCGCCTCGCCCCTTTTCAAGCGAGAACCCCGCCCCTTTGGTGTGTGCGGGCTTGGCGGCCTCGCCATCGCAAAGTGTCTGCACTAGAAATTCTGCACTCACGAAGAGTTCTTTTGCTGCCGAATATTATTGTAAATGACTCTTCACTCGTCATATGATTACCTTTTACATAAAAATTCATTTAGTACCTTTATTTCTTCACCAAAGAATCTAGTGAGTGTGACGTAATACGCGGAATATGCATCCGCAATTCCAGTTCAACGCAACAAATGATATTACGCCTTCGTGACCAGTTGGTCTGGTTGTCCTGTACTCGACCATCTTATTTATGACTGTGACCAAGATACTTTATTTTAATATTTTACTTGTCTTTCATTTAATCTGAAGAATTATTGCAATTTTTCACTACGAATACCAATACAATCATTAAACGGCATTATCAGTATAATCAGCGGCAACATCATTCAACTTAGTTATGAATTACAGATCCATTGACAATCTCTTTCAAGCAAGACATCAGACTGTTTCAAATATTGCTCCCGTTTTGGTTAATAAGATATTGTGGAATATGTTTGGTCTCCGGTTTTTTATAACAAAACCGTTTGGTGTCGGTCCCTGTTTAGGCATCAATTTTAAAATAATTTTCCTATATTTTTATTTTAAAATTTCTAAATTAATTATCATACACATACTTAGATATATCGAAGTTTTTGACGTTTTTTTTTCTCGTTGAGGGTAAATACCTGGATAATTTAAAATAAAGAAACAATAAGGAAATGACTCTCTGGAAAACTCACTTACAGTACGAGTCATCTTGAAAAGTGGGCCTGACGTTCCACAAATTTACTAAAATACTAATATTTCAAAAGCCACCACTGTAACCCTAACTGTTTCATTTCGACCGAGTTCCAGTTATCCTTAAAAACGTATGATTTCGATTTCGCTCTTACATTAATGCTTTCGGCCACACTTTCGGTCCCAATTTGATGCTGTTCTTCCATGTAGTATACAATTAAACCCCAAATCTGTGTCTCAAAAGTTCATTTTGAAAAGTATAATTTCTTCTTTGCCCCCCCCCCCCCCCCCCGACGCCTTTTTCTTCATTATATATCAACAAGAATAATACAATTTTCAGGAATGTCAATTCTGTTAAAATGAATGAGGAACAGCGAAATACAATTGCGCAAAAAAATATCATGACTTAATGTAAGACGTTCCCTTGATATCATTCTCGCTCGTACCGTATCTAAAAGAAAAGTCGCAAGGAATTTTAAATATTTTATAATTATAATTTAATTATATATTTATTCTGTATTTCTTCTCTCAAGAAAGTCATAAAAATTGGTTTATTTTCCGGAATTTTTAAAATCTCTTCTTTTAAAACAATTACCGAGGCTGTATGAATTCAAGCGAATAATTGCGAGCAAGCAGCTTACCACTGGCGTGATGAGTGGTGGTTCCTGGTGAGAGTGCTGCCGTGTGAAGCGGCCGCACGTCAGAACGTCATTGGCGCGAGGAAGTGTACCGCCATGCCGTGCCGTAGCTGGAGGTTGTTGTGTTGTGTTGTGACGCGGCGCATGCTAATGCACAACTTTCATGCAAGGCGCCACGTAACCAGTAGGTGCCAGTGGCTTCTGGAGTCGAGAAGAGTTTTGCGATTGCGTGTGCATATAAAAAATAATGCAAACACTCCCTTTTTATTTGAAGAACTATTTTCAGTGCGAAAAACGTCTCGTATATCTCCCCTACGTTTTCCAGAGTGTGTCCCCCTTTTTTTCTTCTTTTTGTAAGATTTTTAAGTACATCCTACTCCCTCGAAATAAAATTCGTTAACACTGAAAAATTATATAACAGGTTGAGTTGGAAGTAGTAGTAATTATATTCAAAACTGTCCACCGCGTACAGAGCTGTAAGCGAGAGTAAATGTTGGCTGCATGTGGTTGAATAATATTTGCAGAAGGGAATGGAAATTGTTTATTGCGGAGCCTCGCCGTAAGCCAAACCTTATACTAACTGGTTGGCTCTGCGAGAGAAGATCTGCTTCCTAAGGTGTAGTTTCCTCTTATTACATATAGTTTCTTATTTGACATTTATTCCATTATCAATGTGTTATCAAATATTATATGTACGAAGCCTTAGAGACTTCAAAGATCAAACGACGTTGTAGGAAGATAGAACAGCTGACCTGCCATGTAGGAATGCGACCCGTGAACCTATCCTTACGCCAAATGCTCGTATCTAGATTAAATACAAACAAACTGGAATATAAAAACGGGGAAATACAAAATTTAACAAGACAAAAGTGATGGATATTCTACAGAAATTCGACGATATTATAACTGCATTAGAAACAAAAAAAATATACTTACACCTATGTTCTTTAATTTGAATAGAAGCCTTTGAAATTTGAAATATGTAATCCAATTTCTACTCATTGGAAGATGTATAAATACAGTTTGAAACGTGCTTACCTTTAATATACATTTTGTCGAGGCTCAGTACCTGAAATATTGTTTCTAAGTATTGACACACCAACATAGAATATTGAAAGATTACTTCTCTTAGAGACCGAATTATTCTAGAAACTACAAAGTTTTTTATTTAATCCCATCAGCCATCTAAAGAACCGTCAAGATATTGCCACGTTGGTATCATCAAAAACCATAATAAAACCACTCTAGAGCTAGACAGTTAACTCCTATCGAGAGTATGGCACTGTTGCATTTTTAATTGTTTTTATTGCATAATAAAATGTACATAGTACTATGCCTAAAAATGCCGAAAAAAACTAGTACAAATCACACAAAATATTTGCATATCACATTTCTGTCCTTCCTAAAAAATTTCAGAGTAGCAAAGACAACAAAGAGAGATCACTTACTATCAAGCACTTAGCCGTAAAGTATAAAATTGTTATACTATTTATAAATCCCCTGGAGGTAAAATTTCCTCAAAGAGACTACTACGTGCTGAGTAACTCTCGTACTTGAATACATGCAGGGCATCGACTGAAGGGAAAGTAATTATACACATCGATCTGTTAATGACTGGTATGAAGATGTCTCCACCAGCTAGTAACAAAAACATGATTACTGTACTCGAGGTCATTGCGATCTAAGCAATTGGGGTAGATAAAGCGTTGGAATGCAAATCGTTTCTTTTCTTCGAAACATTTGTGTATGCGATCGGAGTAATAATAGAATGTCTACGCGCTGTAAAAAATAAACGAAATAGAATCCTAGAAAAATTCATAGAATAATTGTATAGCAGCAAATTATTCCATAACCATGCAAAATTATAGATGTATGAGAAAATGATAGTGCACTTTCCCGCAAAACTGTGCAAACGGAGAGGTAGGGGAATATCTGCATAAAACGTTCTGCATTCATAAAAGCGCGTATGGCTTTTCCAAGTCCAAAAAGTAGTACTTTCTGAAACATAGCCGTAAATTGTCAAAGTAGGCATCAGAAGTTGAGAAAAAGAGCATTTTACTACTAACGTTTCGAAGATATGAATATGCATTCAGAAGACATTCAGGAGAAAATGAACGAGGCGGTCGCGTGAAATAACAGAGAGGAATGGAACTAAAATTCCCTCCGCTTCATTTGGCGAAAAAACTTGTACTTGAACAATCAGAACATATATGCGTTCTTTTAGAAGTTTAGTGGGAAAAGTAGCGTTTCCACAAATAATCTAATTTATACCTAAGCTGTAAATTATTCAAAAATCAATCATCCCGTTACCATCAAAGCCTTAGGCCTATTGCCCACGCCGCGGCAGAAGCGCGCGCACGTCAATCATCAGGGCTCTTCGCCGACCCTCCGGCGACGACGGACAAAGGGACCGCAGCAGGTACCTGCTAGAGACTTGAAAGATCAAACGACGTTCTAGGAAGATAGAACAGCTGACCTGCCGTGTAGGAATGCGACCCGTGAACCCATCCTTATGCCAAACGCTCGTCTGCTTGTACGCGGGGTCTGAACCGCGAGGAGACCGGAACGAGAGGTAGGATGGTGGGAGGGGAATTCCACGCGGCGCGCGCATTCCCAGGTCGTGGCCCCCTCCCACGCTCCCGCCTCCGCCTCCGCCTCCGCCGCCGCCGCCGCCGCCTCCGCCGCCGCCTCCGCCACCGCCTCCGCCACCGCCTCCGCCACCGCCTCCGCCACCGCCTCCGCCACCGCCTCCGCCACCGCCTCCGCCACCGCCGCCGCCACCGCCGCCGCCTCCGCCGCCGCCTCCGCCGCCGCCTCCGCCCCCGCCTCCGCCCCCGCCTCCGCCACCGCCTCCGCCACCGCCACCGCCTCCGCCACCGCCTCCGCCACCGCCTCCGCAAACGCCTTCGCCTCCGCAGCCGCCTCCACCTCTACAACCACCGCCTCCGCCTCCGCTGCCTCCGCCTCCGCGGCCCCCGCCTCCGCCGCCTCCGCCTCCGCCGCCTCCGCCTCCGCCGCCTCCGTCTCCATCGCCGCCTCCGCCTCCATCGCCGCCGCGGCCTCCGCCTTCACCTTCGCCTTCGCCGCCTCCACCTCCACCTCTGCCTCTGCTGCCGCTTCCGTCTCCACTGCCACCGTCGCCGTCGCCGCCGCCTCACTCACCTCCGCCATTTGCGCCCACCCGCAGGCACGGTCGTCGGGCCCGTCAGTTGGCGCAGCGGAGGAGGTGGGAGCTCCCGCAGACGCTCCACGAATGAGGAGGAGCGTGGAACGAACGCGCAGGTTGGCTCATCTGAGCTCCAATCCCATGCACAACACGGAGAATCGAATTACGAAACAGGCTTAGGTGTCGCAGGGTATCAATTAATGTCACTGAAGTATCTCAAATGGGAGGACCTAGAGTTGGAGTGTCGCGGATGGGTCGGAGGATTTTCGACATTAGCAAGGTCTATTTCAGCCATGCTGTCTCGAGGAGAATTCTAACGGCCGGCTGCTGTGATACGTTTTCATGATTTCTCCGATCAACACCAGGCGAATGCCGGAGTAGTTCCCTGACAAACGAGCCACGGACTACACGCGATCATTCCTTCCTCTTCCTTGTCCTATCCTCACCCTTTACACTCATACGCACTACACTGCCAGACATGCCGGAAGAACAGTCGTGTGCTTAGTGTGTCCCGGCTGGGGCGGTGCCCCGCTGGTGGGGGATACCTGGTTAAGTGGAAACCCGCAAGCTGATGTGTAGGCTGTGATCTGAGCTGTCCGGGTGACGCCGCCTCGAAGGCTGCAGTGCCGACGATTCGACCAACATATCGCGGTCTTTTTCAGAGCTGTAGTGAGCTCTACAGCCCTAAAGAGGGCCGCGATATGTTGGTCGAAACCTGGGCACTCAGCCTTCGACGCGGCGTCAACTTATCCCAGAAGCTCTACAGCCCTGAAGAAGACCGTGATATGTTTGTCAAAATGTTAGCACTTCAGCCTTCGATGCGATGTCACCCGGACAGCCCAGATCACGACGCGGAAGCCCACGACATCATTTGACATGTAGGATGGCGCCGGATGTCGCCATTCAGCTGGAGAAGACCACATCCACCTTCCGCGATGAAGACAAGCCCTGCACCTACAGGACTAATGGCCTTGCCTGTTGACTGGTCCGGAATCACTTTATAATCAATCAAGAGGACTACGGAGCGAACCCGTTAGTGCACTCCCCGTTGTTATCGTGCCAAGAACAAGACAGAAAATCGAAATTCCGATTCTGGTATCAGATCGCGGTATTTTATTTCGTGGTATCAAAAAATCCCATGGCATACAATTCCAATAACCCGAAACAAGAATTAACCATGCTCTTAAAATATTAATATAAATATAGAAGTCTGAATATTTATATTATCGAAATCTTTATGGTCAGTCGTAACTCCAACCCCCAGTACTTTTTCTCCATGTAGGAACGTGTTCAATGCATTTCGTGTAAGTCGACCTAGTCGCCTTGACGCAGCCGCACGCAAGCCACGACAGAGCAAAGGGCTAAGATGCGTGCCTATCTAGAGAAGCTTCCCTTGGGGAAGTTAAGTGTAGTGACAAGATAACAATACTCCGCGATGTATGTATCAACCTGTATTAACTAATTTATTAATGTATTCATTTGGTATCGTTAGGTGGATATAGGTGTTGTGGTGCGTTATCGTTGGCATTTTTCATGAAATAATTGTAAACGTTGTCATTGTCAACAAAAGTATTTTATATAAGAGCAGCTTTCGATGGCTTAGCCATCATCATCAGTTGTCTGATACAAGAAGAAAAAAACAAAACATTAGAACGTGAATACAACAAGATTAGTTTTAACAACAAGATTAGTTTTTAGTGAATACAACAAGATTAGTAAGTAACCTTTATCATAATCTTGTTGTATTCACGTTCTAATGTTTTGTTTTTTTCTTCTTGTATCAGACAACTGATGATGATGGCTAAGCCATTGAAAGCTGCTCTTATATTAAATACTTTTGTTGGCAACGTTAGGTGGAAGTTGACAGCAGTTCCTTTAAAGCCTACCCCCGCGTCTTAGAGCAGGTGCACCGCTTAAGGATCTCTTGCGACTTCTGGATGTGATTGTTGCTAGATGTCAATTTGTTATCAACAGTTTAACTGTGTGGCCGAAGAAATGTGTCAGCTTCTTGTGGCGGCAAAACGGCGAAAGATTTTAAGTTTGCCTAACATATGCCAGCGCTTGAGAAAATGCAGGTAGAAGATGTTGCAGTTTCGATTTCCGTGCAGGCATGATCGTATTTGTGATTGGCTGTATTTGTTCATCGATCATTCTACCACCTCATAATTTATAATTCAAGGCATAACCACCTTGTATTACCAGGGGCTACAGCGGAAAAGCTGATCCCCATTATGACACACGTTAATCTCTCTGGGATAAATATGACTAGGTCTCGGAAAAATAACATACAGCGTAGTCATAAATGCCGATATGCACATAATAATAATAATAATAATAATAATAATAATAATAATAATAATAATAATAATAATAATAATAATAATAAATGTGATTGTTATGATTGAGGGTGTGTTTTTCTCAATGATAGTAATTTTTAATTTGCAAGCTAGTCGAAAATAGGAAAATATATTTAAGCCGGACAACAATAATTAATGAAAGATAGATATTGAACAAACATTATTATTAAGTCTAAGCGTAGATAAATTGATAACATTTATTTTTTTTGTGAAAGATTAAGAAATTTCGCAGAGTATGTTCCGGAACGCTGGCTTTTTTATACCTGATCCCCCTTGATTTCAACTTGGGTGGTTTGGCATTTCGGTCGCTACCTTGTTATAT
The DNA here is from genome assembly GCA_038098605.1 of Gryllus longicercus. NCBI lineage: Eukaryota > Metazoa > Arthropoda > Insecta > Orthoptera > Gryllidae > Gryllus > Gryllus longicercus. The sequence continues at coordinate 1,760,007 of JAZDUA010000298.1, read as the reverse complement.
ACCCGTCTTCGAATTTTGTGTGTTTGACTTTAGGTTACATAAGATGAAAGCGTGATGACTGCTAAGACAGGTCTGATACTTTTCACATCAGATTCGCGCCTGAATAATACAAATCCGTACATCACGATTCTTGAGACGATATTGTTTAAAATAATGTCACACTCACTTCATGTAGAAAAATGTAACGAAATTTTCTTCGCTCCTTCTCTTCAAGTATTTTATGTGAAATTAATAATTGGTAGGACTGAATTTCGAATTGTCTAACGCAAGGAAGTTATAATACGCTTGCGGAAATTCGCTTTCCCTTACCTGACTCTGTCTCTCACGAAGGAGACTTTTATATATCCGATTGCAGGTGAGGGATACAGATTAAAAACAACCCATACATATCGTTTCAGTTAACCAGTCAAATGTCACACGTAGAAATAAAAAAAAAATTGCAAAACGAGTTCCTGTCCAAAGTTACAAAGAAGAGAGCATATCGGAACAAAATAAATTTCGCAATTTAGATTTTTTTTCAATTTGAGGAAAATGCTAATTCCTAGTTTTCTTTTGTTTACACTTTTTTACCTGCGTCAACTATAATATATAATGAGATATGTGTTTTTCAACCATAAAAATTACGACTTCGCGAACAATGAGATTGCTCTACGATTGCCTATCATGAAGGAAAAACAAAGAAAGAAGTGATCTCATTGTCTCGTAATTTTAATAAAAATAATTAGTAATAATACAAAATGACTGATGTATATGTTATTCATCACATTTTGTTCGTAATCAGTTGAGCTTGCTAACTTGCCTTAAAAACAATGAGCTGCCCACATAATTTGTTACTTTTGAGTATTACATAAAGTCGATTGTGGAAGGATAGCAGCTCCGAGAAAACAGCAAATTGCTATGGATTGCTGCAACTTCCCAGATTTAGTAGGCAACTGACAAGAAAATGCGCGGCACTATGACATAAGCGAGTCACCATCATGTAACTGCGTTGCACAAGGACACGAACTTCAAAAGTCGCGCGACGTGCACTGCGAAAATAGCGTCGCCAGAGTAGAAAAAATTTAAAACATTGTGTTCCCGGGAAAATACCACTCTCCTGCTACTGTTAATGCAATTTAAAACGATGCAATTTAAAACGATGCAATTTAAAACGATGCAATTTAAAACGATGCAATTTAAAACGATGCAATTTAAAACGATTCAAACACAGAAAATTATAATAAATACAACGAGATGTTTCTGAGCGTTTTTTTATCGTTGTGACGGGCAATTATTAATGTAAATTGTTTAACAAGCTTCGATTGTTCTTAATATAATTGCTGAGATCGCATTGTCTCACTCTAGTGTTCGGTAATATTGATTCTTGTTCTTCTCACTTTACGTCTTCTGTACGTTTGAATGTGCGTCTCATGGGAAGAGTGGGATCAAAAGCGACTTGAGGAGGTCTCACGCAAGCAATTATTGTGCAAGAGTTTGTCGGTCCATGGCTGCCGTGAGCGTGGTTTAGAGCGGCATCCAACAGGCGCGGCCGGGGAAGGCAGCGCGAGGGCCGGCGCCCTGGCGCGGCGCCGCCAGACGGCGAGACTGCGCGCTGCTCCACCTTGGCGGGGGTGGGGTGATGGAGGGGAAGGAAGGAAGGGAGGGAGGGAGGGGCGGAAGATGGGAAGATGACGCAACGGGCGCAGGGCTTTCTACCGGCGCGGCGCGGTGCGGCGGCGGGAACTGGGGCAGGCCGGACACGCTCCGAAGACGCTCCCCTTCCACTTACCTTCCCCCCCCCCGCCACGCACCGCTCGCAGCCCTTGCTCTTCACGTCCACTGACAGTACGATCCACTAAGATCTATCCAATTTTCGCCGTCGTCCCTTCATTCGCCTCATATTTAAGCCTTCGCATTCCGCCTTATGTATGAGCCTTCGTTCCGATGATTGCTTATGCTTCCGCTTTGTTCAGCGTTGCATGTCTGTATAAGTTGTGTTATTCCATTCTTTTCCCGTATACTTAATGAGCGCCTAGTTGCATTCTGATTTCCTGGTCACAACGGTTTAAAATCTGGCTAGACGTCTGTCCTGACTCGTCGTATCCTTCCTTCCGCTCACCTGCGCTATATTTCCTTCATATAAGGTATTTCTTCAGCATTTACAATACTGTTGTTATCCCTTTTTTGATTCCTCTTTAGAATTGGTCTTCTTAGCCGAAAATTAACATTTTGAATAATTGTATGTGTCACACGACAGAATATTGACACAGTAAATTTAATAAATGCGTTTTTGGAGAAGACCCAGTAAAAATGTGTTAAATATTCACATTTCACAACTTTATGGGAGCTACACATACGTTACCTCATAGCATTTACCTGTACAGTTATTATTTTTTAAAGCTAGTGTCAAAAACGTGTCTGGCCTGGCCCGGCCTTGCCCGGCCTTGTCCGACCTTTTCCTGCCCGCCTTACCCAGTCCGCCTTGCCCCACCCACCTTGCCCCGCCCACATTGCCGTGCGTTGCCCGGTCTTGACCCGCCCCTGGTCCGACCTTGGTCCACCTTTACCCCGCCTGACCCGCCTTGGCCCGCCCTTAATTCACCTTGGCCCGCTGTGAGGCGCCTTGGTCAGCCGTGACCCGCCTTGGTCTGCCTTGGACCGCTTTGGCCCGCGTTCCCCTCCTTGTCCCGGCTTCACTTTATGAATTAAATGTGAAGAAACCTGGTTCAGATATGAAAACTTTACAGTATAAAATTGATTATAAAATCAACACCCACGCTTTTAGGTATTCACATGTTTTTAATTCGTGACTGTTTTCCACTGATTTCAAATCTCTGCTCTACTTCAGTCATTACTCCTAGTTGCAGTTAAGAATATTTTCCAATTTCTCTTTACTAATATCATAAAAGTAAAGAAAAACTGGCGAAGATTCTTATTATCAAATAGAAACAGTGCAATTGAATCTAAAATAAACTACCATTCACCAGGAGTAATATTCATTTTCAGTAGTTTCATTTAAAATTGTAGTAAATTACTCATAATGTTCATTATTTTCTTTTACACGTTAAAATTATTCTGTTACGTGCCTCAGAATAAGACGAGTCAGTTACAGGTCTCTGCTCTCGGTTCACGTGTTTCATCTTTTGATGTTAAATAATAGAAAGACAAGCAACTTGTAGTCCATAGCAATTTGGTTTCTTTGTTTTTTTAACTTTTTTGTTTGGTAAAAAAGTGTTTTGTAAAATTTTGAAAAGTAAATATGCCATTTTTTAAATTCTTGGTTACCCAAAAGTATTCGTGATAATTTTTGTATCAATCGTTGTGGTACCAATTTATTTGCGTCGTACATGATTGTAAAATATTTCGCTTTTATATAGATAATAGAAAGATTTTTGTAAATATTTTCTTTCCTCCAAAATTTTTTAATTCATAAATGATATGAGTTCACTTCTAATTTATAACTTGCATTATATTTTTGTGTTATTTAAATATTTTTTACCTCTTGCATATCTCTGCTCCACCGTACAATTAGTAGTTTATTCTAGCCAGAAGCGATATATTACAAGACCGAATGTGTTTGTATTACGCAGAGAAACCGATTTCCTGTATTAAACCAAAAATTATACCGTTCATACAAAAGCTGATTAGCGGCGTTGAAAGATAATTGAGCTATTTCACGTGACGCGAATATTACGTATTTTATTGACTATGCGAAGCAATTTGCTTCCCCGAATTTTGCCGCTAATTACTTTCCGAATGTGTATCATGCTCAACCGTATTCAATAAAGTTCGCATAATGTAACTTTGAAGTTGCCTTATTGACGCTATCGATATATTTTTGTGTACGTCGAGTGATACAAAAACATAGCAGCGAAGGTTTTGTCATCCTACAACTTCAAAGGTTCAGATTTTTATTGGGAAATTAATTTCCGTGTCAATTGTTTGAAAATCTTTCGACTGTGTTTTACATTGAATGGTTTTATGTTGGTGTTTTGTGGGGTAATTTTCGGTTGAATGTCACTTTTATTACGTACAAGTAATAAAATGCTTATTTAATTTTTACTTTTGCTTAGTTTTGCAGAAATTCCCCTAAAATATAAAATAATGAAGTTCATGTGGTCACCATTTTCTTTAAACTGGCCTCTCCATGCGACATAACCTCCAGCACACAGCAGCTAAGCGCGGTTTTAAATAAAGATCCGTACCGACGTAAGTCATGAATATGCCCTGGCCAAGTCGACATCTGATAATAAGGAATGAAAACTTAAGTATGTTTCATTTAAGAAGTCTCCGTCTATTGAAGACGCATCCATTTGCAAATGGATATTTGAGAACAAAATTGAATTCGACTGTTGGATACACCAATAACCAATTAATGTTTGCAAGGCACAGACAGTAGAACAAAAACTTTATCTAATCCATTTTTACTTTCTTGCCTTACTTCTTGAGAAGATAAAGTATTTAATCATGCGCCGGAAAACGGCGAATTTCATACTTAATAACTCGGGTTCTGGTAACAAAAGAGGATAAATCTCGTCTGGGTACCAGCGAAGATGTGCCAACGTTTCCTCGACCCAAGTATTAGTACACACTTAACTATTAATAGTTACTTTATACCGAGTATACCTTCTTTACTTATTTAAGGTCCCTTTTCTACTACTGAGGTCATATAGCGACCACGGTAAGTAACATTGGGGGTAACGGTAACGGTATATGTATACACGCAATCATGCACGCACTGGTCGGGATTGGAAACCGCGACCCTCCAGACACGAGACAGCTACGGCTCTTCGGCCTTGTTGACCTCGGCTATCCGAGCCGCCAGTTTTTATTTTCAACTGAACTAACTATAACAAAAATCAAAACCCCCGAAAGACAAAAGTCGAACGGAAAAGAAAAAAAAAATAAGGAAAAAATCAAATACTTTTTTAACTCAATCGCAGCCGGTAACTTGCGAAATTTCTTCCGGGAATTTCGGCGAGCGCCCGCAGACCCCAGCGAGCACGCGCGCGCCTCCGCGGAGGGACAATGGCGCCCGCCCTCTGGGGGGGGGGGCAGGGGGCGGTGCGGCGCGCGGTGCTTTATCTAATTGCAGTGCGGCGCGCTCCGGTGCACCTACGAGGCCACGGCGGGAAAGCCGCTTCGGGACATATTGCTGCCCGCCCATTTCGTAATATTTTATTCAGACTTGGGGGGGGGGGGAGAGATCCCGGAATCCGGAAAACCCCCAACGGCCGAGCTCCTTTCTCTTATATGGGCGGTCGATTACGCTCGTGAACAGTACTGTCCCACGGTCGTCCTTTACGGACGACTTATCCGGCGAAAAATCTGGCCGACCGCGCCCGCCGTGGCTTGGTAGGAACCCACTTCAAAGTGGAGATGCGTTTGCGTGACTCAACAGCCTTCGTCTTCAGTTTTGGGAAGAGGTTTCAAAGTATTGAAGTGATTTATTACTACGATTGGTTGTCTTACGTCATGACAGTAAAAGTACTTCAGAATAAGAGATTGTAACATCAATATTTCAAAAGAGACGGTAATATGTGAAAGTTCATATCTAATTTTCTCGACATTTTTTATTTTACTTCCAGCATTCTGAATCTAACATGAATATCTCTCATTTTAAATATTTAATGTATGTCTAGTATTTTGCTTAATTTTTGTACATTAATCGTTTCAAATGTTTCTTTCATCTAGCATTATGTTTTGTTTTAATCTGATTAAACGCGTTCTATGTTTCAAGATTCAAATGTCAATAAAAATGTTCAAAGAGAAATATATTATTAGGGCAGGTCAGTTTTACAGCATTTTTTTAATGATACTGTAGCTTAATTTCTTAGATGGTGTAATTTTATATTTGTTGTTTTGCTAAAAATGTAGTACATGAACACAAAATTTAACTTTTGTATTATTTAAACAGAATATTGTGAGATGATACATTTTCAATGGTTGCTTAACCAGTTTACTTTAAAAGCTTTTGCAGTTTTGCGGAAAATCATTATGAAATGTTTTGAATGTGGGACAGGCATGTTTACAATACGCGATGTATTTGCTGAAATTTGCTTGCTATCAGTGAAGAGAAAACATTTGCCCACAGAAGGTTATATGTCGAGCCCTGGGACCCAATGTACGCGAAATTCATGTGAAATTCCGCAGGTAAAGTGGAAATTCATACTTTCATACGAGTTGAGATTCGGCTTATCTCATATTCTGGCTTAACTCATTCCACATGTAATGAAACTACTCCTTCTCAGCCATACTGCAAGATGTCTAGTGCTGATATTACTCACATCGTAAGTTGTGAATTTTGTTGGTGCGAAAGAATACGTTGCCAGATGGAATTGTATTAACGTAAGCTACTTGAGTAGAAACAGGCTTCGTATTTTTCTACGTAAGGAATATCTACGTTTAGGAATAACCTAAATAATAATGTAGCTCTGTATTTCTATACTTATTCTCATGACCACTCCACATAATCATATGAAGGTATATTAATGATTTATCTTTACTTCCTAATATATCCCATTTTGCTTGAAAAATAAGTACTACTGTATTCACAATATTCTATTCGTCTTTGACTTTTATATAATAATAATTACTCCCAATACAATGTTCAAACTGATGTAATTTTTATTTCAACTGGATTTAATGAATACTTCGTCTTGGTAGTCCTTGTTCACCTCAGTAGTGTGAATAAAGCGGTTATCTCAAAACATTTCCTCATATGTATTCTTCCGATACTTAAGAATATTAGAGACACATTTGTAATGTTTTGAAAATAGTATGAGTTGCAAAAGAACACATAATTTCCATCTTTCCTCAGAGATATGTGCAATTAAAATATAATGTCGAGAAAGTTGCAGCGTTTCATACTATGAGAGGAGTTGCTAGCCCGTGACCATATGAGGTTGCGAATTGTCTGGTTGCAGTTGTGAATGGAGAATAACCGAGATGGGAATTTTTTGTCTCCCTTGCACACTTCCATCGTCCTCTCTGATGTTACTGATGAACCGACAAACAACGACTTTCAGAATCTTGGAAATATGACTCGAGTTCTTGGCTTATCAAGAAAACCTTCCTGAAAATGTCACTTTATCTCTAACTTGATACGCACATAAAATTATTTCCCGAACACTATTGCACTTAATTTTAAGATTGCCAAAAATGTTTTAAAATAAAAACATTGTAGCGTGAACAAAATATATGAATTAATATAAGCAAAAGTAAGAGCCGATCAGATGGCCGAGATCGCTAAGGCAGTAGTGCCGGAGTGGTTTCGGACCAGAAGATCGCGGGTTCGAATCCCGCCTCGGGCATGGGTGTATTTGTGTATGTCTGTATGTGTTGTCCTTTCACCCCATTATCATCATATCATCATTTCATCTTCCGTACCCCCAGGGCTAACAACCGTGGGGGATAAAAATCGGATCCAGCTAAAATGTTGGTCCCCTCAAAAAGTTGTTGCAAGCACCTGCCACCGCGATAATAAATAAAAAAAACAGCCACGGTAAAGGCAGGATGCTTGTATGCGTGGTCCTAGTCGGCCGATTAACGAAAAAAAAAGAGCAAAAGTAAGAGTTGAGTAAGCATGAGTTAAATAGCAGATGATACTCTTGAATCTATTTTTTTTTCGTATGACATACACACCCTCCCCCTCCCTTCCCCTCTGTGTGAGTGTGTGTCAGTGTGTGTGTGTGCCAGTGTGTGTGTGTGAGTGTGTGTGTGTGCCAGTGTGTGTGTGAGTGTGTGTGCCAGTGTGTGTGCCAGTGTGTGTGCGAGTGTGTGTGCCAGTGTGTGTGCGAGTGTGTGTGCCAGTGTGTGTGCGAGTGTGTGTGCCAGTGTGTGTGCGAGTGTGTGTGCCAGTGTGTGTGCGAGTGTGTGTGCCAGTGTGTGTGCGAGTGTGAGAGTGTGAGTGTGTGTATGTGTGAGTGTGTGTGTGAGTGTGTGAGTGTGTGTGAGTGTGTGTGTGAGTGTGTGTGTGAGTGTGTGTGTGTGTGAGTGTGTGTGTGAGTGTGTGTGAGTGTGTGTGAGCGTGTGTGTGAGTGTGTGTGAGTGAGTGAGTGTGTGTGCCAGTGTGTGTGTGTGTGAGTGAGTGTGTGTGTGCCAGTGTGTGTGTGCCAGTGTGTGTGTGCCAGTGTGTGTGTGCCAGTGTGTGTGTGCCAGTGTGTGTGTGCCAGTGTGTGAGTGTGAGTGTGTGTGAGAGTGTTTGTGTGAGTGTGTGTGTGTGTGTGAGTGAGTGTGTATGTGGGAGCGTGAGTGTGTGAGCGTGAGCGTGTGCATCTGTGATTGAGGTTTGTATGGGTTCGTCTTCTCTTTCACTTCTACGTAATGGTAATGTTCGACCCTAAGCCGCCATCGTAATTGAGGTTTCTCTGGGTTTCCTCAATCGCTGAAGGCATACGCCGGGGTAGTCCCTAGTTTTGCACTCCCGGTTGTAAATGTACAGCCCCCATTAAAAGGTACTACATTGTATAAAATATATATTCAGGTGGTTAGACGTAAGATCAGGCCCTGTGGCCTGACCTTCGCCATATTATTATTATTATTATTATTATTATTATTATTATTATTATTATTATTATTATCATTATCATTATCAAGTGGCAGTGGTGCTAACGGGCGTGTGTGTGTGTGTGCGTGCGCAGGTGGGCGGTCGCGCGCCGGACTTCACGCTGGACGTGGCGCGCGCGGAGCGACTGCTGCGCAAGATCCGCGAGGCGAAGCAGCGGCGCTGCGCCTGCCGCCTGCTCACGTGGGCGCTGGCGCTCGTCGTCTTCCTGGCCGCCGTCGTCGCCGTCTCCATGCTCCTCACGCGCGGCCAGCGCGTCTTCGGGCCGCTCTAGCCCAGCTCGAGCCGAGCTCTAGCCCAGCTCGAGCCGCGCTCTAGCCCAGCTCGAGCCCAGCTCGAGCCGCGCCCTAGCCGCGCTCGAGCCCAGCTTGAGCCCAGCTCTACCAACTGGACACGGCACGCGGGAAACGGTGGGCATGAACCCTTTTATAGGTAAATCACGGTTTCACTGAATGAACATTGCAACTTCGTCCGGGAATTTTCGTCTGCTCAGAAACATGTACGTACAACATGATAGAGTAATGGAAATGTACGCTTCTGCTATTTAATATAATGATGTGAGCAATCAAAGTAATGAAAGAATACTTTTCAAGATCATGGCGTTAAAATTTAATAGAATTTTGTATACGCTCTGATGTGAAAACAATCTATTTACAAAATTAATTTATATTGAATATTAGTTGTGCACCTTTCTGTTTTGCTGTGCCACAATTTTTTGCGCTCTTTATTTGTTATTACGTGGTTTCCTACTTTACCGCTTTCGTTTCAAATGAATATTCGTACACACGTTATAAAACACGATATAGTTTAAAAAGTATAAATTACACATTTTTTAAAAAAAATTAAATATTTGTAATCAACTGATACCTTGCGGCACACCTCATTTCGGATAAATAGGATCACTGCTAACCGCCGTAATGATGTGCTCATTTACCCTCCAAGATTGGCGGCCTGACACGTCACCTGTTTTGTTGGCGTGCCCTGTCCAGTTGTAACAGAGAATGGTGCTAAGGGCCGTCGGCTGCACCGCCACGGAACGCCAAAAGACTCACTGAGAAGTTGTGAGCGCGGAGGAAGCGATAATCGCTCGTGGTAAAATGTAGAGTGAAGACTGTCTTACACGATTGTTTTATGGAAACTCATGGAAAGATGAAATCCATTTCTAGAGCGTGTTCAAGTGGAATGATTTGGTCAGGTATTTATTTTTCTTCGTCAGTTTCTTTCGTAGGTAATCCATCCCGTTGAACCGATTGATATTTCTGACTGTTGGCTGACAGATAATGTTGCTTCGTCGTACGATGCCCTTAAACATGGATCTTTAAACTCTGGTAGTCATTCATTGTGCTTGAATACGTATGCCATTTCTTTGCTAAGTCTACTGGTATTTTAATAGTTACGGTAACAGTGTTGTTTCCCTCTTCGTCCTTTTAAATCCGTACAAATTGAACGACGATTCGAATATTGGATAATTTTTCAACTATGATTGAACGAGAATTCGTGTCAGCTCTTTCTTTAAATTGTGGAAAAAAAACTGAAAAGCAAAAGCAGACCGTTTCTTTCAGACTTTTCATGCTAAATGTATTTATTTGTTTTCATACTTTCTGCATCTTTTTATTTTCACTACGTTTACGCTATACAATTTCATTCTTTCTTAAATAACGCTGAGACTCTTTTTTGTCTTTCCATAAGTTTTAAGTACAAATACAGTTTTTGGAATTGTAATTTATGTAATGGAAAGAATGTTGCATCCAACTCGTACTGAATATATTTTGTGAAAAAGTTGTTCTTGCAAAATACCTCTTGAAGTTTTCATATTTTTTGTGTGAGAATTCACTAAACAACCTTATACTGAAATTTAGAATCTACGCAACAAAAGAAACTGTATAGAGAAACAATCTTGTAAGGCCAACTTGATCTTGAGTTTGGCTGAACCATTTTCCTCTTTAAAAAACACACCAGAAAGTGTTTTGCACTACTAACATCGATCATTGATAAACTGTCTATGCTCTCCACACTTTCTTTGACGAGCACTTTTCTGCATAAAACATTGCATTTTAAGTATGATTATTGTTTATGATGTAGCAATTTTATATTAATATGTTTCATTTTAGTGGAAGGAAAATGGCAAAACTTTAGCCAAACTCATTTTAGAATATCTCTAGGAACACTGAGAGGTGCTCAATGCAAAAAGCGACCAATTACGAAAAAATTGTGTTCGTTTGTGAATAGCTGCGTCAAGTATTTGTGAGCAGAGGATGATTATCCTCGAGCGCTTTAGTTTATAACTATTTTAAATGTTTTTATTCAAATGGCACAAGAGGAAATTGGGAGGACATGACTGGCCTTGTTTCCAGCATATCACGAAGAAAGACTGGTCTCCAAATACTCTGAGAAAAAGGTATGTTAGAGAAGGATATCTTATTTAATTACTTATTTCTTTATTTGAGTAAGTAAAACTCTAAAGTTGGAGATTTCTTGCAGTTGAAATTTTTATTGTTTCATGCTTCAATTTCCATACTTTTTGGTTCTTTAAACGGCCCCATATTTTTTTGAATTGAATTTTTCATTTCGGAGCATTGCAGTGCAAACTTTAATGTTATCAAGAAAAAAACGTTAAATAGAATTTTAATGTGATTATCAAGAAGAAAATGTTAAAAAGAAACAATTATCATAGAGGTATAATATTTATTTTCAACATCATTAGCATTTTCTGTGATCAGCTTTTGTAAATCGATGAGAAAGTGAAGTTTTTCTCTGTGTGTTTGTATTTCTTCTGAATGTGCTAGCAAGGTCGAATATTTACGACCTATAAATATCAGAACGTTTTCTTTCTATTTCACGTTTTATTTTTAAAATGTTCTATTAAACTCTTTGTAATGAGTGAAAGGTGCTAATGACGGATATCATTGTCTTCTGTAAGAGAAGTGGACACTTGATTATTGTAAGAACAACCTCTGAAACTTTTACAGTTTCTTGTTATATAAAGGAAAATAACAACGAAGCAAATGCAAAAAGCAAAACAATTTTGGTAAATATTGTTCAGCGCTTACTTCACTACATTATACTGCAAATAAAAAAAGGTTATTCAGTCCTCGATCTATGAACTTCAAACCAATATTCCTTCGTAATATGGAATCTTGGTTGTTGTCTTTGATGAGATAATAATTAGTACGTTTACAGTTTGAATTCAATTTGCATTATATTTTTATGTTATATCTAAATTAATTATTGAGTTTCATTACTTGTAATCTAATTTGGACCGAAGTTTAACATATACCTTCCATTTGTAGCTTTCTCAATTCTACAAATAACAAATTATTTAATTTGTTTAGTGAATTAATTAGCGTCGTTGGACTTAGTGAGAGGAATGCCTTCAACTTGTTTCACATTCTGCTTAATTTCAGTTAACAAAAGATTATTTTGAAAATGATTGAGTACCTAATTTCAGATTCCATACTGTTGTATTCTGTGTACTTTAATTCATGTTTACGATTTCGTCTGAATACATGATTAAATTCTTTAAAGTTTACGTCATACAATATAAAAATATATATGTGATAACGGAATATAAAAAATTGCTATGTCATATACACTTTAAAGTCTGTTCTTTGAATATGACGCATTTTTGTTGGAATTATTATATTAAATTAATTCTTTGCAATAATTGAATATGAATAGTATAAAACCGCAGTAGTTATCTCACGCTGCGCTTCAATGCAAAAAAGTTTTTTAATCTTTATTAATTTCATGAACAAAATAATGAAAAGTACTAATTTCATTTTCTTTCCAAAAATAACTTACGGCGAATTGTTAAAATTGTATTTCTACATCAAAATCCGCGTCAAAATGTTTCGACTCTGCGGCCCAATCAGCTGCAGAACGCCTGCGCTATGACGTTCTTGAGTAATTCAAGCGTCGATAACCCGTTGTGCACCGGACGCTTATTGACACGGGAACAGACGGCCGCCCGTGGGGACCGGCAGTCTTCCGATTAAGTCTCCACCCCACCCCCTCCCTTTGCCACACCCCCTGTCGCCCTCCGCCGCCGCCCCCTCAGAGAACGCCGCAATGCGCAACACTGTCCGCCCGCCGCCCCCGCCTCCGAACCCCCACTTTCTCCGCCTGCCCCAACCCCCCACCCCACAACCTCCCAACACCCCCACCCGTTTCCAACCCTCCCTCCCACCCCTGAACGTCCCTTCCCCCAGCATTCACACGCACACCCACCACCAGCCACCCTCAAGCGCTCCGTCCACTTCCGACCGCCGCCGAGGGCCTCTGCGTCCCCGCTGCCGTCAGCTCCCCGGCGCCCGTCGCCTCTGTCGCCCCGCGGGGGCAGCAATTACTGCCTCACGTGGGGGGGGGGGGCGTAGCCGTCGCGTCGCCTCGAAGGACGCGGCGGCCCTCGTTAGTCGCGGGCGGCGGCGCTTGATTAGAAAGGCTGCAACGTCCGATCCCGTGCGTGCGCTAAGGCTAAGAAGCAGCAGTAGCCCGCCCCTCCCCCTCCCCGTCCTCTGAACGCGGAAAGGCCGCGCCCCGCCGCCAGGGGCGCCAGCGAAGATTGGGACTGCGTTCTCCGAGAGGCCTCTGCTTCGCCGCGGACCCAAATCCCTTTGTTCGTTGACACTTGCGCGACACGGGCTGACGCCGTCAGTGATATCCTTGCGATGAGCAGATTCGTCTATCTCCCCAGTGACCGTTGTTGCCCCCAACTCGGAGTGAACATAGAGCCAAATTTTATTTGTAATTGATTTCAGTGGTGCTTGATAATGAAGGACGGGTGGTTTAACTCAGTCGTCATGAAAAAATCTTGCGCTGCACTTTTTTGTGTAACTTTTTGACTAATAGCTGTTAACAACAAAACCATCCGTGGTACAGTTTTCTAAGAATCTGGTTGCACCTCGATTATAAAATTAACGTCAAAGAAGGGAAGATAGAAGAAAACTCAGAGGGGTTAGGGAAAGGAAACAAGATTACGAAGAATATTTCATTATGAGGATCGAATTAAGCACTGCGGTGGTGAAGAAAAATAGTTCGGAGAAAAAAATAGACAACAAAAATTATTCGTCAAAAACACGTTTCATTTTTAACGGAAATAAGTGCAAAATATACAACCTGAGATGTAACAGACTAGTAAAATATAATACTCCAATATTTGATATTAAGAAATATAAATTGAACTAAATAATTTACCCTCAATATTGTTTATTATTCCAAATAGGATTACACAGAATGAATTTGCATTCGTAAAAAGTGGAGGTATGTTAATAGTTCTAAAGATGTGTTTAGGAGAATCAATTTGACAATCGTTTATAAACGAATAATTTTGCAATTTCATATTTCTTCAAAATTGAATTTTAAATATCAACTACCTGACCTTGTACGAACTATGTGCATTCATTCATTTTCCAAGTTTATTTACAAATTGACTTCAAAAATGTCATACGCGTCAAGAGGCAATACAACGCGGAGAAAAGCATTTCACTCACTACCATATTTTTAAAATTTTTCCATCCGATTTCAATATAATGCGATTTCAATATATGTGCCGATTTCAATATAATATAATTTTAAATACTTCAGAAATATATTTCAATATCTTTCCCGGCTGTTATCAATCGGAAAAGTAAAATTCATTATCATTCATTTGTAGATAAGTTACTCGTGTGTGTATCTAAAGATGAAAAAGTGTTGAAAATTTTCTGAATGTGTGAGCGACATAATTGTGATTTTTGCATATACTCAGTAATTATAGGACTTGTGTGAGCGATTAGGTCAGTCTCAGTGTTAGCGTTCCGTGTGGGTTGAGAGAAGTAAAATAAAAAAAAAATATATTTTTCTTATGCCATTAGACATATCTTACTTATAAACTCCTGATATATTTGAAGTATCAGTATACTAGTGGACAGTGGCAACGAATACTCTTCGAGATGCCATATATTTGTTACACGAGGAGATATCCTTGTGTAATGTACAAGTATGTCTGGATGCATTATTATGTGAGTGTTGAATATGAAGAAATCGGACGAGTGAAAATCGGATTGCCAATTAAGTAATATGGAGATAAAATGCTGTGAAATAGCCATTGCAGGTACTACATCAGGGATTCCCAGCGGGGTCAGTATCGATTCGGTGTCGATTCGTTATCGATTAACGGGTTCGGTATCGAAAGATGATTGGGGTCAATAACCGAATATGAATTTGTAATTTATTCTTGTATATTTCGTTGCTTATATTTGAAAACAATTAATTATCAAGTTCATTAAATGTTTTTGTGATCAAATTCGTTTGTCGTCTTTAGTTTTAGACGTTCATACTTTAGACGTCGTGTTAAGTATAAGTCATTCTTACTTAACTTTAGTTTATGTAGATAACTGAAGAAATTGCAAGTATGCATTCACAATGATTATTAGAAACTCAACTACTCAAATGTGGCAGCGTCTTCGAATATTGAAAATCGAAATATTTATGAGAATATTGGTGTACGAAATTGTTACATAATGCATATCTGCACGTTATCGTTATGGATGACGTATATTATAGAGAAAACGTATGGGGTTCGATGAAGCAAACAATTCTCTTCAAATTCAAAAGGGGTCTATGGGAAACGCTAAAAACGTTGGGAATCCCTATACCACGTGTTTAGTAAACATATTACATCCTGTTTTGTAGTTATTAGTTTGAATTGGAAGTTATTGGTCTCAGGAAACCTGCCAGTGGACGAAATAATGATATTAATGAAATTATCTCCGATGTTTCTCCTTCGAATTCTTCGTATATAAGAAATATATATCAGTAGAAAATGTCGATACTATATTAATATCGATATTTTTGTAAAGATATCGATGTTTTCGAAATATTGATATTTCTTTTTATTTCCATTCGCGAGGCATTATTGCAATCGCATTCGCAATTCTCCTTTCAGTCGTCTTTCACTCTGTGCCTTGTCTGTTGCGTCTATTTATTACGATTTATTTAATCCTTAGTAATAAGTCCGTATTTATGTGCCAGCGCGCGCGCGAACCTGTAATGCGCTGAAAGCGTCAATAAAGGCCCTTGATGGCGTCACTAATATTTTGTTTCCTTTGCTACGTCACCGCTCGCATCCCAATCCTTTGTTACCTGTAATTGGTGAAGATTGCCTCTGTCTAGTGGGTGGAGGTGATTACAGTGTCTGAAATCCTCGGTCACAACTGTTACGGGTTGACATCCTGCCGAAGATGGTGTGATGTTTAGTACTGTTTAAACAAAAGTTTGGAAATATTACAGCTGAATATAATTTAAAAGTATATTTATCTTAATATCTAGGCAAAAAAACTAAAAGTTCCTTTTGAATCATTCAATATTTGCAAAAAATAAGGAAGATGGAATTGTTTTTAATCTTGTTTCATATCTAGGATTTTTCACGCGTCTTCATTGAGCTGATACTAAAATAAAGAGTAAGTTTGAGTAATAGTTGTTTGATATAAATGTTATTTGGTGTTCTATTTAATTTATGTTTCGATCATCATTTGACTGGTGATGAACCACGGAGCACACGTTATTTGTCTTAAGTGCTTGTTTTTAAAAATTTCATTTCATGGAGGTTAGATGTGTTGGGTGAATGAGTGATTTGTAGTGCACGCTAGGAAGTTGGTGCCTTTTCTTTCGCGAGTTTTCAGATTCCTGTTCTGCTAAGCCCAGAGCCTGAGAGTCGATAAGTGTATGGTCAGTGCACAAGAAAAGTGGCGCGTCATCTCGAAGTTGTAATTGTGCAGAACAAGGCCCTCTTGTTTGTAAGCTGTCGTCATGAAACCTTTGCTACCAAAATGTACTATACTGTAAACATATTTCTTCAGTTAACACAAAAATGATTTGGATATTTGATAATTCAGATAATGGTTTTTGGTTTGTCACGTTTCTTCCACCCTAACAATACGTGTAGAACATGTTCGAAATACACCCCCATTTATGTGTGGTAGGTAATAACTGTGACTGAAAAAATCTATACTATGTCTATTTGCTGTGCTGTTTATATTTTCAGTAACAAGTTGATTTTATCTTAGAAGAGGCCTACTATGAAAGAATAGAATCCCAATTATTCTGTTTGCTGAAGGACGGCAAGCAGTGTGTGCATTGTAATTCAAGAATAGACGAATTGCATATGTGTGGGGTCTATTATTCAATTAAGACTGTCATTTTCTTCAGCATCGATCTGCACTGGGTTCCAGGCAAACAGGCCAAGGGTAAGTATCCTGCGACGTGTTATGCTTCTTGACTTGTCATTTCTATAGAGAAGGCGTTGGTATTAAAGATCTGCGTGCCTTTAAGGAGCCACCCGTGAAAATCTCTGCTGAGGAGAACCAGTTCGATATATTTTCTTCTGGATTTTTTTCCAAAAAGTAGGAAAAAGTAATATTACGATACTTTGTGTTTCTAGTTATTATTATTATTATTATTATTATTATTATTATTATTATTATTATTATTACAATATTTCTTGAGGATATTTTTTTTAATCTTTCCGTCTGATGAGATTATTCTCGATTCTACCAGCAGCTATTGACATTTTCTTAAGAAAAGTAAATGTATTCCATTTTGGCAGAAAAAAATGAGTAGTTGTCAAACGTGCATTCACACACTTACACACTACGGTGGTAGCAGTTGCGCCAAGGCTGTAATTTATTTTGTCTTCCCCTTTAATTAGAATGTATAACAAATGAGAGATACAATTACAATACTTGTACACATTTTCAAAGCAGTGCAATAGCACTAACCCATGACGCCGAGCACCTCACGAAAACAAAGACTGCACCGATGCGTTTTATTATCGAAAAAAGACAAAAAATTATATGACGAGTGAGGACTAGTACAATGTGCGCAGGTTTTTTTTAGCTCGGAATATTTACTACATGTACAATATTAGGTTCAATTATGAATGAACATAGCAATGAGCGTTTTTGATAATATTTAATAACAAAAAAATATCGTTTCCCTTGTAATAGGAACTATTTGCATCGGCAAAGAAACAGCAGATTTGATTTGGTAGCACTACTGTCGTTATAACTAAACTATCCACTTCTCGCGCATCTTGCAAATGATTGCAGAAGAAAAATAGCGCGAAGAGTGCATTATATTCACTGCTCAGAGGACTCTCATCCTTTGGTAAAAGGAACAAGGGAAGGGAAAACATGTAATCGAGATGGAGGTCATTGACCTAGAAACTATTGTCACTACTCGTTACCAGCATATTCAATCTGTTAGAACTACACAAGGAAACAAATACGCAATACCCTTATAAAAATAAGAACCGTTTCCGTTTTAGATAGCAATTTCCTCGACTCGCCCCATTGTCCTTGACTCTTGAGGCCCGTGCGTGCCACACACCCGTCATTTTCGACTTTTCCGCCATCCTGGAAGCGGGCATCACTTCCACGGCCCCGCTTTCCCTCCCCGCGCGTGGGAGCGCTTCTCAGGGCGGAGATCTCTGCGCGATTGGCTTCGAGTAACGAGAGGCGTAATGACTTGCCTGCGAGCACTGTCGCCTTCCTATTTCGCCACCCAGAGGACGACGCAACGCTCAATAAAGTTTTACGAGTAAATGATACGTAATTGCCTTCAGTTTCTAAATAAGGTTGGTGGAATGGAATGTGTTCCATTTAATTTGTGTCCTATTTAGTGTTCTACTCTGAAAATTCGGTTTCTCGGATTTACTAATTAACTTGAATTCAACTGGAAAGTGAGTGGGGGGGGGGTGATTCGTTCTGTTGCACTTGCATAGTATTCCTTATACGTTTTAAATTACTTAAACTTTAATATCAATTTTAAAATGTCTGTCAGTGCATCTTGCATTCAGTTGCTCCTAATGATACCGATGCTAAATCTTTTCAGTTGTCTCGGTAGTAGTGCACGAGAATAAAGAATTGATGATTGGCGATCATTGAATTTGTAGTTTTAATTCATTACCTCCCGTTTATAGCATCACTGCTTGGCGAGTATTTTTGAGTCACGCATTATACACCGACATATATACGTACGTGCTCCATTTTTTGTGGAGTCAACCTCATCACACCATAACCTGTGAGGCCCTACACTTGAAAAACAAATTATAAGCAATTATGTTTGTAGCGGAATTTTGGGTAGAAATCTTGCAATCTTGACCAACCTGTTTGACTTCCAAATTTGACTTACATTTTTTTAAAGTAAATCCCACAAGAAAACTATCAGAATAGTGTGTTTCATTAAAGGAGAATTTTTTCAAATTTATCTTTGTTTTCAGACATGACGATGAACATTGATAAAATGCAAAATTTAAGTACAAGGATATGAAGTATAAGAAAATAAAAATTAAATATAATAAAAAATATTGGACATCTAATGTTACGAAGACAAACATGAATGGCATTCTCCTTAGCCTCCATGTTCTGTTTCACTTATCTCACGGAATGTCCCCTGTTTTCAAGACACCTGAAGTGTCGGTCACTTTATCTCCGAGAGTTAGCAGTTATTAGTCTTTATTTGCCTGTTAGCTGGTAATGCGCTGTCGTTAAGAGGTGTCGCTCTTAAGTGGAGGTCGTTACCATCGCGGATGCCTCGAATGCCATTTCAACTCGTCGCTGTTCGCCGGTCCGTTGCTCTTGGCGCGAGTCACGTGCGCAGAGGAAACTATTTGAGGCGAACCGCCGCTGCGCCGCGTGGGTTGCTTTGTGGCTGAGCGTTCAACTGCTAGCTGCGTGTTGACACAGGCACATAAGACTCAGAGCATTATAAGCAGGTAGAGAACTTCGGAGCCTCAGATTGAATTTTGATTTATTAAAGTAATTGAAAATTTTAATAAATTAGTAAATACAGTATGTAATTAATATTCCTGTTTATTTATATAAACAAAAATTTGTTGAATGTTTAAGTTCTTCCCAAAAGTATACACACTTTTTAGTAAAATGTTGTATTTTATTTTAATGACAAAATTGTTTTTATATGAAAGGTCGATATATTTTCTAAACAGCTTCTGGGATAGACATTCGAACAGATACGACACATGGACAGGACAGAAGGACAAGCGAAGCGATGTTTTGCCGTAAACAAATTTTGAGGTATCAAGGACACACACTACACAACGTGTTAAAGGAAGAAGTAATGTACTATATTTAAGGACACGAACTACTCACTTTCTCGGCTCCCCGAGACCTTCAATACGATGTTTTCTGCTGAAAAGTCACATTTTCTGAAGCATTGCATAACTTTATGCTATGTATGTAGTATGAGAGAAAGTAAAAATAGTGATATAAAAAAATACGTTGCGACACACACACACAAAAGGAGATGAAAAGTTGGGAACGAAACTAGAAAAAACAAAGAAAACGCGTGTGGAACGAATCTAGTGAATGTGATTAGAACTAGCAACGCGTACCTATTCCACTTATTTTTTCAGGGATTTTTCCAGCTTTCAGGGGGTGTCGATTTCTGTTATCCGCGCCGAGTACCCATTATGACCTTCATGGGGACACATATTAACCTTTACACTAGGCACTTGCGGGCATTTGTCTGTGGTCGGCAGGCTCACAAGGCTTTCCTCAACAACACACATGCACTGAGTAGGCACACGTCTAGCCTCGTCCATCCACGGCGGTAGTAGCTATTCCACATTTATTGGCTAACGGATAATGGAGTGGGCACGAAAGTGTATAAAAATGTAATTATTCTTTGCTATATTCTGTCACTGTTTTAGTTCTTTTCTTGCATCTTTGTATAAGAAATAGTTCACACTGTCCACCACACAGGGAGCACACACAGTACTCTTTCACTTCGTGGTGATGTGAGGTTGCGCAGATTTTGTAATGAAACCCATGAGTCGCTAGTCTTGTGATCACGTGTCTTACTTAATTCCTGGTTTGTTTCTGTTAATGATGATGTCTTGAAATGAAATTCAAAACTGCCTTTTGCTTAATATTTTGATCTTTATTGCTAGATGTTTTTACATTGAAATGTACTTGACGACTGAGCTCAATCTGAACTCGGAACAAAAGACACTCGCCAAAGATGGCGCTGTTGGATCAGTTTTCCAGTATTACCAACATAAATATCAAAATGCTCTATGATTACTAACAGTTTCCGTCCATTTTCTTTCAATCATGATATCTGTTGAGTAAAATTCTGTTCATATTCCTCTTCTCTTCTTTTTTCTTTCTTCAAACACTCCTTTCTGTTTGAATGGGTCAGATGCCTTTGTGCAGTCAATAAAGACTGCGTAGTATTATCCCTTTGGCTGTTCCAGGGCTTCTTCTATTTCGTCTATTCCCCGTTTAAGTGAATGAGCTAAGCGGATGGCGGCGGGCGTGAAAGCGTGTGTGCGTCCGCCTGGCGAGGGCAACGGTCGCGTGGCGGGTGGCGCGGGGAGGAAGGGGCGGGGCGGGGCGGGGCGTCTGGAGGAAGAGGAAGGAGGAAGCGCGCGCGAAAGCCTCTTCCGCCGCCAACGCCCCCTCCCCTTCCCTCCCCCTTCCCCTCAAACGTCGTCTCGTAATGCCACAACCATCTTGCTCCGAAGGATCGGGTTGAGCTATTAAAACTAATTACGCTTGTGAAATCGGCTTGTGACTTGCTAGTAAATTGGAGCTTATTAGTATTTACGAGTATTTAAAGGAGGCAAATGGAATAACTACTTAGTTGTATTTTTAAAAAAACTATCTTTCATTCACTCTTCCCATTCATTCGCTCACTTGGTAATTCAATCGTTCATTCACTCATTCATCCACGTATTCATTCATCCGTTATTCTCATTTTCAACATATCAGATATATTCGAAAGACGAAATATTAATTCATGTATTTACTGTTCCATACAAAAGATAAAGTTCGGTGAAAATTAAAACTCGTTTTGAGAATACCGTTCATGGTTGTTAATGGGTGTTTAATATCAATTATAGATTAAAGTAAAAATGATATGCTCTTGCGAATGAAATTATCGTTTCCTGACTTTCAAATATATAATTCAATTTAACTAATTTTAATTTCAATTTCACATGATAAACAAAAATTCATAATTTCCAGAGACCGAATGTGTGAAAATTATTTGATTGTACTCGTGAATCCGGCCCTGAATGGGCCTTTTTGAAATCACTTTGTGCACAATCACGCGTCGTTTCAACAAATATATTGCTAATTATTCACGATATACACGTCAACACACAATGTAGCTTCGATCAGCCTGTTCGATTTCCATGACCATATACTCCACTCCTACGCCGTCCACCTTTTTACTGCCTTTACACCTGTTTACTTACCGATGCCTCAACATTTAATTTAATGCCATTTGCGTAACTATAATCGTAATATGTTTGATCGCTTTGTATGTATTAATACATTTTTCAGCATCTATATCCATGTGACGCCATTCGTCCAGCACACTTACATTACTCCTCTCGACTAGATACCCTTTCCTATAACTTGTTCCGTTGTCTCTGTCCCACTTTACTCGGCTCCGCCGCCAAAACTTCCGCTCAGAGAGGCGATCGGGGAGGCATCGCGTAGAGGTCACGAGCTGCCCCGCACCGACACTCCCTCCCCCGACACCTTCGCCCCCCCCCCCGCACCAGCGGTCCCTCCCGCCCTCCGCGCCATGACACGTCCTCTGAATCTAGAATAAAGCACTAAACCGCCCCCTCACGCTCCGTCTTCCCATCACTGCACTGCCCAGCCCCACCCCGCGCCACTTCGCCACACAACGCCTTAAACCTGCCAGCCCCGCCACACCCCGCGTCCTCCTCACCATCTCTTACCACCCATCAATCCCCGATCCTGCCACTCTCCCCCACCCCATCCCGCTTCTCCCGCTCTATCCCACCCCACTTTACCACGACCAGCCCTGCTTCAACCACCTCACCCCCGCTTCAACCACCTTACCACCCACCCATCCATCCCGACACTCCCACCCTCCCCCACCCCATCCCGCTCTATCCCGCCCCACCACGCCCCGCCCCGTCCCACCCCATTTCAACGCGATCTGCCCCGCTTCAACCACTCCACCCCACCCTTATCTTCCCCATCCTCTTCGCCACGCCCCACTTCGCCACACGCCGCCTTAAACCCGCCATCTCTTACAACCCACTTCCACCCATCGATCCCCAACCCTCCCTCCCTCCCTCCCCCGCCCCATCCCGTTCTATCTCAGCCCGCCCCACCCCACTTTACCGCGACCTGCTCCGCATCAACCACCTTACCACCCACTCTCACCCATCCATCCCGACCCTCCCACCCTGCCCCATCCCATCCCGCTCTATCCCAGACGACCCGCACCGCCCCGCTCCGCCCCGGCCCACCCCATTTCAAAACGATCTGCCCCGCTTCAACCACCCCACCCCACCCTTATCTTCCCCCTCCTCTTCACCACACCCCGCTTCGCCACACCCCACTTCGCCACACCCCACTTCGCCACACCCCACTTCGCCACACCCCGCCTTAAACTCGCCATCTCTTACCACCCACTTCCACCCATCGATCCCCAACCCTCCCTCCCTCCCTCCCCTGCCCCATCCCGTTCTATCTCAGCCCGATCCACCCCACTTTACCGCGACCTGCTCCGCTTCAACCACCCCTTTCTCCCTAATCATCCCTCTCCTGTGTCCCGGCCCCAGTTTCTTTCGGTTCTGCACCGCTCCGCCTTCCGCTCCTGCCGGGGCGGTGGTTCCGCTTTCCGACATCGCGCTCTTCCGCGCCCTGCCCCCCCCCACCCCTTCCACCTTCCCCGCGCGCGCTCACCTGGACGTGCGTTTTTCCTCCGCCGCTAACGAAGCCTACGTGACACCTCGCTAAGGCAGCTCATCTTCTCGAGGAAGCGGACGCGACGCCGGCGAAGGACGCGGAGGACCCTGACACAGAAGTCAAACTCCGCGGCAGGTGAGCATTATTTTCAGCAGGCTTTGTCGTAGGAGAACGTGGACACAAAAAATACTCACAGATTTTTTAAAATTTATAATGTTATATTGACTTTGTTATTGATTTTTGGCTTGAAATTTATGGTCCGAATATTTTTTCGTTATCTCACTTTAAATTTTTAGACGTCCACTTGTCGCCAAATCTGACCTGCCGTAGAAAAAGTTGTGAGTTGAAACACGTCAACGTATTGATATCGTTAGTAGTTGGACTGTCGCGAGCATTCCAGACCGTCAAAAATGGCCTCATAATGTAACCCGTAGGCCCCAAAGGGACACGAGCTCGCGCTCTGAAGGGCGAAGATGCATCGTTGAGTCGCGCCTGAAGAAAGGTCCAAAGCGTGTGACACGGGCTGCGTGTGTGCCTCCAGCTGGGAGGATCGGCAGCACACTATGGCCTGTGTCACACGAGCGTTACGTTGACGCACGTTTGTATCGCGATGCAAAACGCGCGTCGTAGATTGACACAGTATCGTATGCGGAACGGTCAAAGGTCTCGTGGAGATAGTGCGTTATTCTACGACGCGCGTTACTTCTTGCGCTACAAACGCGCGTCAACGCAACGCTCGTGTGAAATGCCCTTATGGCGCTGTCTTATAAACCGTACAAAATCGGCATCATTCACATACACAAGTGATTTTTGTCACCATTTAAAATAATATTTAGAGTATTTATTTTGTTCTCGAGATAATTTGTATCAAATGTAATTATCAAATATACACGCACCTCAGTGGATGAGTGGTTATTTTACTGGCCTCTGGTGCGTGGGTTCGGTCCCAGCTGAGATTCGTGGAATTTCTAAGGGCGGAAAATTTACAGTAGCCGTCTCTTGCTTGTGTCGTGTAAAGATCCCTGGCAGGTGGCCGACAAAATTAAATTCCTCCGCCAATTTCCTGTCCTAGCCAGATATCACGTTCTCCCAACCAGAAGGTCTCGGATGTAGTTAACCGAAAGCAACATCTGGCGGAGAAAGCGGGACTCAAATCCCATGCCCTCCAGTGGGGCGCCCACAGGGCACATCTGCGCGCGGACGGTTTCCGGGGACGCGCGCCGGGGGTTGGTTTCAACGGAAGCCTGGGTCGAATGCACATTTGCGGAACTTTTGCAAGCAGCCATGACTTCGCACAAAACCTCTTGCGATAAATAAAATAGATCTCCAAATATCTACGCTGAAAATTCTCTGGGGTTGGTGCCATATTTTAAGCCTGAAAACTTCAGAAGCATCTATTAAACCTTGTAGAAATAATGAGGTTGTCTGCAACAGGGGTTTTCTAACTGAGTTATTCTTTGTTTTGTTGTGCTAAGGGGAAAGCTGGGAAGAAAAGGCTTCTGGCATTACTGCCGAAATTATAACTACAGGTAACAGCTGTGTTCTCGCACAAAATTAATAAATTAAATATAAATAAATAATTTATAGAATTTTTTAAAATAAAATTTACATTATTTTATTAAATTATATTATTTTATAATTTTTTATTTTATTTATAAAATAAATTTTCGAATATCTACGCTGAAAATGTCTGGTTGGTGCCATATTTTGAGCGTCAAATTTTTGGAAGTTTCTATTAAACCTTGTAGCAATTGTGAGGTTTGTCCGAATTTGCTCTGCATCAGGGGAGTTTCCAACAGATTTATTCTTTGTTTTGTTGAGATAAGTGGAATACTGAGAAGAAAAGGCTTATGGCGTTCGTGTCGAAATTATGTAACTTTATCTGCGAATGGGCGGTAGAACGTCTGGAGGTGACATTCGTAAATGCCAATTCCTGGATTAGTGACAGCCCGCAGGAGGCTTTTGGACGCTAAACGAGTTTGGCACTAATGTCTTCCCTCTCAATTGTAGAGGCGCGAAAAATCTTGGGAGCCTGTTATCTACTCATAGAATAGGCAAGACCAAAACCAAAACTCGATTGCACGGTTGAGGTTCCTCAGCGGTGGTCACAGCAACGACAGTGAATTGTGGCTGGGTCGGAGCTACTGCGATAGAGAGGGAGGACAGAGAAGAGGGCATTTTTGTTTCATTGAATGGTGATCCGGGGCGCATTCACTACTAAAGTCGTTATTCCCGTAATTGTAGTGCATGATTTCATTGCGTGAGCTTTCGGTGATCTACCCGCTGCTGGCTGGCGACATCCGGCGCCGACCTCCTTCGGCTTGCGGGAATTTCCCCAGATAATTACCTCCCACCAACGAGGCACCGCCCCAGCCGGGACAACCTCTAAGTTCCTGACCGGTCTCCTGACATGTGTGGTAGTGTAGTGGATGTAAGTGTAAGTCTAAGTGTGTGTAAGGAGTGAGGATAGAACAAGAAAGGGGAAAGAAAGATCGCGTGTGGCCCATGGCCCGTAGGAAAGAGAAGATGAGGGTGTCTGAAAAGAAACGACGAGGTGAACTCGTCAACACTGGACTTCAGAGGCGGCCGCGGCAACGAGCGTGAACCAATCGGCAGCGTGGGATGGAGATGACGAGACTACTGCTGCGCAAGACGACAACAGCGAGGCGGTGAGTGCGGCACTACATACCGTCGGGTCGGAGCGGCCCTGACAGAGTCGGAAGTCGGTGACGGGGCGGGGCCACTATAGTATACAGCGTCGGCGGTACAGGTGAGGGAAGTCTGCGTCTGCTGCAGGTGAGTTGTAGCAGTATCCTATCAAAAATAGTTGAATTTTCGGTGCACTTATTAACACAAAAGCCTAATAAAATAATAGACAGCCTTGAATAACGGAGAAAATAAATAACGCAGTAATATTTAGTTCAAGTTTCATTTTTTTCAAGTTTCGTTCAAGTTTAGTTCAAGTAGGGGGAGGCATTCTCATTTGAACAAGAAAAGCTTGAGTAATTTTGAAATATTTACTGACGATTTACATGAGATTTGATGGATGAGACTGCGAGGAATGGGGAGCACTTTTATTTTAAACAGAGCCGCAGTAAATGGCGCTTCTAAAGAGTATCTGGCAACATTGAATAAGCTAGTACAAATAACTTGAAGTCCGTGTGTACTTCGAAGAAACATTTTTGGAGATCTCAATTTACCGTGTATATCGTGGTAAGGGATATAAGTAATATATAGATATGATATGAAGTGTGATGTAGACTCAGTCAGTCCAGCCTTGAAGGAGAATCTTTCCCAGTTTGGACGCCATGAGGTGCCGTCATCCTCCGAGCACAGAGGCAGCGAGAGAAAAATGAAAAGTAGGGCTCCCAAACGCCCTTTGTGTCGTATCGCGCCGCGCGTCCTTCTCCTTATTGTCGCGCGATTCTCACAGCCTTCCGGCGCCCGAAAGGGCTCTAATATAGAAGAGAGCTGAAGATCGTATTGCGTGTAATTCATTTGAAGGAAAGAATTTTTGAATTCGTGTGATTGAAAGCGTGCGTATTAATGGTGTTATTACTACAGATCGTAATTTGTAAATCAGCTTACCTCGGACTATAACAACTAATTCAGAAAAAATCTAGCTGTAAATTGATTGATGATTCTAGCGCGACAACTTTAAGGTTATTAGTCCCGTTAGTGTAGTGCGTGTTTTTATTGCGGGAGGTGGCAGTGGTTTTCCCCCGCTGGATGGCGAGATCCGGTGACGACCTACCCGCAGGCTCGCGGGGTTCTCTCCAACCAGGTACCTGCAAAGAACGGGGCACCGCCCCAGCCGTGCCAAGTTCTAAGCACCTGACTCGTCTCCCGAGTAGTGCATGTAAGTGTAAGCGTGACTATGATGATGTAAGGTGAGAGGACAGGGCAAGGATAAGGAAGAAAAGATTACGGTAGTTTATTAGGGTACTGCTCCGGAATTCGCCTGGGATTGATCGGAGAATCCACGTAAAACTATCGATCAGAGCAGCCGTCCGCTAGAATTCTCCTCCAGATTACAAATGAATTGACACAGCTCTCGAGCTAGTGTGGGAAATTCGGGAAAGTCGGGACTCGAACCCTAGGACCTCCCAGTGAGAGGTACTACAGTGACATCAATTGTTGCCCTGAGCCACCTTCGCAGATCCAAGCTGAAATAAGAACCAATAAGGGGAGGAGGAATCACATTCCTGCACAACCTCACCGCAGAGACGCTCCCACAGGTGCGGAGGCGGCGCGCGAAAGCCGAAGCCCTTGGCGCTTTTTCTTTTGTCCCCTCCACAGTAACCCTGTGGAGAAGGGGAATTTATTCTCTTTAAATTTTTATGCATTGTACTGCTGCCTTGCGGTTTAAGCAGCTAGAGGCGGGGATTTTTCTTACAGCTACTTTTACATTCTAGACCTAAAGTTAACTTACTTGCACTTTGGCATTACTAACATACACTAAGATCAGTTCTGTTATACTATATACTAAATAAATTGTTATTTTATGGGTTCGTGATTTTTCTTTTATCTACATTCACACATCATTCATACTAGTTTCATTGTATACATAACCATCTATTCTTCCCATTCATTCGCACTTGAGCGGCGGCGATGGTGTAACGGTGAGCGTACCGGACTGTTGTACCCAAGTTTGCGGGTTCGTGGATTTTTAAGGGCGAAAAAATCCTTCGTACGCCTTCCTTCGGAGGGGAAGTAAAGCCGGCTGTCCCATGTTAGTAGATTTACTTGCATGTAAAAGATCCTCAAGCCTAAATGACGCCTCTGAGCTAAATTCAAACCGCCTGTTTCTCGCCCAAGAAATACCTCCTTCCTCTGCTAGTTGGAGAAAGAAGCGTAGCGAAATTTGCGTGGTATGACGGAAGAGCGGGCCTGATGGCCCGAGTCTCGCCGCGTAAAATAAGGCAAATTCAATTCAATTCAATTCACTTCACTTGGCGCCGAGGGGCGGCTCCTACGCCGAGGCCCCGTCGCGTAGCGTCGCGCCCTTCGCCTGCCCGAATGGGTCGCCGTCGGAATAAAGAAGCGATATGCATCTGCGCAGGCCGAACCTTCGGGTCCCGCGCTTTGCCACATGCTGACTTCTCTGAGAAGAGAAGGATGTGTTTTACAAGCGTCCTCGTTTTCTCTTTCGCTCTTCGAAGAAGTTGAGGAAGGCTTCTGGGAGATTTTTGCCGCCAGCTTAAGGTAAATTTCTGGCACTCTGTGGAACGCACTTTCTGATTCTAGAGATTGTTTTAACTTGAGGTGTCTGTGTGTTATGTAGTAATTTTGAAGTGATAAGGTGATAAGATATTCAAATACATGAATTAAATGATACTGTCGGTGCCTTCCAGGAAAACTGAAGTCAATGTTTTTCTGGCCCCTCTAGAGTTCTAATTTGATTCCCCATATAAATATGTGTGGAGTGGAAGGCATGATTCCGGAATCAACCGCATGAAACATATAATAGACAACTTTACCCCCTTTTGCAAAGGATTCGGAAGGAACATTACCTTTTTGTACACAATTTCATTATATACCACAACGTATTATGTGAATTAATGTAGCAGTAATCATATTTTTATTTATAGATACCATTTATATTTGTTTATATTTCATCTTAATAGTATTAATTTGGTACAATTGGCTGATTGCCAGGTGGATACC
This sequence comes from Gryllus longicercus, assembly GCA_038098605.1. Lineage (NCBI taxonomy): Eukaryota > Metazoa > Arthropoda > Insecta > Orthoptera > Gryllidae > Gryllus > Gryllus longicercus. The sequence goes on along the minus strand of JAZDUA010000298.1, from coordinate 1,731,060 downwards.
ATTTGCTTACAAATTTACAATAAACACATGTACAATAAGAAAACAAATTAAAATACATAAAAGAAACTACATTTATTTGTACTACTATTACTACTTTTACAATAAAAGATGGTACAATACAAGACCTTCCTTTAGAGACCTATATAAACCCAACTATTAACATTAATAATTCAAAAAATATGCACACACAAACTGTACGTACGTACAGTTCTTACAGACTACTGATAAGCATATTAACCTCCATCAGATTAATTACGTCCACACGTACCTGTAGATATATACGAATTTACCTATTCCTATACATATACATGAATGCCCATTCACATATATACCTATAACACATAAAAGTACATATGCACATATACAGTTCAGATACAATATAAGTAGTACCCACATACTATACATGCATATGAAAACGTTTACATTGACAACATACCTACACAGATACCCAGTCGACAAGTTTCTTTTTAAATACACTTACGGGACTAGTGACGTTAGAAGTTGACGCTCCGGGAAGCACTAATCATTCAGACAATCCATTGCCTGGGATGTAGCAAGCGCTACATTCTCGGTATTAATTATGTAATAGATGGTGGCCGGAAATAAAAAGAATTCTCTGCTTCCGATCGAGCAGAGCCGCGTAGCACTGGGAAGCTCCGCACCACAGAGCGGGCAGCCACCGAAGGGTTGCGCTGCCTTTGCGCTCGGCCCGCGAAGGCCCAACACTCAGCTCTTGGATTGTGGGAGCGGTTCTTCTGTAACATTGGAAGGGCGTCTTTCGCTAGGATGAACATTACTTCCGCCGAACATGCTACTCTCGCCTCCAGGTAAATTGGATTGTCTTTGCAGATTTCTTTACCTGTTAAGATAGGTAGACACTGACTTCACCTAATATTTGCTTGTATGTATGTAGTTGGCGCGACAGCCCGTTGTCGGGATGAGACCTACCTCGGACGTCAGTGTCACGCGGCCATGGGTTAAGGGGGTACGTGTGGTGAGCACGTAGACATCTCCACGCCGTATTCCGGTCTTCTCAACCTGAGAAGTGAGTTTTCTCATCGTCACACAGCAACGTATACTGGGGCATTGCAAGGAAAACGCACACTATAGTCTTGGCTCGACCGGGAATCGAAACCGGAGCTGCAATATTTGCTTAAGGAATATAATTATTAATTCATAGAGAAATTGATATAACATCAGTTTCGTGGTTCACTCTGCTCCTATATTCTGAATTAAAGCAACAAAGACAGCGACGTTTAAACGGTGAGAGCTGATCTGCTCTAAAATGTAAAACAACGTCTACCTGAACGAACACGAACTACCCGCACTCACCTCCAACTCTTTTGTTTCCTTTGTTAGCTCTTCTATTCGACGTACCTTTTTGCATCCTGGCAAAGTATTGTTTTCAATCTCTTGTTCTTAGAATGTAATAATACTAATACTTTCATAAATAATAATACAATATCTGTCGACGTTTGAGACTGAAAATTGAATAGCTTCAGTTGCCACTAGGACGCGTATTTTCGGTAGAACAGATGGAAGTCTTCCAGATGGAAATTTGTATAATCGCACGTAAAATACTTAGTACTCTGAATTCGTTAATACAAATACCAAGACATTTTTAGGATCCTCAAGTAAAAATTCATTACCGCTAATACTTTTCTACAGTTGAAAAAATTGTTGGTACATAATGCATTTTTACATTAAATTAGATTAGAAATTTTATTTTAAATCAATTTAATACTTACCTTTAATTTTTCGACTATCATTTTCAATGGCCTCAAATTAATTACATTAAATATTTCGGAAATGTTCTGTTCCTGCATGTAACTATTTCTAGATCGAAGACATTGTTACACAGAGCTCTTCTTCCCACGAGTTGGAAAGCGTGCAAAATTCGAACGTCCTTTCTTCAGTATGTATGTACATGGAGCGACAGCCCGTGGACGGACTCAGGACTACCGGCGACGTCCCTGCCACGCAGCCATGGGTTAAGGGGGTACATGTGGTTAGTACGTACTCCGGTCTTCTCAACCAGTTTTTGGTATTCCGGTCTCATTCCATATTCCGGTCTTCTCAACCTGAGAAGTGAATTTGCTCACCATCACACAGCAACATTACAAGGAAGACGCCCACTATATTCTTGGGTCGACCAGGAATCGAACCTGGGGTAGTGGAAAGCGGGCACGCTGACCAAGTTGCTACTCACGATCCCCGTTTCTTGAGTAGTCTCGAAACAATTTGCTTGCGCGTGCAGAGCACCGGTGGCAGGGGGAGCCGTCCGCGCTATCAGGGGCGACGATTCAGCGTCGCGCTGATAGTTGTGCTGGCGATAGGCGCCCGCGCCTCGCGGCGGCAGGCACGCGCAACGCACCTGCGGATGGCGAAAAAACATGGAAGTTTTCAAAACAGCGATATTAGCGAGCAGAAACAACCAGATTATACCGTCGATGTTTGGCTTTCCATGGTTTCTGCAGATCGATATATTTGTTCAGAAACATTGATGATTTAGAAAAAAAAATGTCTCGTGTTAGAAATAAAATAGCCAGTACCTATCTAATATCTTTATGGATTGTTCGCAATCAACAGCCATTGTTACTGTGTTGGATAACATATCCAGTACCTATCTAATATTTTTATGGATTATTCGCAATCAACAGCCATTCACTGTGTTGGACCACGAGACGACATGTAACCGTTTGCTATTCGCAACCTTTCTCCAGAGTTATTACCTGCTTTGATCAGCGTTTTTTTATTGATTTGATTTTTTAGAACATTGATTAGAAAATTAAGACAGTCAAATTTTAGGTAGAATATACATTAAATTAATATTGATATATGATTTATCACGTTAGAAGCAGAACATGTTTCATCACATTTAAAATATCTACATTTTAAACATCAATGTTTTGTCGATGTTTTCATCAACATATAAAACCTTTTGTTGATGTATCGAAGAATCGATCTATCGATGTTTTGCTAACATTTGCCATCACGAGGCGCACCGTAGCAGGGCTGGGACGATGTTCAAGGTGATTGATTACTAGGCACTTGGCGGTGATGCCCACTGAGATTGCTTCAGGTCCTCCCCTCGTTTTCAACCTCTTTACCTTTGCCCTCTCCCACACCTCCGTGTCCTCTCTCACCCTGCTTTCGCTGTAGCCTTCGTTTTCACAACCACTCTTGCTCTCTTTCACACTCGCCCTTGAACTTCCTTTCCCTCTCGCCCTTGCGTTGCTCTTGTCCCTGCCCTTACCCTCGCTATCGCTCTTGATCTAGCCGACGCCCTAGCTCTTGCCTCCGCTCTCGCTTTTGCCTTCCCCTTTGTGCACGTTCTTGCCTTCGCTCCAGCCATTCGCCGCAATTTTCCCGTTTCCTTACTCTCGCTGTCGCCCCGCCTTCTCAACACCATCGTCTGGACCTCCCCTTTCTTCCCCTCACCTCTTCTGTTTGCACTTACCATTCCTCCTCCACCTTCGTCCTTGACGTCATTATAATGTGGACTGTTACAATTTTGAATTTTGTAAAATGAAGGAATAATTAATATCCTTTAATTTAATAATTTTCCAAATATTCTGCACTGTAGTCTGCAACATCACTTCACCATCGCTTGTATCACCATACGTGTGTACACACGTACATTGGACATGAGGCATTGCTACATTTATCTGAGATATTCTAACCAACACGAACGATAGAGAGAGAGATAAATTCGTACGGAATAAAAACATTTCTGCTTGCTTTATCACCATCAGTGTGTTAATGTGTTACTGTTTTCTTCCTAATTCGTAAGCAAAGAACGGAACATGACGTCATAATACTCTGCGCACGTGCACTTGCACAGCTACATTTCTTGCACACGACACTCAGGAGGTTACTGGAATGCGCACGATTTTATCTCATAGCGTGCTTTCTTGTCAGTTGTCTGGGCTGTAAGCACGTTTCGGTGTAGATATATTCCGTATAATGGACGTGCACATGACAAGGCAAATTATATTTATATTCAAATAGTTGAAGTGAAAGAAAATTTAAGAGAACTATTCAAAGGGCGACTTTGACACGCTATTATTAAATACTATGTACACGCTATTATTAAGTATTGTATATTAAGTTTTCGTACCAAGCACAAGCAATGATTGGCAGCCTACAATCACAGTGTTATAATCTGTAACACTTATCCCGCTCATGTCATATCAGTGGATATTAATATTACACGTATTGTGTTTTTTGAGTGTGTCTTACTTTATTTTCCAAGATCCAGCACGGCAACTTATTATTTTATCGCTTATGAATTGGAAAATCTCTGGAGAGCGATGTTTCGAGAAAAAGGTTTTTTTGAAACATCCTGTAGCTGTTAGCGTTACTGACACCCTAGTAACAAAAGTCCCAAATCTAATAACAGAGTTTATGAGCATTTGGGTGGTATTTTTTATTTTTCACATCTTTTATGGCGAATGGCATATTTCCTTGTAGTAAGTCAACTTTGGAAAAGTATTACTAACTCGCATGACGTCAATAAAATAAACTATCTTAAAAAAATTGTATTAATCTACAATCCTCTTTCGCCGTTCCCCCCCCCCCTCTCTCTCTCTCTCTCTCTCTCTCTCTCTCTCTCTCACACACACACACACACACACACACACACACAAACACACACACACACATTCTCTTCTTTCTCTCTTTCTTAGGTTGGTAAGTTGGTAAGACAATTTTGTTCATTCGGGAAATGAAACGGGAATAATTGGAAAACTCGCAGTAACGGGCCACAGACCACGTAAATGGTCCATGTAAAAGAGATCCTGTATGTCTTGCAAAAGGAAAGGAAACAATTGAAAATAAAAACACTGCTTATAAGGAAAATATTTATTCACATAAAGTTGATGGACAATCTTGCCCCAAGTCTTGCCCGAACGGTCCCTAAGGGTCTTTCTCTTTTTATTTGGAATGTTCTATAACAGAAACATTAACTTATTCTGTTTCCAAATATTTAAAGTGAAAATTGGCGTGAATGTACAACAGGAATGGAAATTCGTTAAAGTCACCTGTTTATATTGTTGTGATGAATAAATTTACAATGCATGCTTTCAATACGCTTTCAAATAACAGGAGTTGAATAACCAAATTGCATGTTTAAAACAGATATTCTGAGAGTCAAAACAAGTAAAGCTAACTCGCCATTCAGAATTTAAAGTTTTGTTAACTAGTAATGAAAATGGTAAATGAGTATTTTTTCTTGCCAAAAACCATTTTCTCATATATTATACCTCATCTTCGACAAAAAGTGTAGAGGCAAGTACTGGAACATAAAAGGTGGTGTATTCCTATCACATTAACAAGTTCTAAAGTTACATTTTGTTGTCATATCTCATCTCGTCAGATTAACAGCGTGCCCCACTGTACTTGTGGATATTATTAACAGTTTGGGATTGTCGGAAAGACCATGATATCTCCATAAGAAAATTTTCTCAAGATCAGTATTGACAATCTTATGCACTACAATACATATTATCACTTTCAATAGTTCACTTTTGATGTTTAAAATTCACTTTCCCATTGCAGTGTATGCCATTTCAAATATCACATTATCATGGAATTAAGTAGTAGCATTAGTATCATACTTCCATATTAAAGTACTAAAGAAACGTAAATATGAAAATTAACAAACAGGGAAGTTTTGCGTTCATACGAGCGTTCAAATGTTTACTTCTTAAATATATTTAATTCAAATAGGAAATGCGTTTGATAAAATTTATACCTTGACTAGACAATATTAAAATATGAAAAATATGTTGTTCATATTCATTAAAATATTGAATCTTGTTAATTCTAGCGTCATGTTTGCAAAGTTACTATGCACAACTAAATATTTACAAAATTAATACAATTATGTTCTAAAGTCAATAAGAAAATTTCATAAACGTTTTTGGCTCCGCATTGACACTAAACCTTTCAGTTCTAAATTTCAAAATTCTGACGACTTTTGAAAATAAATTTGTTACATCCAAATTTAAAATATTAACCTCAAGAAAATCCATAATGAAATGTAGGAATGTTTGCAAGGTGGTCGAAACAAATTCGAAATTAAAAGAAAAAAAATATTTTAGATGAACAAGTTTGTTCTGGAATGTATAATCATGTGGCATTCCACAGGCGAATATCATATCAGATTTACAATGTTTGGGCTTTGCTCATACAGCAAGCAGTAGCAAACATAGAAAGCATAATAGCACAACGCCAGTTTGATATAAAAAGTATTTTCCCCCCCTTTCTGGGCAAATGAATCGTGGATATGTCTTTCAAGACCCGGCGGGCGAGCGTATGTTGAGCGGTGGGTGATGGCTGGCTGACTGATCGAAGGGTGAGCGTGGGTGGGAGGCTGGGAGGGAGCGTAGAGCGTAATCGATAGGTGAATGTAGGGTTAGTAGTGGATTGGCGGGAGACAAGCTACTTAAAAAGCTGTTTTTCTTGTTTTTCCAGCTCTGAAAGCCGACGCACTGGATACACATATACGGAGCCTTGTTGGGCGTGCGTTACGAGGTGTTACAGATCAATTAGAGTGAGGAAAAGCTGTTTTCCTGAATTTCCCAAAGTTTTTACTCGATTTGTGATATGTTTCCATAATCAGCGGAGTCGATTTCGAGGGATTCCTGAAATAAATTTTGGATCATTACTGATGCGTCTTCTATCTAACAGTTACACCTTTGGGTGTTAAAAAGGAGAATTTTAGTTGAGCTCCAGCCCTTAAAAGATGTCCACGTCAAAAGAATTTTATTGTCCCAATATCAATCTAACATTCTAACAAAATGCTAAGGATTCGCATCTAATCCCGACGAGATCAAATGAATCTTCTAATCCTCACCCTTCATGGTCCTCTTTCTCAGAAAACTGCGTTACTTCTCTTACTTGTTCTTTTCATTTAATAGCTTTTCCTGTTATTGAATATTTGTGCATAATTAAGACTGTTAGTTTACCTGATCACTAAGTGGATAATATATGATAATTGAACGAAATTCAGGATTTTCTTTGAAATGATTCGTGTTTTCCAACTACAAAACTAGGTTGAGTAGAAAGAAATGAAAACGGTAACACTAGAAATAATGTAGGTGCCTTAAACAGAATAAAACAATAGAACGGTCAGTTTCTAATTCAATCGAACAGACGCTGATGAATTGTTTTGTTAAGGTTTGGCACAAAGGACACGCTCACCTGAGACTCTAACCTTTAAAAAGTATGGGCCAGTGAACATTAAGACGAATCAAATAGACGAAACTTTTCAAAGTGAAATTTGTATCATGCGCCACAAGCCTGATGACAGAGATCGAAAAATCACAGTAACTATTTTCTAAAACAACATGCGGGATTTTTTCCTCTCAACTGTTTCCGTGCGTTAACGTGGCTCGGACCGGGGAAGGGGGGCGTGTCACGGGAGGTCGGGGGCGGCGATGACGGCGTCGACGACGGCGTCGTGGGGCTCGCAGGGCACGTGCTCGAACAGCTGCTGGCGGAAGGCGAGCGCCAGGGTGGCGGGCGGCGGCAGGCCGCGGCGGGCGCGCTCGGCCCGGCACTCGCGCAGCCACTCGTCGTAGAAGCCCCGCCCGCGCCCCAGCCGCCGCCCGCCCGCCGCCGCGAACGCCACGCCCGGCACCAGCACCAGGTCGGGGCCCCCTGCGCACCACAACACGTCACTGTTAGGGGGGCGCATGTGATGGCCTAAAAACACTGACAAAAATGATCAATAAAATGCTCTTAAACTGCTTTCAAAATACCCTAAAAGCGAAGAAAAATTACGTAAAAATGTGATTAAAACCAATTCAGATGAACAACTCAATCTATTGGGTATGTTACTGATGTAATCGAGGCTCCTACCTTTTCTTCACGTGAACTCAGCCTGCAAACGCTTGGTTTGGACTGTTCTTTAAAAGAAAATTTCTGCCTTTATTTATCGCGAAATCGGTCAAACTGACAATGGCGCCGGTATGCGTTACAAGAACCTGAGATTACATATAACTCACATCGACTGAAATTACAATTTCAGAGCGAATAAATCGAAGAGGCTACTCAGGAATTCTGCGATGAACATTTGTTGCACCTCGTAAATATTATTTGAAGCAAGTACCATTAAAATGATATTGAAATCGATAAAATTAGCGACAAATGAATTAAAAATTACGTAAAAAAGTAAAAAAATACTTATTAGTCGAAATCGACGAAAAAAGGGACATATAAAAATGGGTTATTTCGTTTTGTCATAACATGAAATGAATTCCCATACTAAACGGCATTGTTCTAAAGTAAACCTCCCGGTCAGAGGCACTGCAACAGAGGTACAACTGGAGCAGGGGTGGGGGTTGCCATTTTCTTATCAAACGTATGAAATCATATCTGTAGTTGGTTCGTATAATCTAAGCGTGGGGAAGAGATTCTTGAGCTGAAGAAAATTTGTGGAGATTTTACTTCCTCTCCTTAGGTCGCATATAGATTTTACTGATCTTTGATAACAATAAATATATACCCAAATTTACACTTGTAACGGAATAATTCGCATACAGATGTCTTCATTGTCAAAAAGCATTTATTGCATACCAGTTTACCCTTCTAGACATTGCAAATAATTTAGTATTGCCAAATTTTGTGTTTAACTTTTACTCTACTACAATTACCCAAATTGTTTCTACTCAAAAGGAAAATATTTTTACTAAAAATTATATATTTAACCCTACTACCCTAGAATTTATGATGGTATCAAAACGTATGTACGTAACTTGGATCGTACGGTCGGCGTATTGAGGAACTGTTTAGAAAGCTTAAAGCATGCAGCGTATAAGCAAAGCGTACTTCAGCATCCGGACCGACATCACTCAGCAGTCCATCTGTGAGCGCGAGGGCCCTGCCCCTCCCCTCATACTAATCAACATCCATACTCCGATTTAAATGTAATGTCCCTTCAAGGTCACGCGTTGGAGGGAGACTGCCATTGAGCTTCGTTACGACTTAAATGTTTGGTATTGAAGCTCCCGATTGGATGACAGTGTGCCCCTCTCGTTCCGGCTCGTGATCTTCATTCAATCAATTAATCAGTATTGCCTTATTTAAGGGGCGAGACACAATGCATCAGGCCTGCTATTATACCTGACCGCGTAAATTTCGCCACGTAGCTTTCGCCATCTAGCAAAAAAAGAAGATATCACTTGGGCGACAAAGTAGGCAATTTGAATTTTGCTTAGAGACTTATTTTAGACTTGAGGATCTTTTACATGCAGCAAACCCACAACATGGGACAATCGGAGTCGTAGGCTTCCACAGCCAGAGTCATGTGCGTGATCTTGGCTGTGCGGGTGACGCCGCGTCGAGGGCTGTGTTGCCGACGTTTCGACCATCTTGTCGTGGTCTTCCTCAGGGCTGGTATGCGCCGCGTCGAGGGCTGTGTTGCCGACGTTTCGACCATCTTGTCGTGGTCTTCCTCAGGGCTGGTATGCGCCGCGTCGAAGGCTGTGTTGCCGACGTTTCAACCACGATGATATGGATCTTCGACGGCACAGCCTTCGACGCGGCGTCACCCGGACAGCCAAGATCACGCACATGGGACAAACGGCTTTACTTCTCCTCCAAAGGAAGGCGTACGAAGGATTTTTTTTTTCGCCCTTAAACATCAAGGGTTCTATCGGGTTTGAGCCCGCGAACTTAAGTACAGTGCGCCAGGAAAGTCTCTCCGCACAGTGTCTCAAATCAGGTACTCTAATTAAAAATTGTATTTATGTTGATAACAACCTTATCACAGGGAAACAAATGAAGGGGACAACATTTCCAGCATCTATTATGATTGTGGTGAGTACGCAATTTATGTTTTTATTTGTGGCAAGCTGCAGTGTGTGCTACCAACATAATTTCCGTTGCTAGCACTCTCACTAATTACTGGTGCCACTGCGGAGAGATTTTACTGGCGTACTATGCAACTGCCCGATACGCTAACCTTTCCACCACGGAAGCCCCGAGATACCACCGAAGCAATCTTGAAGGGACACTACATATAAATCGGGCTGCGGAGCCCAGGTGAATACGACTCACCGCTGCGCAGCGCGTCGTCGGCGTCCGCGGGCGGCTCGCGCACGCCGAGGGCGCCCGCGGGCATGCGCTGCGCGTCGGCGGCGCTGCGCACGCGCAGCATGGCCATGAGCGGCGGCGGCGGGTCGGCGCGCAGCACGCGCGGCGCGAACACGTCGCGGCCCGACGCCAGCGCCGCCTCCAGCAGCGCGCGCGTGCACGGCTCGTCCCGCAGGCTGAGGAACAGCGCCACCGAGCGCGCCGCCGCCCACTCCGGACGCGCCAGCACCTGCGCACGCGCGCGCGCACGCACTACGTAGGTCTCTCCGGGTCCGACGACTGCTGTGCGCGTTTAGGCGGCTCCACACATGCGGCATTCGGCCGAACCACCGCTCGCCGAAACACCGAGGAGTGAGGACGGGTTGCTTGCGATTCGCCGAGAGCCGAACATTCGGCATTCGCCCTGCCTACCTCGTGTCGCTCTTTAGGGCACATCAAAGGGAGCGAACATTCGCCGAACACATCAGCTGCTCCGGAGTGGGCGAGTAGTAGCTCGATGCTCGGCGAATGCCGAATGTGTAGAGTCGCCTTTAGGAGACATCAAAGGGAGCGAACATTCGCCGAACACATCAGCTGCTCCGGAGTGGGCGAGTAGTAGCTCGATGCTCGGCGAATGCCGAATGTGTGGAGTCGCCTTTAGGAGACATTAAAGGGAGCGAACATTCGCCGAACACGTCAGTTGCTCGGGAGTGGGCGAGTAGTAGCTCGATGCTCGGCGAATGCCGAATGTGTAGAGCCGCCTTTAGGAGACATCAAAGGGAACGAACATTCGCCGAACACGTCAGTTGCTCGGTAGTGGGCGAGTAGTAGCTCGATGCTCGGCGAATGCCGAATGTGTAGAGCCGCCTTTAGGAGACATCAAAGGGAATGAACATTCGCCGAACACGTCAACTGCTCGGGATTGAGCGAGAAGTAGCTCGGTGTTTGGCGAATGCCGAATGTATGGAGTCACCTTTAGACCCATACCTATCGTGCACGTCACATCCCGGTAGGTGGCAGTGGTCCTCTCCGGCTGGAACGAGAGATGTGGTGCAGATCTAAACGTCGGTTTGCGAGATTTTCTTCCCAGGTATCTCTCCCCAACGGTGCAAGCTCTAAGCTCTCGAGAGGTCACCTGACATGTGTGATACTGTTGTGCATTTGTTAAGGGTAGACGTGGGAAGAAAGATGGCGCACGGTCCGTAGTCCGTTTGTTAGGGTACTGTCGCGTCTTTGGACGTAGACCGCCTTCACACGGCGCCACTCGCCAGCGCCACTGAGTAGTGCCAACCCATTCACACACAACCACTGACCGGAGGGAAGGAAGGATTGCTTCATCACACCGCTCTGGCCACTCAACTGCAAGCCAGTCAACATGTGAACACCTTACCTATGTAGCGCTTCTGAATGGTCTAGGGTTAATAAATGCAGAGAGTCTTCGCTGTGGGTGGGGTATGTGCGCCAGTACGAACCCCAGCAGCAACAGTGTGCATCTCGTATGAATACCTCTATTTAAACCAATGTTTTGCTAGCGGAAGTGACACTCAGAAACGCTTCCAAATGGCTCCGTGTGAAGGGGCCCTTAGACATTTTGTTTTCCAAAAAACGTTCTAAAACAGTGTTCAAGTGGTCGTTCCACTTGAGGTGACACTTGTCAGTGAGGGTCCGATGGCAGGGGAGGGGGCAATCAACTCTAGTCTAGTGAAAGGTGGGTGGCAAGCGGGGTACGGTCTGACCTCAATACTTCCAGCTGAGCAGCAATACTAGAGAATAACTCACGCTGCGTTGTGAGAGAAATGTTGGCTAACGGGTCGATCAGTGGTAATTTAATTAATCAATTAAATGGTCTGCTGTTGCCCGGATAACTTCCATACTCGCGATATGATCCACCGCAGAAAATGAGAAAGAATTTCATTCATCCATATTAGAGGCCAGACGATTTCTCCAAAGGAGGATGCTTGTGTGTAGAGCGAGTTTAGCTATCTTTACTGCATTGAAGTAACGTGTTATATAGTTATTTGCGTACACAAAGCTGTTGCGTCAAAATGTTTAAAATAAAAATGCAAAATACATATAACATTTCTTAAACATTTCCTTTTAGAGTTTTGAGATGTTAAAAATCGTATGTCGTTGCTGCAGTCTTTTGTGAGATGTTTTACAGGATTACGTGTCTCAGGGAGAACAAACGGATGTCACTCTAGTGACTTTGTCTGGGAGGTCCTAGAGTACGAAATCCGGTGCTGGCAGAATTGTTGTCACTGGCTAGATAGCTTGATCGGATTCAACCTCTGTCTGGTGGAGAATTCTCGCGGCTGCTCTGATCGATAATTTTCAGGTTTTTTTCGGTAAACACCAGGCGAATTCCCAAAGAGTACCCTCACAAATGGGCCACGGACAGCCCGCGAGTTTTCCTTCATTTTACTTGTCCTGTCCTCAACCCTTACTTACATGCACTACACTAATACACATGTCGAGAGTAATACGAGTACACCAGTTGGGAGCTTAGAGCTTGACCTGGCAGGAGCGCTGACCCGTTGATGGGGCATGTCTGAGGGGAGAATGTCCCGCAAAAGGACGTGCAAGACGGCGCCGAATCTCACCATCCATCGGGTGAACATCACCGCCACATTCCGTGATACCAACATTCACACATACAGAACTAATGACCATAACAACTGACGCGCCCAGAAATACGAAACCATCAATCAAGAGGTACTTTCAAATTGCGATCCGAAAATCGCAAAGTAACCGTAATCTAGGACTGGACATTTTTATGAGACATATTACAAATATCTAAAAATTCTAGAGATGGATTCATTATTTCGTGTAATTGCGTTTGTAACTTAGACGTCTTACAGTTGGTATCTACAATTTGGATGCCCGAATTCCGATAGCAATGAATCACCGACATTCGTTAAGCTGACAAAAGAACTAACTTTCATAAGTTTAAAAGTTTCCTTTCAGAATTTCGAACATTTCCGTTGATATATTTTTTATGAATCTGGCTTGTAAATATACCAGGTGAATGACCCGCACGACTTCTCTTATCGTGTTTACCCAATCCCCCTGCCACGTCGTGCCCATCCACTGCCCGGGTTTTCCGAGCGCGAGTTCCCACACTGCCCACCGCCAGCGACGCGCAACTGGGCAGAAAAACAGTGCCCGCGACCGCACACTCGCACCAATCGATTCGGCGCCGCTCGCACGAGGCGGTGACGCGGCGGGCGGCGGGCGCGGCCGCGCAGCCGTGACCGCTACAAGAAAAGGCCATTGGCGCGCCCGATTAACCGCCAAGACCACCGGAAACCGCGATAATCCCCCCGCGGCCACCGCAGCCGCCGCTTTCCTTGCGACGCCCCCGTCCCCGCTACGCCCCCGCCGACGCACCGGCCACTCAGGTGCCTCGGGGCAAGGTTGCCACTGCGGGGTCTCTGGCCGGGAGGGCCTAGGGTTTGAGCCCGACGCTGAAGGATTTACACATGAGATACAAAGCTATGTCGAGTTCAGGCCGGGAGTGGTGGCTCAGGGCATCGACTGATGTCACTGTAGTCCCTCGGACCGGAAGGGCCTAGGTTGGAGTCCCGACGGCGGCAGGATTTTCGTCACTAGCTTGTCAGCTAGGTCGAGTTCAGTCACTGTCTGGAGGGGAATTCTAGCCGCCGGCTGCTTTGATCGGTAGTTTACTGTGGTTCCGCCGTTCAATACCAGGCGAATGCTGGAACATGTTAACAAACGGGGCAAGAACCCCGCGCGTTCTTTTCTTCCTCTTCCTTGCCCCATTCTCATCCCTTACTTACACACACTTACACTAACATGCACTATACTACCGCACATGCGGGGAGACCGGTCGGGCTTAGAGCTAGTCCCGGCTGGGGCGGTGGGAGATACTTGGTTGGGGAAACCCTGCAAGCCGACGGTAGATCGGCGCCGGATCTCGCTATACAGCGGGGAAAGACCACCTCCCGAGCAAGATCTTGCACTGCACTAATGGAACTACTGACCTCAGTAATTGACGCGCTCAGAAAATACTAGCAATCAATCATTTACTTCAGTCACTGTCTGGAGGACGACTGCAGCAGTCAGCTTTTCATTTACGTAGGTAGTTTTCTGTAGTTTCTCCGATCAATTCCTGGGGAACACCAGAGCAGTACCCTAACAAACCAAGAATAGACAGCGATTTTTCTTCCTTATCCTTGTCCTACCCTCTCCCCCTTACACACACTTCCTCAGATTTACAATTGCATTCACTACACTATCACGCATGTTGGGAGACCAGCAGGGAGCTCAGGGCTTGTCCAAGCTGGTGCGGCGAAGGTACCTGGTGGGAGGACCCCCCGCAAGCCCATCTCACGTTCTAGCGCGGACGTTACACAGCCACCACCACCACCTTGAATATACGATGTAGTACGCTTTCGGGACTAACGGCCGTAGTTGAGGACGCGCCCGGTAACAAAAAATAATTAAACAAGTCACAGTCACCGCTCAGCGTCCACAACCCTGCGACCGCCCTTCGCCAAGATTTCCCTTTGTCGTCTCCAGTCCATCCCCTCCAATTGCCAGCTACATTGACCCTGATGCACACACACTATCTCATCCTTCACGTCCCTTACATACAAGCTCATTTCATTTAATGCCAACGACATTTCCATCGTCCTCAACCCCGCTTCCACCACCGACGCCCCCCGCACGGCCCCTGCGCTTCCTCCGTTGGCGCCCCGGCTCGAGTCCCGGCAGGTGCAAAGCGAGTTTTCTGCAGGCTTCCTCGGAATGCTCCAGTTTCTTCTACCATATCTCCACTTTCGGTTTCGTCATTGTCTCAATGGCCAGCATCTCTCGTTGATCACTCATAAGATGTGGAATTCAATGACCGCGGCTGTTGAAGGACTCTTAAACACAAACAAATGGAATAAAACATTTACCTGGATTTGTCACCTCCACCCCCACTCCCGCCCCGCCCCTGCACCCGCCCCCGCCCCCGCCGCCGCCCCCGCAATCATCTCCTCCTCTACCACTACCTCCTCCTCTACCACCTACACCAGCACCACCCCAACCACTACCACCCCAACCACCACCACCACCCCCACCACCCCAACCACCACCACCACCCCCACCACCCCAACCACCCCCACCACCCCAACCACCACCACCACCCCCACCACCCCAACCACCACCACCACTCCAACCACCACCACCCCAACCACCACCACCCCAACCACCACCACCACCACCACCACCACCACCCCAACCGACACCACCGTCACCACCCCACCCTTACCTTCATCACCTGCATCTTCACCTCCACCGCCACCGCCACCGCCACTGCCACCGCCACTGCCACCCCCCACCGTCACCGCCACCGCAATCATTTCCTCCTCCACTTCCTCTACTATCACCACCACCACCACCAGCCTTGCTCCTTTTTCCCCCATCCCGTGCCACAGCTACACGTCACCATCCCAATCAGTCGCAGCTCCCACCTCCTTCCAACCTACCACTCCCCCGTCCCGCCCGCGCGCAGCAGAAACCGATTCCGGCACGTTACAGTAGAAATGATGCAGACCGCAAGACTGTGAACGAAACGGTTTCTCCGATCATTGTACGTTAGCAACAGCTTATTTATTACTGAGCTCGCCCTCTGAGAAAGCAAATCGCATCAGGGCACGATATGCGGGGAACGTTTTATTCGCGTTTGATTGAGTGGTTGAAGCAGATGTTATTCACAAAATGTACACTTAACATTCAAGAGAAACCAGCTTTTTGACTTAAAAATATTAGCAATATTTTGATGACTTGATGTATAATAGAACATAATCTACACAACTAATTTCAATTTTTTCTTAAATTACTTAAAGTAATATTCCTAAAAATTCTTATATTATTTAGAACACCAAACTTTATAACCGAGCAATGTGTCATTGTGTTTTACTTAAAAATTCAAATTATCTGATGGCTTCATCTAATGATTAAACGTTCAATGATATACAAAGTCCTTCAATGATGTTGCAAAATGCTTTTAGCAATACTACTAGTGGATAATATTCGTTATTTCATCACATCTGGTCAAAGTCGACGTGAATTGCAATCGCATTTGATTTACGCAACTTCATGCACACAAACACTCGTAGTTGCCGATGATTGATGCAATTCGGATGTAGAAATTCTATAATGATGCAATATGGATAATCGGATGAGTTTCAAGTGGCTTGTATATAGAAAGCTAGCGAAGTTCACAAAAAGATATTAAAAACTAATTTGAATATCTTAGTCGCTTAAAAAATCCGTAACTTTTATTTAATTAAATACACGTGTGCAGGATTGGCAATGTTTTTAACATTTGAAAGTACAACAAAGCTGAACTATCTGTAAAACAATAAATGATCTCTCAAACAATATACGAATTTAAATCAAACAAATGCATTTCATTATTAATTCTTCACTTTCTAATAATGTTAATATTTTACAGCAGAACGTAATCTATTCAAATTAAAATAAAACAGCATCATTTCACAATTCCGCGAATACTGATTAATGCCGATGGAAAAAAAGGGGGATCGCCTCGTGATTTTGGATCTGAACGTAATTTGCAGAAGCGCGCCTCTTGCGGCCAGCCCCAGCCCATCTTCGCAGAAGCAGTAAACGCTGCGCTCGGTCGCCGCTACACCGCGCGCAGGGGGCGTGGCTCGCGATTGTCGGTGCGTGTTTGTGTGCGTTAGCGAGCCGGCGGCGGCTCCGCACCGGACAAAGCGAAAGCCCGGACGCGGCGCTGCGGATCTCGTGAATAATGCACGGTGGGTGCGCTGCTGGGAAGCCTCGCCCCACAGACCTAACATCTGCAGCTTACACGAGAGATCAGAACGGTCGTTGAAGCGAATATCATGGTCACGCCGGTAATATGGAAATGTTCGGTCACTCGGTGCAATGTGCTTGGGACTAAATGAATCCGTTTTCCATAACGGAATCATCATTTATCTTAAGGCAGAGGCGGAACCAGAGACTAATTTTGGGAGGGGAAATTCAAAATGCTTTCGTCAAATATGTATATTACATATTTTGTAAGACGTCCCAGGCTATCGTGCTGCGAAACGATTTTATTCGTTTTAATGATAATCCGAAAATACTTTTCCTTGACATTTTTGTGCCAAGTTAAAATTAATAGTTACTGAAAAAATTTAGGAGGAGGGGAAATTCCCTCATCCCTCCCCCCTTGGATCTGCGCCTGGTTAAATTAAAGATGTAATATTAAAACCAACTTTAACCATTACCACTTTTAGATTGTTCTGGAGTCATTCTTTAGAAAAATTGGTCGCCAAGTTGATCATAGCTTCTTAATAATAAACTCAATGGCTTGAATTTAATTTGATAAATTAATGTTTCACTGGGATACCAAAAAAAGCATTAATTTGCCAATTAACGTTGTACCTACGTTTGCCAGTTCGAAAACATTAATGATTTACCTAAGGAAGTGTCCGCAATCTATGTATGAATCTATTAAATTCCATATCCCGTTTTCTCTTGTTTATGGCATTTGATTTGCTCGAAGAACGGTTTGTTTTGGGGTTGTAATCGATGTAGCGAAAGCTACGTTATTTTTGTGTTGCTTAATCTTCCTTAGCCAACTTCATTATCTGCTTAACATTACCATAAAAGGAACCCACGTGAAATGCAACATATTGGACTTCTCCTCCAGCAGCCGGTGCTTAAACTAACCTACGGACAGGAATTTCTCTTCCGTTTCCTCGCGTCGAGATCCACGCGCCTCGTGCTCCTAGCCCCAGAGCAGCGGCGGAGAGGCGCTCCTATCTCCACGAGCCATCGGAGGTCACGCCCCGGGGCGGCGCGGCGCGGCGCCACAAATAGCGACGTGGTATGCGACGACTCTGCCGAGGAAGTGTGCGGGGTAGGAATGTGGGAAGGATGTGCGGTGTTCTATGTTATTCTCAGTCTTTTTTAGTTGAGTTTAGTTTTTTTAGATTACTTTGTTTTATTTATTTGTTTATTTATTTATTTGTTTATTTATTTATTTGTTTGTTTGTTTATTTGTTTGTTTGTTTGTTTGTTTATTGAGTTTAGTTTAGCTTTTATTTTTGCGAAAAATGTGAGGGTGATGTATGTGAGAATGTAGGTTTGTGATTGACATCTTTTGTGTTATGATCGACTAGGCAAGACGAAAGAAAGGTAGACTATTAAGACTCCAGGAGTTAACTGAAAATGAAATGTATTATATATTGTGTTTTTGATGATTTCCTAACAACGACAGTTAGAATAATTTTTTCGATATGTAACAATAAAAATACGCCGAGTTTTTCCGTGGGACCGAAATTCTTGTTTTACGTCTTCCAATGATAAATGTGTGGTTTTTAATCCGACAGGGCTATTTCGATAATGTTGATTCTCTCATTTTCCGCTCGGTTTTGTATAAAACTCTCATATTATCCTATGAATGAAAATAAACGCATCATTTTGGACACTATCCATCCAATTCATGAATTAACCATAAGGTGCCCACTAAAGTGACGTGTGACGACACTATAGTGACGTTTAAGCTTCCGATTGGGTGACATCGTCACAGTTGACTAAGGGTCAACGAACTTCATGTTTTAATCGAAGCATAAGGTGACTGAATTAGAGTTTGAGAGAAGTATTTTGCCATAAAACTTCGTTGGGAATTATACTTAGCAGTTTTTTATGTTAATCACGAAGGCCGTCCTGCCCCAATTCTGAAGTGCATAGCGAAGCACCAATTGAAATTAGGTTAAGACAGGTGTAAACACAAATTTATGACCAAAACAGTGGAATACGAAACTATACATCGTCTCTCACTGGTGCAAGAAACTTCCCACTTCCTCTATGCCTTGATACCGAAACGTACTTCTTCCCTATTTATCTTGTGTTGGCTAATGTGCAGTTCATCCGGCTAAAGTCCTTATCAAGTTTGGAAGCTGTTTCTACTTCTGACTTAATTCACCTTTTTTAGATAATGTGAAAATTATTTGTCTAATAAGCGAAATAGCCAGATTCAGATATTATGCGTAAGGTACATAAGGTGTAAATGTGTTGGTGATTTTTGCAGTATAGTAATAATACTTTTAAAACACAACTACATTCTGGAAGGAGCTATTCTTATCTGAAAATATTCGCTTGTTTTCATGTCTATTCTGCTACATCTTAAAAACAGCCATGGACTAAAATGGCAAACAGGAAGTAGTGTTACACGCTCTTTCCTCTCCTGATTACGAAAATCATGAATTTATGTTTCATCTTTACTTATTCTTTCTTCTACGCATAATCTTCACTCATTAGTTGTTGTTTTTCCTCCAAGCACTAATGATTTGAGAATTTATTTATCTTTTAAAAACATGAATTCGTTGAAATCAAGAATTTGTATATTACGAGTTCGAGAGAATTTCTAGGTGTGTCGTTTTACGGAATATCACAACTGCGCCTATATCGAAACTCAAAAGAAATAGAGTTCTTATGCTGGGAACTAGTTCTCGAAATAGCAACAGGGAATATGAGCGTACAGTGGCGAATGAATACGCGGTAGAAAAGTGTGAACGCCACGCCGCAGCTATTACATTACAATTTTACAAAAAGTGCAAATGACAACACAATAATTCATTCTGTACTTCGCCTCTTTAAATTTGGTGCATCAAAATCGTGAATGGCGTAAATGATTAATGAAAAAAATAAATCTCTATATGCCAATGCTTCATAACTTGGTATTTTCAAACGCCCTTGTAATGACTCGCTGATATTGAAATGGAGCAAACGCCTTCGAGAAGGTCATCTTCATTTCCTCTTATCTTTTCGGTGAACTCTTGACTCTTCGCGTTACACATTTCATGTGACAATTCCTCGACAGTGTTTTTAATCTCAAACTGAAATGTTTTCATACAAGAAACACCAGGCAAAATTCAGGAGCATATAAAGTAGTAGGGAGTGCGTCATTTCGGCCCAGACAGAATTGAAATACGTCGAATTTTTAAAAAGAGAATAAGTAAGCAAAGGCGTATGGTCAACTCACTTAATTAAGAAATACATAGATTGGAAATGAATGTTAATAGGGGTTAGGGTATTGTTCAAGTCAGAATAGAGAGGAGGTGAAATTCGACACCATGCGATTTATTTATTTATCGATCGTCAAAAACAAATAAAAACTGTACATGTTAGTGGGGCAATGCAATCTACGCCCTTTTTCTTAAGCTTATGAATCCCCGATCTATGTCTCTTTTACTTTGCATAGTTGAATTATGAATAAAGTTAGCAACTAGTGTTTCTGCTAAATTTCAACACAACAAATGTTCGTTTCTTTGTAATGGAAACTAATTTCAGCAACAATGTTTTGAATCGATGATTTATTTTAACTCATCGGAACACTCGTTTAAATTGTTGTTTGAATTCTACTACAATCAAGTTGGTATCAGGAAATAATTGTAAACGTCATTGCAAACAAAAGTATTTAATATAAGAGCAGCTTTCGATGGCTTAGCCATCATCATCAGTTGTCTGCTGGATGGAAGCCACAAAACGACTACCTATAAACGGCCACCTATATTGGCATCAGGACTTATAATTTGGCGATACTAACTTCTAAGTTTTAAATAATATTTCTACCTACACGATTCTTTAATAAATATAACAATACTTGTAATGTGTATGTTTTTTATGTTAATCAAGTCATTGATAGAGTGGAAGTAAATAATATCAAAATTAAAAATTTGTTTGTATTATGAAAGGGACAAAATGTTTGACAATACATGCATAATCAAAATGTTTTATATAACAATTTAAATTTAAATAATTATAGACGTCATTACCAACAATATAATTTATTACAAGAGCAGCTTTCGTTGACTAGTAGTAGTTTTGTGGATTCCAAACTGCAGCAAACTGATGATGGCTGAGCCATCGAAAATGCTCTTGGAATAAATAATATTTTTGGCAATAATAACACTTATACGAAGTATTTCATTTTAAATGACAATGACAACTCATCACTAAACCAATAACTTAAATTGTTTAAAAAATAACACTTGCAATAATTTTAATACTAACATAGTAAATAAATCATGTCATCATAATATTTTATGGCTACTTTTTGTCGAGGCCATTTTAATGAAAACTGTGAGTCGAATTTCCTGTCCACTCCTCCCTGTTACTCTCATCCTCTCCAAACCAAGAGCATTCGTATTTGAAGGAGGTTTTCAACCTTGAGCTGTAGTCTTCTCAATGTTGTCTGTTTTGTTATCGTGACCGTGTTTCCCCCACACTACCCGGGCCGCTATCACTATACCCCTTCTCATCGTTGCGTCACTGGCCAGCGACGATTCCAGAATCCACTTGCAACTGCGTATTTACCGCGAATGTTCCCCGGTCGTTGCGAGCACTCGGTTTACATGAAGATGTTTCGGGAAACCTTCCCGCCCAGCTGTTTCCGATCTGTGCTGCGAACTTGGCCCAGCGCCATCTCGGCCGTTAATGTCGATCTGCAAAAGCGAAATGCCTCTCTCTTCCCTGAAACTGTGGAAAATTTCGCGCTCATATACAATTTTACGAAGCACTTTTAGGGTACTTTCAGTCTAGACGTAGGGGTAAACAATCATGAAAACAATATACAAGAGTCATAAAAGTTTATACATGCTGCCAACAAACTTCTAAGATGTGTTTTAATGCCTCTCCCGTTTCGTGCATGAGCGCGCATGAAGGAATGGTGGCGTCGCTCTGCCTGTGGTGATACCCAACAGACATCGATTGTTCATGTTCCAGTCAGTGGGGGCGTTAGGCTTGGGCAGGACGGGGGATCGTTTATTCTTTGGACCGGGCGATCGTTTATTCTTTGGACCAGGCGATCGCTTATTCTTTGGACCGGGTGATCGCCCGGAGCCCTGCAAGCCAAGGGGCGTCAAGTATGAGCGCGCATCAGATAGGGGGAAAAAAGTAAAAATTGAAAAAGAAATTAAAACTCAAGATAATCGTGATCGTAATTTTATAAGTCACGGAACAGTAGTCTGTTTTATAAAATTTTTAATTATTTTTTTACCTTAAATATTTAATTATAGTTAATACTTATAAGGTGGACTATAAAAATGAAAAATGTCAGAAAAAACTGAAAATGTTGTCCTCTTAACATACAAGTTATTTAATACGCATGTTTGTAAAAGTGTATTTATTATACATATATTGGCTATTTCACTGCAGTGTAAAAAAATGACACTTTCATTTAAAATATATTTCCAAATTTTTTCTAGCTTAAACGTTGTAATTTTTGGTGTTGAAATATACAAGTGTATTTTTGTTGTATAAATAAAATAAGTCGTAAAGTCTCTTGAAACAACCTTCACATATTTAATTTTTTTGTTTCGGGTGAGGGGAGGGGGCGGGGGACTATGTTCCAGCATTGCCCCGAGCCCAAAAGTATCTAGCTCCGACACTGGTTCCAGTTCCAGAGCCACAATACAGGTTGTAGTTGCCAAAACAATTCGTTACAGCTTGTCGTAGTTTGAATTCGAAATTCTTAACACACTTTTTGATAATCTACTAGTCATTCTAATTCACCAGTCACGTGTTCTTCTCTTAAATTAAGACTTCATATTATGTGCCTTAATTCACCCTTGGCTAAAACGAAACCAATCGTAGACCTCAGGCATAGGGTTTAGCAGGATAGTCCGCAGCTTCTCTGAAAAGTAGGACCTTTCTGTCAAATGGACGACGTATTGAGGTAGCTCTGGTTCGAGAGTTAACATTGCACTGTAATTCACTTCTGCAGTTGCATCGAGGAAACAGGAACGATTTGTATCTATTGTTCCACAAGGACACTCCGCTTTCTAGTTGGACAATTTTAGTACAAAAAAAAATTCTTCAGAGCGGTAAATCGGAAGCTTATGGACAATTAATACAGTTCCTGCACAACTAGAAGTGCACGTGGAACTGTTACTCGGTTTGAAATAAGACTCCAGGAACCTTTTCCGGCAAGTGAATTCTAGTAATCAATTACACGAACGTAAGTAATATGAGTTTGATGAGTTTGAAATTTCAGAACTCGCTACATCAATTATCATCATTATCGCTTTGTGCGGAAACCATCGTCCCATGTCTTGATAAGTGATCAAGTGATTCCTAGAACATCAACCTTTTTACCGATGATATTACTCAATGAAAGACGTTGAATATTGGACTCGTCCCTACGCGGTTCCACCTAGGTCTCAAGATTACACTTTGATGATAACGTGATAAAGTGAAATGATCGCGAGTAACATTTCGTAATTATTAAAATCATCAGACATATTAATAATGATTCTCAATGAAAGGAAGTGATTGAATTCATAATTGAAGGACTCGTCCCTACCTTTGTCTCAAGATAGCACCTATATGATAAAGCGATAAGGTGAAATGATCGCGAGAAGTATTTTGTATTTCCCCGTCAGTAGTTGAAGTTTTGGCTGCGCGATTACGGTTGGCGCGGCAACCACGGGGTGCGCATTAGGGATGCGACATCGATTGCGATGTTTTTAAAACATCGATGTTTTTGTAGAAACAGTGATGTAATGACGCCGATGTTTTCTTTTAACATCGATGATTTGTGATCGATATTTTTTCTTTCCGTTCTTTTCTTTCTGAATGAAAAATTCCAATGATTACTATACTGTAAAAGTTAAAATATGAAATAATAACTGATGGTAACACTGTAGTTCATGTGCAGGAACCAAGGGACGCTATTTCTACTATCTTCATTGACCAACTCTCTTGTCAGCGATGAACTCTATGCCATTTCCTCTTTCTTCATATTCATTTCGCACATTGAGATGTGGGAAACATATACGCTGCTGACGTCAGATCTGCGCCTTTTTCTCGTACCCTTATTCGGCAAATTGATAAATGAACTCTCGTGTTATATTTTAATGCACACGAATTTAATGTTAGAGGTTACTAAAGCAATCTAAAAACATCTTCGTCTCGATCGAAAATACATCGATGCGATGTTTTTTAGCACTGATGTTTTAATTAACATCGATGTTTGTAAACATCGATGTTTTGTTATCGATGACGCATCTCTAGTGCGCATCTAACCATCAAGCACTTTCTTTCGGCGAGCGCTGGCGCAGGAACGCAAACGGCCGGTGCTCTGTCGCCGACAACAAACAATCGGTTTTCAAACATAAATCTTCGATGCTAACACGTCGACCAAGTACCATCGATGTTTTTAAACACCGATGTTTTAAAGCTGGTTTAGTAGCCTCTAAACATTAAATTTGGGTGGATCAAAACTTCATTTGATAGTGCCCGTGAATATTCATATATAATTAAAGTTTAACAGAAAAAGTTATAAAACGTCTATCCGTGGACGAAATACGAGGGAAGACGAAGAAAATACCAGGGCACCAGAAACATCTTGAGAAAGCGATAACCTGCTCAGAGAAGATAGTACAAACCGCGTTCCTTTGGTCCCAACGCATAGACAAACAGTGGTACCATCAGCTTTATTTCGTATTTTATTTTGAAAAAATTATGATTGTGGGAAATTTTTAGCCGCGAAGAAATCATCCAAAATGTAAAAATATCGAGCACAAAATTTCGACATTCAGAAAACATTGGCTTTAATTCATCGATGCTTAAAACATTAACGTTTTATAGTTATTATTTAATTTTAATTGTTTAGAACGTAGCTGTTTTTATAGAATTTTGATTGTTTAAAACCGTTTTTATATTTTTTATAGAATTTTAATTGTTTAAGTTTTCGATGGTTTTATAGTTTTTATGGAATTTTAATTGTTTGAAACATGGCTGTTTTGAAAACATCGGCATCGAAGTCGCATGCCTGGTGCGAGGGTCAGGGTCCTCGGCCACCCCCGCACATCCGCCCTGGCTGCCGCCCAAACGCCCGCGCCTCCCCACGTGCTCCCCTTCCCCACCGCCCATGGCCCACGCGCCAGCAGCCGAGCGACTGCAGGCGAACATGGAAATTACCAGACCAACAGCACTGACTGTGTTGTTGCCTTGTGTTCCAAGCACCTTTCTCAATATTGCGGTCTCGCATACACATACGTCCACACTGGT
This sequence comes from Gryllus longicercus, assembly GCA_038098605.1. NCBI lineage: Eukaryota > Metazoa > Arthropoda > Insecta > Orthoptera > Gryllidae > Gryllus > Gryllus longicercus. Next base: position 1,705,926 of record JAZDUA010000298.1, on the reverse strand, counting down.
CCTCAAAACATTCAAACACTGGTAGTCATATTTGCGGAAGTGGCAACATTTTATGCAGGTTGACCAAATCAGATGTCTAGGAGGATGTCAAGGAGAAGTTAACAATGTATATTTTAATAGGGTGACTTCCCTTAACGCAAGCCCCCCCCCCCCCCTGCGAACACATCTACTCCGTACGTCGCGAGTTGGGAAAACCGAAGCGGAGAGCCGCGAAATAAAATATTATTCGTGTGAAACGCTCAGGAAATATTGTGTTGCACTTAGTGAATGTTATTTTACGTTAATTGCGGAGGCAGTGTTCAACAGCGGATTTTGAAACAACGAATAATCTGTTAATTGATATAATGGGATAATGTATTATCTCCTCCACCTCCTCCTAAAGTATTACGATTCTTGGGGGGGGAAATAGTGCATTCTAGTTAAAACCACTACTTCGACATTTCAGATGGTTGACAAAATGCTTATCAGACTCCTGCTTACCACGTCCATATGACTATTAAATCAATAGACGTCTTATTTCTCTCTCTAATATGCGTGATTTAATCTGTCAACAATATCCCCATTATTACTAAATTAGCTTATTCGTTTAGCTTTTCAACATATACCATTATGTAGGTTTTCATATAATTTATACAATTAACAAATCTTAATAATGAATATTTGATCGGATAAATATATATAATTATATTATATATATATATTATATATATATATATATATATATATATATATATATATATATATATATATATAGGCGTACCGAAGTCCAACTCCCCCTCTAATCTGCACTCGTGCCTATGGCTCCCCTCCGCCACCTGGATCGCGTACGCACCTGCTCAGTCACGAGCGCCGACTGGCGGCGCTTTTCCGCATCGCTGAGGGCCGCGATCGCGCGCCGCACCTCCTCTCGCAGCGCCTTCTTCGCCGCCGCAGTTGCCGACATCTTACGCGCTCGCGTGCTTCAACGCAACGAAAGCCTTTCCCGCGCCGGTCACACGCACGCACGCGCACGCACGCCCTTGCGCGCCTCTCCCACGCCACACCACGCACACCACTTTCGCTGCCGCCGCCGTCAGCTGCCGATCAGCTGCACCGCAAAGCCAAGGAGAAGGGTGCAGCATCAGGCAGCAACAGGCGGGTAGCCAATAAGCACTGTATGACGCATAGGAAGCTCAAGGGCGGGAATTTTAAAACTGAACGAACAGAGAACATTCGAGTTTGACCCAATTTAAAAGGTTGTAGTACAGTTGTGGATGGTAATTCCGACGTAGTTCCCTCTTTTATAAGGTGATAGGTTAGTCACAAATGAGAGTTATTGACTTTTTGTTAGTTACAGGTGCTGAAGTTAATTTACTGCTTTCGTACGAGAGGTACTATCCCATAAAATTCAAATAAAATATATTAAATTTCAATCAAATATATTCACCAAAAACGTTACGTTGGTACCAAGCCGCAATTTTAGCCATGTGACTAATGACGTGCCTGGTCGTCACCAAAGTTCCCACTAAGGACCTTCAGAATCCAGCCGTCTTTGTATTCTGCGCTGATCAGCTGCGACTGGAGAGGGCAGTGGCGCGCCCTGGTGACGGCAGCTGGCAACGAGGCGCGCGGCGTTAGGCGACCGCGGCGCGACCTACCGGTTGCACGCGGATCTACGTGGGTCGATGCGCTCGCGGGATCATAAATCCTCGGCGTGCGGTGCATTGCACAGAGATTTATACCGGCCGGAGACTTTCCGCCGCGTATTTATCACTGCGGTCGTGATGCGGGATTTCCTCCGAAAATCGGAAAGGGACAAACGAGTGCGTTCGCACGCAAAGAATCAACGAGCAACGTAAGACAAGTGTGGCAAGAAATTTATCTTGCTTACCTGGGTTTCGCAAGAGTTCAAAAATTCGTTGGGAATCCGTATTGTAGTTTTATTATTATGCTTGGTAAGTTTTATTGTCTTAAGTCTTATAGTAAATTTCTAAGGTGAAAATATTTAATTATTGTTCTAAATTAAATTTTGAAACAGTGACGTGAAGTACTTTAGTGTATGTGTGGATTTTAGTGTCATTCAAAGATTTAATTGTATTCAATGATGTTAATTTACACGAGGTTATTACAAATTAGTTTTTCATTGATGAGAAAGTAGTTTAGGGGATCATTGTGAAGAAGAAAATATTTAAAGTCAATAGATCTGGATTGTTGGCTTAATGCAGAGAAAGAGGAAGGAGAAAAAAGAGACCTAAAGAGTATTAAATTACTAATTTTAATAATGAACCTTTCGAGTCCTCTGCTATACATAAAGAATATATCCGATTTAATTTCAATCTTCCGCATGTTAATTACAGTAATTCATGATATCGCGTTAATTTAATTAGCAAAATGTTCACCTCTGAAATCTCGCTCTACTCTCCACGCAATGGTACTTATAGCACGCACCATCACTCAGCTTTACGACAACACATTTTCATGATGGAGTGGGTAAGGATGGGCTTATTATGTTTGCCAAACATGTGCGTACACAGTTCGCTTCATAATGGCAGTGTGTGCCCAGTAAAGGAAGCGCAGGATACGAGAAAAGTACTATGCCATGGACCTGAAGTAATTCTTGTTAAAGCATTTAGTACTGTTCACAAATCTCGGCTGTAATTAATATTTGAAATTCAATAATTTTTTTCAAAATTTTGTCCCTTGAAAATTCGAATTGCAATGATTGAGCTACTTGTTTTAACCTGTGCATTTTATGAGTTAAAAGTACTGGGGCCAATTAATTACTAACCACATTTTAATTAAGAGTGTTCACATTATGTATGGTAATGATCCTGAAAAATTAATTAATCATGGCAAGAGAAAATTTATTGTGTGTATAGTGCTCGGCTTTTCCACGAAATCAAAACGGATTTTCAATATTCATTCTTCCGAGAAAATATAATTTTGGCGGAAAAAACATTCTTATCAAAACGTATAATATAATTTCCAAAAAATTGGTAATTTAAAATAACTCATGACAATTAATGACTCAAGAGTAAAACACGTTTTTCACTCACGAGTGATGTATATGAACCCCAGACGCATATTTTTGAAGAAATTAGCGAAGGCCCGAAGGTTATTTTCTACCAGTTAATAAAATATATTTATTCCCGAATGCAATATATCACTTTATCCATCACTTCTTGGAAAAGCCATGCGCAATATAATATTTTTGCATGTTCAAATATTTGTATGTACTCATGTTTTATTGGTTTAGTGTGTTTGTCTTCCAGGAAAATACTTAAACAAATAGGCGAGGGTTGAGACAGCTCATGGCGTCAAATGATCTTACTGCAGTGCCCCTGACCGGAAGGTCCTAGGGTTCGAATCACGCCTCTCGCAGGGCTGCCGTGGATGGCCAGAGACCTAGGTCGAATTCGGCCGCTGTCGGGTGGAGAATTCTGCCGGCCGGCTTCTCTGATCGGTAGATTTCCGTCGTTTCTCCGAACAACAAGCGAATGCCAGAGCAGTACTCTAACAAACGGGTCACGAACCGCGCGCGATCTTTCCTTCTTCCTTGTTCTATCCTTGCCTCTTACTTACACACGCTTACACTTACATGTACTTACATGTTACTGTCCCACATGTCGAGAGCTTCGAGCTTGTCCCGGCTGGGGCGGTGCCGTGCTGGTGGCAGATACCTGGTTGGGGAAAACACCGCTAGCCTACTGTAGATCAGGTCCTGATTTCTCTAACCACTTACGGGACTAATGGACTTTTCCACAGTAGTCGACAGAAACACGCGCCCGGAAATCTGAAATAATTAGTCAATTAGACATTCGAACAAATAGGTACACTTTGGTACGCTTAGTATATTTTGTTACCCGTGCAATAAAATGTGCAGATGTGAATTAGGGTTAATTTCACTAGAAAATCTGGTAATTGTATATGTTAATGAATATAAATGTTGGCGTGTACAGTTCATTTAATTTGGTGGAATATCTATTCGAGTTGGAATTGGAGCATGTGCAAAGGCTCGAAGATGCTTGACGCTGTGAAAAAAGCATCTCTTGTGACTGAGAATGCAAGCTCAGTGTAGAACGGGAGAGGGGATGGATGTGGAAGGAAAAATTGCGCGCGACCCTAGGTTCTTTTCAAAGGGTGCTGCTTCAGCAGCTTGGAAGTGGTCAGGGAATCCACAAATTTGAGCAGTCAACCCACCCGAAGTCGATCTCGGTAGGCGACACAAAGCCACTGATGATTTGAATCGGAGAAAACCAGAACGGTATAAGTTACATTTTATAAATTCCGAGAAAAATGTTTATTTTAGGCTACATTTCAGTGGCCATGAATTTTTGTGGTTTTAATGAACAATTGAAATGCCATGGTTTTAATGATGAAACAAAACACCACGTCTTTACAGTGATAAAAACCTATTTATAATTAAAACAGATAAAATAAACAAATAAAACTTAACTTAAATAAACAATTTCTCAGAATTTACAAAATGCCACTTATACCGTTCTGGTTTTCACAATGGTCAACACTATTTTTGTAACAAAGAATTTGAGTGGTGTTCTTAGCTAAGACTAGGACCGTGAATTCGAATACAAATTCAGTTTCTGCCTATCAGGCTCAGTTTTCTTGTGACACGCTAACCCCTATCTATGGAAATGATTGAAAAACCTGCATATTGGATATTTTGCTGTAGCCTCGTTTAATTTTTCTGCATATTCAGAAACAATCGAAATGTGAACAAGGAATTCCTATAGTATTCCTTCACTGAATTCAGAAAAATCACCTCTAGGAAATGACAACATTCCTGATAAGTCATGCTCGAGCAGCTAAAATCGCGTTGTGTTTCTTGCCAATTCATCAATTCGTCCCAACAATGAGAGATCTGATATCGTGAAATGAGGCTTGGATGTGACTACTTGTTGTTCTAGGTTCGTAAAGGTTTGTACTTTTTATTAATTCGGAAGAAGAAATGGCTCGTAACTGTGTTAATAACCCAAATTCGTTTTGTTATATCTGTGCAGAATTAACTCTGAAATTGCAAAAAATGGATCTTTAACCTTCTGAAAAAAAGTTAGTAACACTTCCTTGCCAGGTGTAATATTGGCGACTAGGACAAGAAATGCCCCCCCCCCTCCATACCACATGCTGTGAGTCGTGTATTACACTACTGACATGCTAAAATCTATACGACACATTCCCTTTGCTGTTACCACCATTTGAAGGAAACCAACGGATCACACAACAGACTTAATTCTCGGTGACAATTGCTGGAATGGGGTGAAAAACTAAGAAAACTGTTCATAATCCTAATTTGCCATCTGCTGTAAAGCCTCTATGTCCTACCGGTACCACTATCTTCTGAGAATGCTAGTGACCGACATTCAAAAGACAGAAGAGATATCCATGCTGACCCAATATTTCAGGCCTCCTATTGCACAAATGAACCACATTTGTGCCTTAAGGGGATCTCAACGATCTTGTTCGTGATTTAAATTAGTCGAAGTACGTATGAGCTTTTTGCTTTGTGATTAAAAGAATGGAATCATCTTTCGAACGTGAGGGTTTTGTTTTCGTGTTTACCTGGTAGTTTTTTTCAAAATATTTCTCGTAGAAAACTGACATAGCTTTTTGTAATGATATCAAGTTCGTTATGAGGACTATTGGCCATGCTTTCAACATAACTGAATGGCGCGTGTTCATAGATTCTAGAAAAATATGTCTGGAAGAAGTACTTTTTTACAATGGGAACAAATTTCCTTCTTTACGGATTGTTCATGCAGTTAATCTGAAGGAGACATAGGTGAACTGTAACCCTTAGATTCTGTTTCGGGTCTTTTCTCACCTCGGGGACATACAATGTTTTGCAAACCTGAAAATTATTGACATATTCGTCTCATTTTAGATATGCTATTTACATTCAGTTTTATGTATGTTGTAATCTTTTCTATTTTCTAAGTTGGTTTCTTTGCAGGAAAAATATTTTATTTTTATACTGTTGGAGCATAAAAATCGTTTAGCATCGTTTTCTCAAATGACAATTCCAAATAATATTCCTGCATCAAATACTTGTAAATTATTGTGTAAAACGTTTGGGGTCAAAATAGGCTCCAAACAGAGTCCACGTAAGTATTTGAGAAACAGAGTGGAAGATTAAACAACACCTCACACATCAAATATGAGAAGTACAAATGGAATATATGTGGGTATAAACTCAAGGTAATTGCAATTCTGCTTGGCATACAGTTCCGGTACACAAAGTACTACGTTCTACATGTAACATGTTCCTTAAACCACGATTTTTGAATGATCATTTGGGCTTCTTGCTGAATAACCTCGGCACCGTTAGTGACGTACATAGCAAACCACCAGGACATTTCTCAAATGGAAAAACGTTATCAAGGCAATGGGAGTAAAGCAATGTTGTTCAAATAGACCTTACGAAGAGAAATTGGAAAGGAAATATTTGAGGTATATTTCTTCACTTTTCTTAACATGCACGTTGTTGTATTTTTGACTGCATACATTTGGATCTGTTGTTATTAGAGCGTGTCATTTTGCCGTACGCAGGGAGGCATGCGCATTTACATAAACGATCATCACATGAAAACTGCAGTTGGCACAGACATTCTGAAATCAGATCTATATTGAGAGGTAAATAATCTTTCAGGAACGGTATGTTTTGTTCTTGTTACAGAAAAAAGTTTGTTTTTTGTACAGTATCATTGAACAAATTTCCCGTGTTCTCCTGAGATTGGACTCTCTATTGTCTAAAAGATACTGAAGTTGGTGGGTAATATGTGACTGTAACACTAACGCTGAATAATGTGGGATAAAGTAAGAAGTTAGTGACGGAACATAAACAAAGATAGCTTATTAAATATTATTAATGTTCTGATACAAAATTTCTTATTAGTTTTTTAGGGGGATATTTTTATCTACGGCCTTTGCTGCATTACGAATGATCCTGGAACGAGATTTCCACAATTATTTTCACAAAAATCACTTGCAAAAATTTTAAAAAAAATGAGAACAACAAATTAATATTTTCAACATACTTCTTCTCTTTAACACATTCTTTAATGTCTCACAAATGTATTGTTTTGTTTAAAAAACAATGAAACTTCCGGCCCAAAACTTAAAATCATCAATTATACAGATTTAAGGCCTTCTAAAGAGCTCATAAATTTACAGATCAAGTCAATTGCATTTGCAGCAGAGTGACATCACCCACAGGTTTGCAAATTCGAAACTAGTTTTCCCAGAGACCAGCTGAGATAAAGCATTGTGCGTTAGTGAAAAGTGCTCATTTAAAATGCTAATTCCTCCCTTGGAGCAGATGTTAAATTTTCATCCTCGCATACATAGTGGGTCGACTAGGGTTACTGTATAACACTGAGTCCCTTTCTTTTTCATTAATCCGAATACATCAGTAGCAGTTCACTTATGAGTAGTTAGCTGAATGTAGTTGCATTATGAATTATTTCCAGATACATCTTCGCAACTAAATATTTCTAATAGATAAAGCAGTAGTTTTTCAAACACAAAACGCTGTTCACTTATTCATAGAAACCTGTTAGAGAAAAATTCTGTACAGACTATTTTACTGAATCACACCCTCACAACCTCACTTAGAACGACGACTGGAACTGGGGTTGCAACCGTCGTCCAATAGTCCTCTCGTCCTCTGTATTTTAAATGTCCTCCATCTAGTAAATTTTTATAATTTGTTGTCATTTATTTTACCACATGACTAATTGTGTTGTATCGTTTATTTACTTTAGAATAAAAAAAAAAAGAATATCCTTTTTCTGAACTCTGACACACGCATGCATGAGAGTGTCTCTGTCTAGCGAGTAAAATAAATTATAGGAGCTCAACATCACATATTTGCTCGAATGATTGAAATTAGTTACGAAATATTAAAATGTTGTAATTTTTGCCATATCGTCTCTCTTACTTATTTGCATTGATTTCCATTGTCAGAAAGAGTAGTCATTTCTTACTTTTAGAACTTTTAGAATCGAACATGAATAAATTTATATGTTACAGTGTTTACAAAACATAATACAGAAAAGCAAGAATAATTTCACACAAGCCTACCTTAATTACATTTAAAGTGAGCTTACCATAGTTTGATTCCTTAATCAGCGATTAAAACGTCGTAAAGTATAGAAGTGTATTTGTTAGTTCTAAGTTAAAATTTATTACCTTCCTTCAGTCTATTTACTTTCATAAGAATATTATCTTCATACAAATGTCATGGCAGACAACAATGGGATAAATTCGAAAAAATTGTAAAGTATTGTGTTGCTATTTTCTGAACTGGCAACGCATGGAAGGAAGCGTGCAAAAGTCGAATTTACAATTCCGAAGGTTTTTGTAATTTCGGAAAATTTAGAGTGCGCTCACAATAGAATCATCATCACTATCTTTAAAGTTCTCTGCTACATAGGAGAATAAAAATAAAAGACAAAATTTGAAGCCGTTTCTGAGAAAATTATTTAAAATGGTTTTAAAAGCGCCTATGTTTCATCACAAATTACGGAAAAAATATGGTCACACGAAATATTAAATTAATCTCTTTTGAAGAATGTTTTTGAAGAACACATTTCATTAAGAAAAAAATATTTTCAAAATTGTAGATGTAGAAAGACGTCAGAACAATTTTGAACTTTTGCAAATTTTCGAAAAATCAGGGTTTTCAACAAAAATGATAGCTAATCCATTCTCTTAAGCATTCTTCACACTATACAACAACCAAATTTAATCAAAAGCGATGGAATTTTTTTAATTTTGAAAATTTTGAAAATGTCCCAGGGGCTTTATGTAAAGTACTCCCAAAGTTAAAATATCGGTTTCAAATTCAAGGGGCCACGACATCAGTCAGATCGATTTTGGGAATACGGATTTTGGGGAAAATCGGCTGAACAGTTTAACATCTAGCGTTGTTCACAGGCGGATAGACAGACAGACGGATAGACATTTTGCCGTCATTCTATTTTTCGGTATCAAGGACCCACAAAACAAGGATTATAGCTACACCACGTATTATTGGATTTTTCTAAAATTAGCAACTGAATTTTTCTACTTTTTCGTTACCAGTGCCCTGTAATAAGAGTTTATCTGCCGAAAATTCGCCGTTTTTCCGCTCAACATAACATAACTTTCTCTCTACTGCGAAGTGAGAAAGTAAAATCTGCTACGTAATCCCACCCTTCTTCGTCAAATTAGTGTTGACTCCTCTTCTCTCTGCTCACAATATGTGTGGGGATGAAAGGAGGTTTGTTCTTGAGAGTCTCCAAATGGTCTTCCGTCGTCTTTTGACGTTTCGCGGAAAATGCTTAGATTGATGACAAAAAAATATATCTACTAACGTTCCCCTTCTTTAGCCCTATTTATCCGCCAGGCTGCTGAATGAAGGTAACTGTTTCTTCTGCGAGACTTTGAAAGATGAATCAAAATTACCAAGGTCAGCTTCTATGTCGAACTACTGAGCTAATGGAACATCCCTTGATTGCTTGGACCCCGTTACGGGAACCGAGTGCCCGGGGGAACAGTCCCCAGGGTGGATGATGCTAAATTTGCCGGCATCCGCCGCTCTTCCCTAACCTTCCTCTCAGGAAGACAAAGCGATCACGTGGAGCACCACGGCTCCAGGACGTAAACGTCAATGGACACAAACCCAGGGGAGGACGTGCTCGCGTGCGCTTGTGAGGCTCGGGGAGGACATCTCGGTTCCAGAACATTGCGACAGGGCATCGAAACTGCCGAAGTCCATTCATGTGCGATAGCAGTAGGCAACTAGGAAAAGAGTACATCTTGTTACCTCTGGTACCTTTCACTTGAAAGACGAGTCAAAAGGAGTACATTTAAACTGGAGGGATATTCTTTAAATATGAGTTAGACGTCTAGGGCTTTACGTCGTGATATTGGTTTGTATAAACTCTCTTCAGAAGAGAAAGCCGATGAAAAGCTTTAAAGTACATTACCTCAAACCACAAGATTTTCAACAAGATTTAAAAAAAACATAGGAGTGTTTTCGCGAGCTTTATGTACTAAACTTGTTTTGATGAAAGTACTTGGAACAAATGTTTAACACAACCCTCAGCACAATATTTATATAACAAGGGATTTAAGTAGAGCTTTATTCACGAAGGGGAATTATGTTTTCAGTGAATAAATCTCAGTTAATGAATAAATCTGAGTTCAATCTCACATGCCATTAATGAAATTATTTTATTTTTAAATCATATATCTTTAAACTTTATTTTTCCTCTGGGTACTATAATCTAACAAGGGAAAGTATTGGAATCACCTCAACAAAATGCTCTCGAATTTTGGTCACAAATATCGTGTTTTATGTGCTTGTTGGTTCTAACTTAGCACATATGTCAAGATTAAGGACTATTAATGTTGTTCTAAGGTGATTAATATTGGTACAGGTGACGAGGAAATACTCGCAATTTTGTGTCTGAAAATCGGGATGTCTATGAGGATGGAAGAATAGAAGTATGACGCATAAAGAGGTCAGGTTTGAACTTCTTGGACTGAAACAAAAAATCGTCACAGGGAAAATCTGTCTAGGTAGAAAATGTAGCTTTATAAAGTTCCCTGTCCAAATTTAGTTTTTAATTTATCATGCACGTGTACTGTCGAAGCGAACGTAGTATGAGAACATTCTAACCTTTCAACAGCGATATCCCACTCATATCTAATTGTAGGCGGGCATTTGTGCTGCTTGACATTTTCAAATAGGTCCTAACTTTCTAATTCATTTTTGAACCGCATTGATTCCTTTGGCTTGGTTGTTTTTTGAGGAACTTCTTTCAGTTGTAGATTTTAAAATGTCATGTACTTTTTAAAAATATGAGTAATTGTTGATTAATAACATTAAGAGGACGAAAGGCTTCGGTAAGCCGTGCATACCCACTAGTTTTGTTAAATTTTACAACTAGAAATGTACCTTTTAACCAGTAAAAGAATATTTTTGAAAAATGCCGATGATAATAAAATTTGAATACATAAATAAATACAATAAATTTTGAAAGAAAATGAATTGTGGAAAACAAAAACGTTCGATGTCCAGGAGCTTCAAACATTGAAGAGCAAGCAAAAAGGTTTTAAGTTCCGGACATCGTTAATTTGTTCTTAACGTTAATAATTGAAAGACACTCTACAGACGTCACAGAGTTCACAGACGACAAGAAATGTTTATGCTTAGAAAGTTGAATTTATATTTTAAGTACATTTTCCCTCCGTTAACTGAAAACCAGCAAAATGTGACATCTAACCTTTTCGTTTACACCAATTCAAACGAGAAATGCCAAATTAAAAAATGTACATACACTGGTCATTGCTTTTGACGCGCGCCTGCTACATATTTAGGCTAGTTTATTGACTTTAAAAGGCATAGTGGATGGAAATTGAACTCGATTGCAAAAGGGTACATTAATGAATCTTTTAGAAATAAAATAGGCGTTTCCGAAGAACAAAAAATAATGTATTAATCGTGTGATTGAATAGCTGCGACGAGTACCCAGACTCAGAAGACAAAGTAAACATTCCGGCATTCAACTTAAGTAGTTTAAAAATTAATTTATGAATCAATGCAATAAACAATAATAACATAAGAAATAAGTAGATAAATAAGTTAAAACTTGTTAATACATTGTGTTTCTTTTTCTCGCATTGTCATTTCTGATTTGTTTTGTTTTTGCTCTTACTTCAATCCCTCCGGGATTAATATGACACTTTAATGAACATAAAGACCTACATTAGGACAGAACCAGGGTGATTAAATTGTTTTAATGACGTTTAAAAATAAATATTTTATACCTTTTCTTCTTCCGTATGTAGTTATATACCATTCAGAACAGTTGCCCTAGAGAATGTAAAGTAAATTCAAAAGGATAGAGGAAAGAGTTGAAATATGAAAAGTGAAGCATCAGGAAACGCTGGTTTCATTTAATGTTGTATTACTCATCATCATATGTTTTAATATTCGTCATTAAATATATTTGCCAGTTAGTAGAAAATAGGTAAAATCAAAATAATCTTTATTACTCACAATTTCAATTTCAATTAATGAAACTGGTATGGTTACCTTACAGTTAGAGAATATAGTGACATTCAAAAACGAGTATGAGGTTCATTATAACCACTAGAAATCGTATTGTACCGGGGATACATTGTATGAGTTAACAACGTACAGGTTACGTGTTGTTTCATTAAGTGAATGTAGCAAGTCGTCATCATTCATTTGTTCGGCATGCATGAAATGCTGCATTACGTCAAGTCGTTCTCGTTAGGCAATAAATAGTATGAAATTAAGCTCGGTATCTTTGAATATTTTGCTCAAAAGAAAGTTAGGGTTCAAAATTCAAAAATATCGGACACAAATATGTTTCGTTATTTTGAACAAGCTACAGTGAACATCAAACACAAAGTAACGTTATGTATTTTGGTGAAAATTATGCTCAGCCTTTGGGGAGGATGTGCCGAAATTTAATGATGAGGCATCCTAACTGGCTTTAAAAAAGTTTGCTGTCGGAAGGCGAGATTAAATCTAATATTGCGCGCTTACAAGGAAAAGGAAATGCGTCCAGAATCTTGGAGAGCTGGCAGTGAACACGGCGTTTTTGCAGACAGGATTTTGTATTAGGATGTGTCTCCGAAACATCATCAAATTTCTCTATTAATGAATTTATAAATGATTCATTTAAATAGAATTATTAAATATATTTTGATGTATTTAATTATGGTTGTCTAAAATTAAAAAGTTACTGAAAATTTAAAAAAATATAAATTATAATTACGGGAAATCATGTCAAAACGTGTCTTATTTTATATATTTTGAAACAATACTTAAGTATTTCTGAGTGATTTGTTGCTAACGAACTAAACGAGATACGATTTCATCCGCGTTCCCTGTGTCTGGTCGCTTCCTCCTTTCAATTGCAAATGATGACAGAGCTGTTTTTAGACAACGGGCGATGGATTGTGCGGTGATCCTTCCTTTCCCGACTTATTCTCACACCATCGTAGGTCTGGCGATTGGCTGATACCCCGCCCGCCCCCGCCGGCCCCCGCCCGCCCTCGACCACCCTCGCCCACCCTCGCCCACTCCCGCCCGCCTTTCTCGCCCACCCACCCTTTTGCCCTCTTGCCTGCCTGCCTGCCTGCCTGCCTGCCTGCCTGCCTGCCTGCCTGCCTGCCTGCCTGCCTGCCTGCCTGCCTGCCTGCCTGCCTGCCTGCCTGCCCGCCCGCCCCGCCCGCCCCGCCCGCCCCGCCCGCCCCGCCCGCCCCGCCCGCCCCGCCCGCCCCGCCCGCCCCGCCCGTCCCGCCCGCCCCGCCCGCCCCGCCCGTCCCGCCCCGCCCCGCCCGCCCCGCCACTCCGCCCCGCCACTCCGCCCCGCTCCTCCCCCATCCTGCCCGCCCGACCCCGCCTCACCCCACTCCGCCCCGCGCAGCCCCACCCCGCCCGCCCGCCAGCCCGTCAGCCCGTCTCTCGCTGGCTTGCCACCGCCATCCCTCTGCCATCCCCCTGCCATCCCTCGGCCACCCACACCAGACTTCGCTCCGTCGCGCCCGTTCTTAATGTCCGTCTTTCTATACCCCCCCCCGTTCAATCATGGCCCCCTTCCCCAGACCAATCCTCGCATATCCCGCAAGCCATTCCAGCTCACTTCGACGCTACGTAATAGCTAGATGCATTACGGATTGCATTAAACCAAATTACGCAAAACCATAACTTCATTGATGGAATTGTAAGACGATAATATCGCGTTAAAGACGCTCTTTTGCCCATTTCCCACATTTAATCGCATAATTAAAAATATTTTTTGTTATTCCAAGTTAATATACATTAGTATAAAACTTTCCATGAAAATTGGATTATCTGTTGACAAGTTTTTTCTGGAAAGAGAGAGAGGGGGGAGGGAGAGAGAAAGAGAGACATTAATTTTTGATAGAAAAAAATATGATAATGATGATGAAATATGAGAAAACTGTTCATCACAAAATTATTTACATTTTAAATCTGAAAATTCCGTCATCAGATGAAAGTTTCTTTGCATAAAGAAGGTAGTTCTTTGCCTCTGAGACTGTCACGAGTGTGACAGATATAATCATAAACACACATGTGACGGCGAAGGATATTGCGGTTTTGCGATAAAGAGTTTCGGGACAAACGTGGTTACTTATCAGTACAGTCAGTTTCTTGCTCAGAGGAGCTCGATATGAGAAATCTTACCTGGGACTGAGCTATCGAATAGACTGCAGACTAAATTGGTAATATTATGTATTAAAAATGTGAAATGTGAGGTGTCAATACTTTTTTTTTCATTTAAGCTCTGTAATATTTCAGCATCAATTTCTTTATGATTCAAAAGTATCCACACGATTCTAAATCAATAGTGATTAATTTGATTTAACGTGATCTTTCTCATCTTGTCGTTGACTGGAAGTTAGTGAGAAGAACTCTCAGCTCCAACTTGTGAGAAGAAAATACATTATTTATTCACTACGCACTGCTATCGTATTTGCCCGAGAATGCTGTTACAAATGAGTGTTACTGACCCACATCTGTTCATTGTCCACAACTATTTCACTCGAGCAGCAAATTATTTTTCTACATACTATGAAATTATCTTTAGTTATCTAAAAATTGCTCACGAACGTTCTGTTGTCACACAAATCTTCGTTCGTATCTACATTAGTGGACCAGAAATGCATGCAATTACATATTTCTTATTCATTTAACCACACATTTGAGCTCATACACCCATTGTAGGGTAAATGAATTAAATGAAGGCACCTTTTCTTCTCTCGAAACAGTCAATTGCTCACATACGCGCGCACACACACATGTGAATGGATAAGTACACACTGTCTCACTCACTCACTGACACACACACACGTTTAGAGAGAGACTCTGTCCCATACACCTCCCACCTCACTCGGTCCACATTCTCCACCACACGTATTTGCACACGTGAGGCGTTTCTCCTGTCGGTATCCGCGCGAGTGAATGGCTGCGGAGTCTGCTGTGGTGCGGCACTGAATGAACACCACTCGGATTGCGAGTTACTGTCTTCCTGACGCACCGGTCACGTGGTCGGGGGAGGGGGGGCGGGAGGAGGTGCGAGGGGGCGGGGTAGTGTTCGGCGCCGCAGTGCGACGCCCCGCGCCGCGACGCCATGGCGGCCAGCACGGCGGCGCTGCAGCTCTCCAAGAAGATCTACTCGTCCATGTGCTGGACGCCCGGCCGCCTCTCCCTGGAAGAGGACGCCTTCCCTGCCTCCGTGAGTGCGCTTGCGCTAGGGACGCCGCTGTCCATTAACGACCACGCCAAAATGGCCGCTGCCCTGGTTGCTCCTTGGCGCGAGGGGTATCGTGGAATGTGACCACACAGCCAGAGATAATACAACTATTTTCACGTCGGCAGAAAGCGAATTGCGGGACGCTGTGCGTAAGTTTCTTCTCGTTGGCATATCGTCGTCAATTTGGCTGCTTAGTGTTTCATCCTTGACAGGACATTTGACTTTATTATCGTAGAATGTAACTAGTCAGCTGTGTATTATCGTTCGCAATATATAAATTATGTGCGTTGTATAGTTTTTGTGATTTCCTTATCGCTGATATTTAGTTGTCAACATGGTTGCTAATTTCACTCGACACTGTAAATATGAAGAAAATGACTCAGATAAGAAGACATCTTTTAATATTGTCAAAAAATAAATTTTAAAACAAGTTATTTACGTTTAGTTGATATATCGCTGTCAATTTGCCTGCCAATTTCTCTATGACCTAGTACTGGAATATTTGCGATCCAAGATGTAACTAGCGTATAGTAAATAGGCATTTTTGAATTATAACGATATTCAGTACACATGAGAAAGTGCATTTATCACAGCTCAGTTGTATCTTTGGAGATTCGGAAACGGTAAGTCAACCTGGATATCTCTTTGTCATCACCTGGTATTTGAAATCTTTGATTCTATCTTGGTAGAAAATTATGAAAACATTCTGTCTATGTAGCATTATGAAATTCCATATTCAAATTTAATTTTTCAAGCACTGGAACTGCCGAAACGAACGAAGTATGAAGAAAAAACGTAGGACTACTCCAAAATAAAACAAATATTTTATCCAATAAAACTTTTAAAACAAATTAGTGAACTCGCATGTAAGATTTCATGAAATTACTATATAACATAACGAACATAACGTTAATATTTCAAATTGTTGAAATTTTCATTGCGTACTTATTCTCTCTTTAAAAAATTAGACTTCATTAATGCCAATTTACACGTTTGTTGCTGTAGGTAGTGCTACTTAACACGTTAAGCTTTGTCTCTGAATGAGTCATAAACATCGGGGAAGGAATATTGAGATGGTTTATCACAATAAATTTACGTAGTTATAAATATGGATATCAGCAACAATGGGGGTACAGAAAAGAATGGAGGTGAGCTTTATTTTGGAAATAATACAAGGAAAGGATAACAGAATTGATAGTGGGGAAAATACATAACATGTTAATAAATAATGCAGTGAAAAGACACGTGAGAAAATTCCGTGGAGCAGGAAATAAATTAACAAGTTATTACGAACAGGGAACCAAAGAATAAACAGATAAAATGTTGAAATGTGTGTGACCAATCAGGAGTTAGATGAGAAACAGATGAAGGGCGCGCGAGATGAAAAAACAAGACACGTACTGACACGGTGTGAGTCAGATGTATTTGATTGCGGGAAGAATTATACTGAATCGGGAGTTTTGTAAAGGCGATGTGTAAGGTAATAAATGTACAATTAGAGACGAAATGTAATATTGTGTGTGGAGGACGCGAACATCATTGGAGTCGACCGAATTCTTTGGAAATGGAGGCCGAATAGAAACTGAACGACGTTCAAGTTTCCGGTGGATCTCCGAAAGGAAAGTAGCAAATCGGGGAACATCTATTTTTATTTGTATTTGACATTGTAGGAAGATCAACTGTTTTATTACAGTAAAATTTCTAAATTAATGTTCACGAGGTAATTTAGCCATTCATGCAAAAAAGGAAGGGATTGGTAGCGAGAATTAGATAATGGGAATAAGATAATCATGAAAGAAAGATTGTGTTCACGAAAATTGTTGTTGTTGTTGTTTTCGTATAGGATATTTGTATGAATATGAATATATATATATATATATATATATATATATATATATATATATATATATATATTGCAGCTTAATACATACATAATGAAAGGTTCATAACTGAAGTATTTTTATTTATGAGTAAAAAGCAAAGAGCGTTCCCAATCCTCGTAAACAAACAAATTAATTTACGTAAAATATTTCTCTCTCGAGTATTTGTATCAGACCCACACATACATAAATATTTAACAAGACGGGGCGATCTTGGGAAAACCTTCGGGCAACAGTCGGGTGAAATGTGAAATTTGAAGTAGTAAATTCAGACGAATAATTAAACAAAAAGGTACCAGCAACGGTCTCCAGTCACAATATATTTACTATATTGAGAGAAGTGCAGGGTTGAACTATTTGAATTAATTTTGTAGAATTTCAGGATATCCGGAAACCTTTTTTATTCTCGGATTCAAATGTCAGCAGATACCATCGCGACCGAAAAGGTTTCTGATTAAATAATAATGTGATGTTTTAAAGTGAAAAGGCACAATGTGCCTAAATCAGTGAACAGCTAGGGCATCTTTTCTCGGTGACACCAGATTATTTGTTTCTGCAGGTGCGAAACAAGAGGAACAATGCAACTTACCACGTTTGAATTTCATTTCTCAGGGACATATTGACTGCTTCCCATTGATAAACCTACATTTGGGCAAACGATGAACAATCTTTCAAAAATGTGTAAATCTTGCAATTTTGACACATTGTTCCTTTTTGCCTGAAAGCGTTATTAATCAATCAATTCTCAATTTATTAATCAGTTAAAGGAAGCAATATTTTCAAAACGTTGCGGATCAAGTTTCTGTTAAATCTCTAAGCCGCAACGCGAAACCGGATCAGAATATCCGCATTTTTTGTCGCATTTCCGCTCGTCTTATGCAGTTTTGTCTTCCTCCGTATTCTTCATGTCTTCACCTCATTCTTCCTGTGGGAATGTCGTCGTCAACAGGGCATCCGATTGGGGAGATAAAAATATAGGGCTTCACAATTACGAGCATGATATGGACAATAATGAACAGACGATCTTCTACTCTAATTGATAAAATCATAAAAAACGCCATTTCCTATTGCATTTTAATAATACATTGTTGCATTTTAATAATACTATCTACCTACACAGTTCACAAATAAAAATATGTTTGCCATGTGGGCTGCTATGACAGTTTGATTAATTCCAATTACAAAATAAGTGTTCATCAGTTTCCAAAACAGTGCGCTAAATTAATTCCGAAGAAAATTTTACCCATACATCCTGAACGTTTTGGGTAGAAATTAATACTTTGTGAAAATTTAATAAATAATGCCCTCTTAAATTTCATTATATTTGATTCAGAATAAAACTAATCTGATAGATGCTGCGTATCCAATCTACAAACCTCGAATAACTACAGTGTGCGTACTAGGTATGCGACATCTATGTAGACGATTTCAAAACATCGATTATTTATAAAATCATCGATGGATTTAACATCCACATTTTGAAGCCTATCGATTCCTTAAAATTATGGATATTTTGTGCTCGATATTCGTGAATGGAAAATTCCTATAAATAAAATTTTATATCGAATGTTTAAAAACATCAATAGTTTTTGTCGATGTATATTATAAATATGGGCGTTTTAATTTTGAACATCGATATTTCCAAACGTCGATGTTTTGTTATCAATATCGCATCTCTAGTGGGAACGGGGCGCATCGGGCTCTCAAGCGATGGGCCCCGATTCCTCAAGAGCTCCCCACACTACCGCCCTTGAAAGCACAGCATACCGGCTGAGTTAGCTCAGAGGCAGCAACGCCGCTGCGACTAGGAACCGAATTTGGATTGAATTGAATTGAATTAATGCCTTATTTTACGTTGCGAGACTCAGGCCTGCTCTTCCGTCTGACCACGTAAATTTCGCTACGCTCCTTTCACCAACTAGCAGAGAAAGGAGGTATTTCTTGGGCGAGTGCGGCGCCCATTTCTTCCGCAGCGAGTGCGGCGCGGAATGCTCCGCGCTAGACGCGGCGGCGGAATCCGCGGGACCGTTCACACCGGAGCGTCAATTATGACTCAGCGTTTGGTGACAGTTTTCCTCATCCGATAAACGAAAGCGAAAGGAGCTCGATCCAGAGGGGAGCAGACTTCCGGAGGCAGGCTTCCACGAAGCTCGAGCGGCAGCGATCGAAACGCGTGCGACTGCGTTCCCCAAGTAAGAAAACGCTGCCAATCAGCTGCCCTGACCTGCACGCGCACCGGATTTGTCCCTGATCGATCATGTGCGGGTCATGGGCCAACGCCTGACCCGTGCTGCGACTCCCCCAACAACTCTGTCTGCTCTACGTGAGGCGGTGCAGGAGGAGTGGAACAGTGTACCGCATTCGCCACATGCACGATGGAACGCCAGCCCACATCACGGCTTGTCGCACTGCCCGCGACGGGTACAAGCAGAATTGAATTGTATTGAATTGAAGGCTTATTTTACGTGGCGAGACTCAGGCCATGAGGCCTGCTCTTCCGTCTGACCAAGTAAATTTCGCTACGCTCCTTTCACCAACTAGCAGAGAAAGGAGGTATTTCTTGGGCGAGAAACAGGCGAGTTGAATTTAGCTCAGAGGCGTCATTTAGGCTTGAGGATCTTTTACATGCAAGTAAATCTACTAACATGGGACAGCCGGCTTTACTTCCCCTCCGAAGGAAGGCGTACGAAGGATTTTGTCGCCCTGAAAAATCCACGGCTTCGATCGGGTTTGAACCCGCCAACTTGGGTACAAAAGTCCGAAACGCTAACCGTTACACCATCGCCGCCGCTTTATTTTGAAGGAATCGAATTACGGCGGTGGGGGATAATCCACACTCGCTACAACAAAATTAGGTTGAATTCAACGGTTATCTAGAGGATAATAGTTTTCAGTGGCTTCTCCGATCAATATTAGGCGAATGCCCAAGCAATACCCAAACAAACGGGCCAAGAACCTCGCGCGATCTTTCCTCAGTTTCCTCTGTCCTATCCTCTCCCCTTAAATAGACACAACCTTACATGCGCTACGCTATCACACGTCGGGAGACCAATGGGCTCTGAGCTGCTCTCGGCTGGGGGTGGAGGCGGACCGTTGAGAGGAGATACCTGGAGGCGGGAAGCTCGCATGCCGGATCTCACCATCCACCCTCCATGTAGGTCTGTGGCGAATCTTCATCCAGCGGGGGAGAAACACCGTCACTTCTCGGGATAAAAGCACTCACTACACTAACAGGACTAATGACCGTATCAGTTGATGTACCCGATAACGTTAGCCCAACATTGGAACGCGCGTCTCACCCTTTTGAACACAACTTTCGGGGCACCCCTTGCTCCTACGAAAAACGTCCCCCCTCGTTTTTTACTAGGCTGACCGGGTGACGCTTTTCCATGGCGAAGCTGCCGACGTTTCGGTCGCCATTCTGCGACCTTCCTCAGGGCGTAATGCGCGGAGATGTACTGCGCACGAGTTGCGCAGAGATGTACATCTCCGCGCCCTGAGGAAGGTCGCAGAATGGCGACCGAAACGTCGGCACCTTCGCCATGGACGCGGCGTCACCCGGACAGCTTAGTGAATACTGACTCCGGCCGCCGGAAGCCTACGCTCTCACGTCCTCCCTCGTTTATTAAAATCTTCTTGCCTTTGTTAAACAATGTTTATAATATGTTCCTCAAAATTCGTTAATGTGTATACACATTTGTTTACATATTTTATTTTTCAACAAATTCCACCAAACTGACACATCGGAATATCTCCATATAACACGACTATTTTCTAAATCATATTATTTTTTTTAACATTGATATTTGGCAAATCAGTCATACTAAAACTCTGTTTCAAAGGGCATCACTGCCTGTTACATACTTTGTTTCCAACTCGAGCATACGAATCCCATTCCCTGTCAACTACAGTGGGGAAGAGGAAAAGTTCATAATCAGCAATAAATGAAAAAAATGTTACGTTTATGAGTCGAAGATTAACCTCGGCAACAGCATACGCCGCAGGGGTAGGAAATAGGAATGCGATATCGATGTCGATTTTTTCAAAACATCGATGTCTTTTGTAGAAACATCCATGTTTTAAACATCGATGTTTGTTCTTTTCCGATGTTTTGTTTCTGAATGAAAAATTCCCATGATCACAATACTGTAAAAGTTAAAATATGAAATAACTGACAGTAACACTGCTATTCATGTGTTACCAAAGGACTGCTGATTGAACTACCTTGAACGACCAAACTCTCTAACTCTAGATGACTTTTATGCTATTGTATTTCCTCTTCATATTCATTTTGCACATTGAGATATGGCCAACAAGTACGCTGTGGGCATAGGGTCGGCTCCTTATCATACCCTAATTCGGCGAATCGATAAACAAGAACACTGACAAATTAAATTTTATTGCACAGAATTTAATGTTAGAGGATACTAATCAAGTCTAAAAACATCGATGTTAATAAACATCGATTGTTTTTCATCGATGTATTCTGAACATCGATGTTTGCTCGATGTTTCGTTATCGATATCGCGTCACCAGTAGGAAAATGAGCAGGGCCACGCAGGGCGATTGGTGTCTGAAACTGGCCGAATCCCACACAGATGTTGCGTAGACATGCTCTATCAACAAGATGTCACATAAAATACATATTCGGTTCAGTAATAACGAAAACAAAAGTATACGTTATAAAAATACGGGGGTATTCGTTGAATATATCGGTTGGGTTGACTTAGTGAAAGCATTACCTTTGTCTGCAGACGCTCTGACTGAGAATTGCTAGAATTCCAGTTCTAATTGTGGTGAAAATTCGACGCTAGCTATTTAGATAGGTCGACTTTAGACAGTCTGGAGAAGAATTAGAGAGTTTTTGCACATCGACGCTTATACCTAAGCGAAACCGGCTATGGTCACGTGACCGGGAACACCAATCACGGCCTAAGCGTTAACCGGGTGTAACAGACATAAGCGGGCCCGGTTCGGTAAACGGAGCTTCATATCCGTGCACGGGCCGCTTACGACTTTGTCGCTTATAATACTCTGTTGCTCTATATAGCATATATATAGTGTTTTGAGAAAGATAGACTGCAAAATATTATGCATGCCACTGAAGGAAGTGTTCACTTTTACTCTGTAAGAGGATGGAAGCCAGTGAGGAGTAATATTGAAATTCTTGTGGTTTCGCAAACGGGGAAGCCCTTTAAAATAAGAAGAAAGCCAACGTTGAAAAGTATATAGACATTATAATTCCAGGTCGATTTGGTCGTAAAATTTAGAGAAGAATTGCATTTTTTTATTTTGTCCATATCAATATTCGCAAGTACACATGCTTCAATTAGACCTAATTCTTCCGTAGCTGGGAACAACACATCCAGAGTGTAAAAACAAGTGAACACCTAGCCACACTTCGCAATCGCATCTCGGCTTTGTTTACCTGGAAACAAATTATTGCGATGTAAATAGTCGAAGAACTTAATCGAAACTACAGTATACAAAATGAAAAAATCAATACCCAAAATGGGAAAGCCGCCACACTTATGTGTAACTTAATTGTTTCTACCAGATGTCAGCACTTATGAAGTGTAACCGTAAGCGTTGTGCAAAAACTCTTTCCTTGAGCTTCACACAAGATTCTACCTTATGTTAACTATAACCGTTAACGGTAGCTGTTTCAATTAAGTGCAAAAACTCTCTGTTCTTACGATCGGTTACTCTGATCAGTTTTTTTTCGACGTTCCCCCAATAAATGCCAGACGAATGCGGGATCACAACAGGAACATATGGGCCCTGCTTCGCCCGCAATCTTTCCTTCCTTGTCCATCTTGTCCTCTCCTCTCCCTTTATACACTCACACAGTCATGTACTCTTACATGAACAACACTACCACAGTTATCGACAGGCTACAAGAGACCTTAGAGCTTTCTCCGGCTGAGGTGGGGTCCCAATGGAAGAGATATCTGGAGAGGAAAACCCCGCAAGCCATTGTTGGTCGGCATCGGATCTCCCGAGCAAAAACACCACCTCGCGGAATATAACATGTACTGCACTTACGGTACTAAACACTGTATCAGCTCAAGCGCCCTAAAAATACAATCAAACATACATATCGAATGCATAGAAATGCAATGTGAGTCATTCTAGTAGTAATAATACATCACCGTATTGTATACCAAATAAAATTAACAAATGACAGCGTAATTTTGCTGGGGCACTCTTCGTAACTACACAGCAGTTTTACGACGATTTCTCTTGACGTGTGACTTCAAGAAAGTTGTTCTTACGGTAAATCGAAGCTGTAACAATAGTTCTATGTTTCACCGAAGAAAAAAATACATTTTTAGGATACGTTTGACACAAAACGCAAATTCATGGAATGAAATCTGGCCGCATATTATGTCCTCCCTTGTCCACAGCGGTTCTTCTAATCGATCTATCGGTCAGGCGAATCGACTGATCGATTAGTGATTCCAGACGCGTCAATGGCTGATGTCATGCTTCCCATAAGTGTAGTGCCAGTCTTTTTATCGTGGGAGGTGGCAGTGATGGATGGCGAGATTCGATTCCCACCCATCGGCTTACGGAGTTTTCCTCAACCAGGTATCTCCCACCAGCGGAGACTGACCCCCCTCAGGACAAGCTTTAAGCTCCTGACTACTCTCCCGACATATGTTTTAGTGTATTGCATATGTGTGTGTGTGTGTACGTTGTGAAGATAGGACAAGGAAGAAGGAATGATCGCGCTCGGTTCGTGTCCTGAATACTCCGTTATTCGCCTGGCGTTGATCGGAGAACCCAAGGAAAACTACCGATCAGAGCAGGCGGTCGCAAGAATTCTCCTCCAGACAGCGGCAGAATTCGACCCAGCTCTATAGCTAATGTCGAAAATATATGCTGCCATAACCGGGACTCGAGTCCTAGGTCAGGCGAGTAGAAAATGCGCATCCATGTTCCATTGAGAAGGAGGCTGCATCGACATTGGAACATTTAAGAAGCACTTTCTGGGGAAATCCTTGCTTCTGAGGCCAAAAGGATAAGAGGTATTTTTACAATTAACTGACACCGAACTGGATTTCATAGTTTTTCCGGTGAAGAATTTTTATCTGCAGCTTAAGTCTTAATAAATGATTATTGTAATGGCGTATGGAAGATGAAAAGAAATATAATTCCTATCGATGATCCCACAAAGAGTATTGAAAAGTTTTAGTTAATAGAGTTCAAAAGTCGTATAAAAAGCTTTTATTGTGGCACTAGCATCACCACCGCCTAACCGGCCGCATAAATCTTGATCCGTTCCAAGATAAATAAGAAGAAATACGCGACTACATAATTTCTTCCCATTCATTCATTTTGGAGAAAAAAACTTTTGCTTTATTGATGAACTAAAACGGTAATCAGTAGATTAAAATCAAGCGTCCTATGTAATATCTGTCAAAAAAGTAATATGTCATCTTTTCATAGTGTGCGAGGAATAGTACATGTCTATTACTTCATTTGATTTCACTCACTACTCAGCATATAAGCGAACAAACGGGGTTGTAACGTAACATATGGCTAAAATTCACTGTGTAATGTTTTTTGTACAATAGGTAACTTTAATACCATAATTTTTTAACATTAAAATATAAAAATAGTAGTTACTTATGCACCAAGGGCGTCAAAAGGTCTTTTGCCCTCGGATTTTTTGTCGCCGCTCGATAATACAGAACCAGTTAATAAGATTATTTTTTACATCCACTTTTAATAATTCAGATGTACTTATTTACTAATTAACTGGATGTTAAATTCACTCCGTTTGTCTTTTCATGATTCCATTCCATAATTCCCTTTCATAATTCTCTCCGTAAAATAACATGTACCAGCATTCAACAGTTTTCATATTAATATAATATTTCACTTTGACATTTATATTAGCGGCAATTTTTTCACATTGTTACATTTATGAGTATATGAGCAATTCCAGAATTAACTGCCACTTAGAGGGTCAAAAAAAATTATTTTTTTTTCAAGTGGCACACCTCTGGAAAGCTATTTCCCGTGTTCAGGAGACCCTAAAAAACTAAGAAAAAATAGGGTGCCATTGAATCAAGCAGGGTGACACCTCCAAAAGTGGAAAAATTTAAAATTACCTTTTAAAATTTAAAAAAATAATTGAAATTGAGTTTGAAGTGTTCGATTTCAGTATGATATTGTTATTTAAGCTATAAAAATTTAAAGGGATCTTCGAAAAGTTAAAAAAATTTTGGCGCCAGACTATTTAGGCGCCAGAAATTATAAGTGCTACGTCTAAAAAATGATTAGTGGGTAAATTTTATTTGATGTTTCTAAATGGTGCTTGAATTTATTTCCATCTTTACACCTAAATATTTTAGAGCCCAAATTCTTCAGCGTCTGTATACTTCGGCGCCCAAACAGTATCGCTATAAACTAATTTCATTTGTCAAAAAATATTGATATATATTTTTTTAAAGTTCGAGATATTAAATTTTGATCTCATTGTAATGTCAGCCCTTGTGAGTACTATGTAGTTTACGGTCCCTGGGACGCGTATCCCTGGGACGCCATTGTCAGTTTGGGCCATTTCGGGATAAACAAAGACAGAGGTTGTCTTGTAAAACGTTTGGTAAAGTTTTAGGTTTTTTATCAAAATCCGCCTTCTAATTACTCGTATTACTATTTACCTGAACACTGACGTGTCGTAAACAACACTGTACATACTACGAACAAATTTTATGTTTCGGATGGAACTAGTGTACATGAATGCTGTAGACATAGAACTTTCTTTCAGTCTCTCCGAATCCGTGTCAAGATCTGATCAGCGACGTTCTGTGCTCGTGAAATGCATTCTGTGCTCGTGCAATAGAGGAATTTGAAACATAATTTACACTTACGCAATATTGAGCAAGCTCAAATCTTCAGAGCATTGCTTATGTAACACGTTCTTGGCGGCAAATCTGGGGTGGCTATTCATGGGAAGTATGCGGAGTGGTTATTCACCAATTATTTATATAAGAATTGTATTTTAAATTTGTTTTCCTTATCACGTCCTACAAGTAAGTTAATTTTAATAGAAATGTAAACGTATTACTTTTCCCTATACGTACGTATATACGGAGTAATGTACGTAGAATAAGGAAAGTTATGTAATGCTGCGGTAAATCGATTTCGAGATTTCAACGGAAATACACGTTTTGAGGCCCACTGATACCGAAGAAGTGAATATTTTCAAAACGTCTGTCTGTCTATCAGTATGTCTATTTGTCTATCTGTCCGTCTGTCTGTCTATCTGACCGTCTGTCTGTCAGTCCGTATGTCCGTCTATATATCTTTCTGTCTGTCTACTTGTCTGTCTGTCTGACTGTCTGTCTGTCTGTCCGTCTGTCTGTGAACACTACTAGCCCCTAAGCAAGACGTAGGATTTTTTCCAAAATGAAAAAAGCCCTGTCCATGGGCCTCGAGTCGAAGCTTTTAGATTTGGAAAATGATTCTTTAACTTTGGGGGTATACTTTACTTGAAGCCCTGCGAACATTTTCAAACATTTTTTCTTTAAATGTCTTTTAAAAACACAGTAAAATAAACCTGTAAAGGAGCCGTAGGTCCGATTTTCACGGTTAACTCTGAAGTTTCGAAAATTGCAAAAGTATTAATTTTTTCCGCGTCTTCCTACAACTACAAAATTTAAGATAGAGCATTTCCCTTCTAATAAAATTTGTTCTCCGTAGGGAGTTACAATCGGTTAGGCAGATGAGCAGGCCTTATGGCCCGAGCCTCGCCATAAGTAAGGACATAATAATAATAATAATAATAATAATAATAATAATATTATTATTGTTATTATTATTAATATCTACTAACTTAAGGACTTCGAACTGCCACTGCAGCAAACATCCAATTCTTAGCTTTTTGAGGGACAAAATGGAAAGGAAAAAAAATTTGTATGTAGATGTTTTGTTTCTTACTTAATTGATTTTTGAAAATTTCTGAAGTATTCAATCCCCTTATTTTAGTTCTTTCTAATTTGCTTCATTTACTCGTTGTTTTTTTTTGTTGTTTTTTTTTGTTTTTTTGTTTTTGACGAAACGTACATCACAGGGCATGACTTGTTCGCGTTATTAATTAATAGAATGAAGTTCATTTTCCTCTTTCTGTTCGATAAACCTAACGCGCTGCGTCATCGGTACTGCGCGGCAGCTCTCTCCCAACCGCGCAACAAGTCAGCCAGCGACAAAGGAAGCGCTCTTCCTTCCTCGAGTCGAAAAGGCCGCGCGGAGCGCTGCGGTCGGCGGCGGCCGTCGGCATCGACAGGCGCGCGCGGCCAGAGGGCGCCTGCGTCGGCCGTTGGCGGCAGTTCGCCCGCGGACGCCGACCAGCGCGCGCCACGGGGGCAGTGCCCGGCTCCGCAGGTGCTCGCCCGCCGTCGCGTTGCCCGCGCCGCCCCCGGCACGTGCCCCCCCTCCGCCCCGCCCCGCCCCTCGTGACTGCCGCGCCGGGTGTGTGCCGTGTCCGCTGCGTGAGTGCCGTTGACGCGAGTGCGGGCTGGGCTGCGTGCCCGGCGCGGAGGGTGCATTTATGCGCGTGGGAGCAGGAGACGATGCCCGACGCCGTCCCGCGCAGCCATGAAGAAGCCCAAGGAGGCGGCTGCCCCAGGCCGCAGGGTTCGGGTGAGTCTGTCTGAGCGGCAGCGCGCGTGCACACGCCGCGCCGCCGGCCGCCGTCTGCTCCGGCGTTGGCGCTGAGTCAGTTGCGCAAGAACCGGATACGGCTCGCGGGCGCGCGGGGCGGTCGCCGGGCCACGCGGCCGCGCGCGCCAAGAGTGCACGTTGTCTATGGGCGGCGTTTGTCGCGCCCTCACCTGCTACGAAGGACGCGGAAGTGCTTTTGACGCGACTTTGAACGCTCGCGAATGACGTTCGCGTCCGTGTGCTAGGTGCTGCTAGTGACTGACAATTCTGTCAAAACAATTTTCCCCCTCCATCATGCAGTTTCGTTTTTGTTGTGGTTTATAAACTGACATATTCAGCTTCCTTATCAGTTTTCGTTCGATGGGTCTTTCACTTTGTGCTAGGAGCTACACCGATGATTGGCAACAAGTCTTCATTCTAATCAGCAAGTTTTCTTCATTCGGCGTTTTTCCATAGGGTTTATTAAGTGCGGAATATTGTGGTTTGGAATCTCATCATTAATCACCTCTAAATGCGAACGAAGCATCTCTGTGAACAAAGACAATACCTTACGTTAACGTTGTGCGACCTTCACTTCGAGGCATGAAAAGAGGTTTGAGGTTAAAGGTTGCTGATGAAATGCATCAAACCGTTGTGCAATGTTTACTTTTTTTTCATTCATTGAGACGTTGTGTTGTTACGAGATAATAAATGAAGTGATTTTGAAAGGTAGAGAAGGGAGTGAATATCATTTTGTGTTCTCTTTTAATGCCGTCTGTCTTCAATTTATTTATCGTGGTTGAGGTCTGTGAAATTTCTATTGATGGTATGTGATTTCTTTTGAACGTTGAATTTTCTTGACGTAACGCTTGTCACGCTAATAGAAAGAAACATTTGGCAGCTTAGTCATTTACGATTTAAGGGTGACACCCTTATTTCGTGTGTGTTACAGGTATGAAGTGAGTTAATGTAAAGAGATACTTTGTTGTCTGGTCCAATATATGTAGATCTATTCGGCGTAAGGTTTGTCGAGTTTCTCAATCCGCAGTGACAACGGTGGCATATACGTTTGCCTTGAAGCGAACCTTGTGAATAGTTAGCGCATTTTCTTGTGAATTGATGCTGGAAACCACACATTCAACTGCGCAGTTGTGTTCACCCTTTTGAAGTTACTTGCCGGCCGGAAACAAATCACGTCAAATGCTCTGTATCTGTAACATGATGTACATTAGTTCAGATGCATTTGACTGTAAATGACATGCAGACTGTAGTTCGACCTTGGAAGAGGCGTTCGGAACCAATATTACTACACTGGCATTCCCCGCGAGGATATTTTGTTATAAAACACACATACGAGGGTTGCGATGCGTTTTGTGGTCGGAAACCGCCGGATCGTTCCACGAGGCCAGTTATTTTTCGCCTCTAGAGCAAAGCGCCGCTCATGGACAGTTCTTGGCACATCACTGATCTAAAAACACCAGACGCAATGGCGCCGCCGAGCTGTCTCCCGCCGCCTGCCCCCGTTTGCGAGGCCAACAGCGAGTGCGATATGCGAGGAATACGTGTGTGCGAGGAACGAAGTTGCGCTCCTCACTGTTGGCTGAACATTTAATGTTTCCCGACGATTAAATATTCTTAAACAGTTTTAATTAATATTTTGGGCCTGAATTATTCACGATCGTAAAATAAATTCATTGAAAAAATGAGATATAAAAAATGCTCATGGTAATTAATGACAGTACATATGTGAGGTCGAATAGTAAAAAACTGATTAAGTGAAAATAATTAAATTCCTATATTAAATAATTTCAGAAAGTGTCAGATACTAAACTTAGTAATCCATCCCAACAAAGTAAATAAAGTGTTTGTTTGTGAACTACGGTTATTATAAATTGTCCGCAGATTTTTTTAGAGAAGTGATTACTTTCTTCAAATCTTCCCTTGGGAAGCTGTATATATACCTCTCGCCATCCCCATAAAGTCTTCTGTGGACCCTGAGAGAACACGAACCGGCTGAGAGTTTCCGTCATAACCGAAATGTTCTTGGGAGAAAACGCCAAGCAAACATTTTAAGATGAGAACAATATAGACTAAAATGTCGAAGGTCTTTTCAGGTAGCGAAACCCACTTACAGAATGTTGACGTCTACCGAATCCTACTTTTATGTGTTTACAGTATTTTATACTGTGCACTCAACATTAGCTCGCTTTACATTTGCAAGTGTGAAAAGACACAACCAAGATCTAACTGATCGCACAAGAGTATAATTTTTAGAGGAACGTTTCTCTCCCGCCACCTCTGGCTTCGCCTTCGCAGAGTGGACATTCCTTGTATCATTCAAGGCGAACAAGGAGGTGGAAATATTTGACGAAAATGTACACAGAATTTTGACATATTAACCTCTTTTACAAGACGTAAATGATCTTCACGTGATTTTTACAGTGTTTATTTCGATTGCAAGTATGAAATCTATTTTTTTGCCGTAAATTTGTTTTAAAATAGTTTTTTTAAACTTCTTTTCGACTTAATCGAGCCCCTGAGGGAATTATTTTTATTTCGGGAGGAGTTTTAGTCGCCCAGGTTTGAACCATTAACCAATACATGGGTGACTTTTCTACAAGAAACCCTGTTTACGTATATAGACGCGGTCCAACCTCACCGTAGTTCTTATCGGAGATGTGAAGTCCCAGGCGAACAATTCCTTCCGCGTGGCGGCATGTGCAACTTAACGCAACATTTAACTCGAAAGCAACGGTTTCAACGATGCGCGAGGTGCACAAAGGCTTCAAATATATGCTGCCCATTTAAGTGGAAAAAGAACGTGTGCGACTGTCTCGCTTACTCTAACAACTCTTTATTATTCGTTATTATGCTTGAGAAATGTGTGTACATGAATATTTTCCAGCACAGTTTCAGAGAACCCCTATCTAGCAAACCTTAACAGAATGATAAAAGTCGATTGTAAATAATTTTTTTTAGCATAAGACCTTCCATATATCTTTCGTTTGCGTCATTCTATGTCGAGTTTCTTGACTAGGCACACTAACGTAGATAATACTATCGAAGACCCGAGTGTTTCTGGCTACAGTAGTGTGCACTTGACAGACAGCTGACGATAGGGATCGTGTATGGCATGAGCAAGAGAACGAAATTACACTGCACACAAATGGCGGCCACCATTGTCTGCAACATTCTAAGCGCAACTTACCTGGTTCAGTAGGGAGTATTTTTTTTTTTTCAGGCATAGAATCTAGCAATCGTCTGCAATCTCGACAATCGGTGTAATAGAGGCGCAAAAGTGATGCGAAACTCGAACTGTGCATGAGCAGAAGATGGGTAACGGTGTCGATTGCTGTCATGCTTCGCCTCGTAAAAACTCCCTATTTTCGCGGTGCTCGGAGTAAAACGTACTCAAGGCTTTGAAATCTCCGCCCTCGCCAGCGCCTTGGTGAGATAGGCGTCTAGGAGCGGATTGGCGCAGTTCCTTGTGAGAACCTTCCGGCAACAGCGATCTCTCTCTCTGTAGGAAGTCTGCGTAAGCGAGGCGAGATCTCCCTGTGACGAATCGAGCAGGAATGTGGAACGTTGAACCTTCATGTAACACCACGAGTTTCGTTGGAGAAATTGCTTCCTCCGATTACGCTGGAAGTTATCAAATGGCGAGAGCGCGACATAAAATATGCGAGAAAGGAACACTGTGTGTCAAGAGTTACCAAATATCCATACTTCGATTTAAACGGAAGGTCTGTTGACATAAATCAGCTGTTACGGTGTCATCAATCGGGAGATTAGATGACACCTACAGTAGTGACGTTTGGATGACATCATAACAGCTTACGATATGTCAAAGCATACTATGAATAAATCGAAGTATAAGTTCATTACAAATTCTGAGATTTCTCATCAATATTTTTAAATACAACTTCGGCAACTTTTTACGTTTTTTAAATTTATTTTAGTGAAGAGATTTGTCGTCTCAGGATGTTATTATTTTGAATAGTATTCGTAACGTTCTCTTGAAACTCAGGCGTATATTTTGCTTTTAGAGAAACACATTTTGTTGGTGGTTTTATACAAAACTTTGAGAGGAAATGAAATTGCGCAATGTTTTAATAGTATATACACATTTGCACATCGTGCTTTGAATACTGACAATGACAACCACAATGAATACTGAATCGTTAACATTTAGTTGCTGTTTTAAAGTGTTGTCCTTCAATGTGGCATGAATTCATTGACTTCGTCTAGCTGTTTCTTATATTACGTGGCATTTACATTCTCTTATGCTTTATATTTTAGACCTGCTGCAGAAATGCCCATATTAATCACGACAGTTGCTATCATTAATGAAATATAATTAATTAGTAATGAACTAATAATTTAAAAAATTAATAAAATATTATTTAATTTCACCTATATTCTAAATTGTATATTTGTAAAATTGGAAGAATAACATTAGCGAAAGAAAGAAGGAAGGAAAGACGAGTAAAAAGAGCAGCAAATTACGGGGGGGGGGGAAATCCAACACACACACACACACACACACACACACACACACACACACACACACAATCACTTTCTGGAAAAATTATTTTGTGATTCACGTGTCAATAAATTGTAATAATCACTGATGTTTTGATGTTTTAAAAGTGGACAAATGGTTTGATTTCAACGCTTCTCCGCTATTTTCATGCAGTGTTTACTCAAAATCTCGGCGAAATGTGTTTGAATGAAGGTGGTACGGCCTCAGAGTTCACGATATTGCGCGTAATGTCAAACCGCGCTTTAAACTAGCGGGGGGGGGGAGGGGGAGGAAGTTAATCGTACCGACCCACATTATGCGCTGGTAACTCTCGCGCCGGCGCTAGAGCGCGCCTCAGTTCTGCCGGCGCACGGGGGCCTCAAGGTCGCATGTTTGCCTGTCGCGACGTGCGTCTGGGCTCCCAGCTGATTGGCCTCCCCCCCCCCCCCCCCACGCGGATCAGTGGCCTTTTGTGCCAGCAGGTCCCCTCGGTCCCTCCCCGATCGAGGACCTTTCGTGGCAGCTATTTGCCAGGATCTCACAAAAGGAACTGCAGGTAAAATGAGTGGCCAGACACAGTTCTTTTCTCCGGAACGTTTCTGAGCATATTCAAGGCATTTCAAAGAATTCTCTCTTTGGCCATAGTCCCAGGAGACTCCGTATTGCCGATCTCAAGATATGTCTTCTACATCGCATCTGCCGAAGTCATTGGAATATACGTAATTTAAGGTTACGTTTGTGAAGTGTGTTCTTGAAGAATGAAATTTTTACTTTCTCGGGTACATACGTATATACTGTGTAATATTAATATGCTTATTTTAGTAGAAAGTTACGTGATATGAGAAGTAGAGATGAAGAAAGATCTCTAGAGATGAATGCAGGTCTTTGTATATCAGTTTTTTAAAATCTAAATACGAATCTTATTTTGGGTTTTGCCTGTCACATACCATTGTTGAAATAAAACACATTTTCGGAAATACTCATACATTCAATTTCTGGGGCTACAAACGCAAACTTGTTTATAAATACAGCCAATTAACATATCTAATGTATGAAAACTGAATAGATTGAATAGTAAAGATAAGTCACAAGTTGAATAAAACATATTTGCGATCTAAAAATGCACAGCCTTCCTTCCAGCCGCAGATTTCCTTTCGTGAATGTTTTGATCATCACGCCAAAGCATCCAACAATAGTCTGCAAGCATGGATTGCTTCCAAAAGCCTTAGAACCTCTCCTCCATAACTTTAATATACTGATGAAACCTCTCTCCCATCTCGTCACTAACATCACCTAGGTTGGATAGGAAATATCTGAATGTGATTATAGGAGATACAGTTTCAATGACAGCTGGCATCCCATGTCTTGATATGCATCTAGTAATTGCTGCACACTCTCTTTGTAATCAGAAGCCATTTTATTATCAAGAAAAGTATGCAAAAGCCACTGAAAACCTTTGCATGCCCTCTTTTTGGTATCAAACAATCGTTCTTCAGATATTGGGTCCTTCAATAGCTCCCTGATGTGCGGTCCCACAAAGACCCCTTCTTTCAGTTTAGCAGGAGGTATTTTGAAATTTTCACATAAGTACAGGAAACCATTCGAATTTCCTTTGCCAAGCGTTTTTACAACGAGTTTTATCAGGTCAAGTTTAATATGCAATAGTGGCAGTAGCAACTTATGTGTAGCAACCAGTGGAACACGCTGGACATTTTCTTCTCCTGGATTCAAACAACTTCTTGGCTTCCGACTCTCCCACACGGAAAGGCTGCAACAGAACGTGATAGACTCTCCGTGAAAATCCATCAATATACTGATCACTTTCAAGCCTCGACAGATGTTTCGCTGATAACGAGTGTACTGAATTGCTTCTAGTACAAGATTTAAATTTTCATCCGTTTCTTTCAAATGAACAGAGTGAGCAATGGGTATAGAAGCCTTTGCATTGCCCATGTGCAATAAGACTGCCTTCAAATTTTACTGCGATGCGTCGATAAATAGGCGCCATTCCGAAGGTCCGTGTTGTTGCTTCAGTGCCTTAAAGACGATTTACTTCCTTATAGAATACCATTGGACCATCTAAGGAAAAACATTGCTCTATAGTACGATTTAATTAGTCGTGCACATGACACATATAAGCTGTTGCAGCTTCATCCAATCGGGAGCTTATATGTCGTTACAGTTACGTCACTATGGGGACGTTCATGCTCCCGATTAAATGAAACCATGAACTTCTTATTTACTTCAAATGCATGGTTAAATAAATCGCAGTATAGATCCTGGCTTCTCGACCTGTAATGAAAAATACGAACATTATTCTCTAGAAAATGCGTTTCTTTCGGTCTCGATGCTAACGGTTCTGCATTGATTTTTGAGAAGCGAAAAATATCGAATGAGATGATTTATTTCGAATTGTGTAAATTTCTGTGTCTTTATATTTGAAATCTCAGGAATATATTCTGCTTCTGAAAAACTTTCTACTGGATGTGTTTTCCATTTCTTGAGGTACATACCTATCACATAGGAATCCGTAACTGATCGACATCTTATTGCAGACAGCGGATTCGGGTACACTATGCAGTGTTTAATCTTTGATGAGAAACCCTTAAATACGGACCCAGAAAAAATAGCAATCATCTTTGTGGTTGATGGACTCATGCCTAATCGTGGGAATGGCATAGGGCATAGAATGTTTCTTTTTTTGCACTCATTTCCTAAACCTGTACAGCATGGTTTGCAAATAACATGCAAATGAGGGCATTCAAAATACAGCTTCTGATATTTAGATTTAGATTTTTTAGATTTAGATTTATTAATAATTCTGCAAATAAGTGTGAGAACTTGGTGGCAGAATACACTAACTTAACATTACAGAACTTAACAACTATACAAACTCTACAAACGTTACAAATCTCATGAACATTTCACCGTGCAATCTTTCATAGAACTCCACTTCACCAAACTTCACTTCACCGCACTTCACCGCACTGCGATACAGCGAGCTGTAATGTCTTTCTTACTCACTAGTTTCTCTCAGTTGCACAACGTCACTGCACTTCACACCACTGCACTGCACATAATAATAGTAAAAATAATAATAATAATAATAATAATAATAATAATAATAATAATAATAATAATAATGCTAATAATAACAATAATAATAATGCTAATAATGATAACAACATTAATAATAATAACAATAATAATAATACTTAATTACAAAGAAGACATAGGTAAATGCAATGAATTATATTAAATATATTTATATCATATCCACATTCAAGAAACTAATTTATTTTTAAATTTGCTCAGGCTTTGAGGAAAGGGATCGAAGATTGTCACAGGCAAACTGTTCCAGTCCCTAATAGTGCGATTCGCGAATGAATATTTCCCAACGTCCGTTTTCTGAATTCTTGTCTGAATTTTGTGCATGTGATCCGCTCTGCCGAAATATGTAGGTTTCCCTAATCGACTTTGAATTTCTTTCCACGCTCGAAGGCCTGTGTACGCTTTATACATTGCATAGAGACGTGACTTTAATCTTCTCCTTTCGAGTGACTCCCATACCCCTTTATTCTTGATACCCCTGAAAGTAAATTTTGATGCTCTACGCTGGACTTTTTCTAGATTTCTTTGTTGCAAAATTCTGTATGGGTCCCAACATACCGCGCCATATTCTAATATAGGTCGCACTAATGACATATATGCTAGTTCTTTGGCTCTCACTGTACTCTTTTTAAGTATCCGCATAACAAAATGTAAAGATTTCCAGGCTTTCCCTACAACGAAATTGACTTGATTTTCCCAGCTCAATTTACTGTCTAGCTGTATTCCTAAGTATTTACAAGACGTGACTCGAGGTATAACATTATTGTTCAGTTTGTACACAAATTCATTATAACTTCGACCCCTACCAAACGTGATGGACTTGCTCTTTGAACTGTTTATTTCCATGCCGTTTGTTTCTGCCCAGATGTGTAATTTGTATAAGTCTCGCTGCAAAATATCCTCGTCTTCCTTCGAGTTGATAATCCTATAGATTACGCAGTCATCTGCAAAGAGTCGTACATTTGAAGCTAAATTCGTCGGCAATTCATTCACGAAGGCCAGAAACATGAGTGGTCCGATTACACTTCCTTGTGGAATTCCTGACGTGACGCTTCTCGAGGTTGATAAGTAACTACCGATTCGAACTTTCTGCTTCCTGTTTCGGAGTAGTTCGTTTATCCACGCTACTACTCTAGTGTCTATACCCGAATCTATTAATTTCTTTATAAGACGATCGTGTGGAACAACATCAAAAGCTTTGGAAAAATCTATTACTATCGCGTCGACCCTTTTCCCTTCATCAACTACGTCGGCTAGGTCCTGTAGAAGTGAGACTAGCTGACTTTCGCATGAGAAACCATTTCTGAAACCGTGCTGACCCTGATAAAGCCACTCCCTGCCCTCCCATTCCTTCCTGATATAGCTTGAAATTAGATGTTCCATAAGTTTACATACGACTGATGTAAGGCTTACCGGCCTATAGTTACTAATTATTGTCTTGTCGCCACTTTTAAAAATAGGTACTACGAGAGCCAGCTTCCAATCTTTCGGTACGCAAGCGTTATTTATTGATACATTAAATAACCTAATTAAATAAGGTAGAATTGTCTCTCCGCCTAATTTAATGATGTCCGTGGAAATACCATCAGGACCTCGTGATTTTCCTCTCTTCATTAATTTTATTCTTTGCCGCAAAGTATTTACATCAATATGAAAACTACATCTATCTACCAGCGTTGGTATCTGAATACTGTTAGATTTCTGCTTGAAAACCGAGCTGAAATATGCGTTAAAAGCCTGCGCTTTTTCCCTGTGGTGCGTTATTGGCGAATTATTAACACGAACAACTGGAATCTCGTCTTTACTTCCTTTCCTTCTACGAACGTATTTAAAAAATACCGACCAATTATTACTGCCCTCCGCATCAAGAATATGTTTTAAATGACGTTCCTCTGCCATTTTCTTTTCCTTCCCTAATACTTTTGTATAATTTCGATATAAGGTCATATGATTTTCACTACGGTGTCTGTTGTTAAATGCTTCTCTGGTTTTTCTTTTCAATCGCCTAATCTTTGCATTATAATATTCCGGATCGCTGTTACTTTTTAACAATTTACTGGGTACAAAAGCCTGCTCAGCCTTTACTAAAATATTTTTAAACTCTCCCCATGTTTCATCGATTCCTCCTCCTATTCTATGAAAATCGCCATATCGTTCTCTTAAGTAATTTTGAAACCCTTGTACATTCGCTTTCTTGTATTCCTTCACTAGAACACCGGTGGTAATACTTTTCTTTGAAATATTTAACTGTAAATCGACTAAAACGGCTTTATGGTCACTTATGCCTTCTAAAACGTCGCACGACAAGAATAAATCTTTCGGTCTAATTAGGCAGATATCCAGAATCGCATCCTGCCGTGTCGGCCTGTCTACTACCTGCTCTAATCCGCTGTCCCAGACAAGTCGGTTGACTAGTTGTTGGACTTTCCCTTCGCAAACAATCCCCTTCCAATTTGCGTCTGGGAGATTTAAGTCTCCAGCAATAACTACATGACGGTTATTTATATTTTTTGTTCTCTTGTAGAGAGCGCCTAAAATTTCATAGCTGTTGCCCGGTGGACGATAGCAAGCAATAATTTCTAAGATACTCCCTGAACAGAAAATTTCTACACCCGTCATTTCAAATTCTTTATCAACCCAATTTGATCTGATATTAAATGTGTTTTTCACGCATATAAATACACCACCGCCTCTAGTTTCGCGATCTCTCCTAAACGTAATGTAGTCTGAACGAAAAATTTCCGGGTTTGCTACCGCGTCCGAAAGCCAAGACTCTGTTCCTATTATCGTGGGGAAATAATGCGCCTCTGGGATTTTGGAGTAAAAGAACCACAAACATAGCAAAAGTTATTTGGATGATGGTGATACGTGCGAGGTATGATATATCATATACTTTTGAGGCGAGGTATAATATAATTTTCAACAAAACAAAGTCATTGATCATCTCAGAATTACTGCAAATATTTTGTTTTGGAACACTTTCCACTTCGTGTAAACAATCGATGAGTTCATACCTCAAACGAACTACTACTTGTGAAATGGAAAATATCTGTATTGAGAAGACGTTTTCCGGTTTACGATAAAACCTAGAGCTGTATTTATGGTTTAATTTGCTATTGTAAATAGCTGCAATATAACGCGTTTGCGTATATGGCTTTACGTGCGGTGTAGATGTTGACATGGTCGTAACTAGGGGCGTATTTTAATGAAATTTTTTTTTTTTCTTTTTACATTAGAACAATGTCGTTTAGTATAGAAGTTCATTTTGTGTTATGACAAAACGAAATGGCCCATTTTTATGTCGTGCTTTTGCGTTTTTCGTCGATTTCGACTGTCATTTTTTACCTTTCTATGTCATTTTTAATGCATTTTCGCTGATTTCAATACCATTTTAATGATCCTTAATTCAATCAATATTTACGAGGTGCAACAAATGTTCACCACAGAATTCCTGAGTATCTTACTCCATTTCTTTGCTCATATATTGTAATATCAGTTGTGAGTACTAAGTAATCTAAGGTTCCTGTTACGTTTATCGGCGCCATTGTCAGTTCGGCCGATTTCGTGATAAATGAAGGCAGAGATTTTTTTTAAAGAACAGACCAAACCAATAGGTTGCAAGCTGACTTCACTTGAAGAAAAGGAAGAATCCTCGATTATATCAGTAACATACCCAATAGCTTGAGTTGTTCATCTAAAGTGGTTTTGATACACTTTTTACGTCTTTTTTTGTTTTTAGGGCATTTCAGAAGCATTTTAACTGCATTTTATTGATAATTTTTGGCAATGTTTCAGGTCATCAAAATGCACCTCCTAATCATAACTATACATTTCGCATTTTACAAAGAAGATATTCTTTCTCTTCTTATTATTAGCTGTTTATGATTTCCAGGTATAGAAAACAACTCCATGTGAAATTCTCTGCTTTATATTAACTTTTGGAATATATGGCTCAGTGATTGTGGGGATTTTATTGGTAACGCCGGTGAACGATTGATGGCTGTGGAATGTCTAAACTATAGACGAAATGCAAACTGACAGATGTCATTTCTACTAATGAAAATGCTTTTCGTTCCCAAATCTGAAATTGTTTCTCCAGTTTATACTAGAATGTACTGTTTGACTCACAATAATGTCAGCGTTCCGTACAGTTTTGTCGCGAATATCTGATGTTGTGTGAGAGCAACTAAAATGAAGTGAATTGTATTTAAAGAAAGGAAAAAGGATATTTGATTATATTTAGTCATTCTGTAATGAAAAATGACAATATTTGTTTGCTCGTTATGTGTTAATTATATTTTGAAGGATCGTAAGTATTTGCGTAATTTCTGACGAAATTATGACTAGTTTATGACAAATTTCTGACAATTATGAATCATTCTTATTTGTAAATGAAAAAGCTGTGAAGATTGATGTGTGAATGTGAATGATTCGCACTACTTATTAGTACGAGTTCCTTTTACTGTCACTTAATAAATCACGCCCTAATCTCTTCTCATTCAATTAGCATCTTTGGATTCAATATTCTCATTTTCTTGGTGAACAAATCTTCTACAACCATTCGATTATACAAGATAAAATCATAATTCCCTTTTTATTCATCTTCTTCGTGTTGTTCTTTCTAAATTACTCATACACTTCTCAACCAAATCTTTTCAAATACTTTACTTGAGGTTTTCTTTCATGATGTTTTTGATATGGACTAACCACATTCTTTTTGGTTATACTATAGTTTTAACATTAGTTGCAGGTTTTTCACGTTCACTCCAATATTATTTGTGTGGTTTTGCATCTATTAACAATGTTCCTGGACCTTTCACTATTATTTTTTTCCAATTTCCCATTACTTTGTGGAGTGTAAGACATTATTAATACATTAGTAATTTTTTTATAGTCGTTATATTTAGAACTTCTGTTCTGAAATGTTTTATGTCCATATTTTTCACAATTAAAACATTCGATGTAGTTTTTACAGTGTTTTACCAGTATCTAAAAACAGAAACAAAATAACAAATAACTTTCTATAGTAAAGAATATAAGAAGATTGTCAACGCCCACCCCGACCACCTGGCAATGAACATACTACACAACAGCAAACAAAGTCGCCTCCAACGCCACCTCCATCTACCTACCACTTAGACCTCAAGATCCCCATTTGCATTTGCTTGTAGAAGAGTCATGGCTACGGAACTACTTCACCCGCGTCAATAGCATAACTATTGTCATCATATTTGCCTAATGTTCTCATATATGGACAAGTTACAAATGTAACAAATATTGTAGTGGTCAGGTTCACGGGGCTTGGTCAGTAGGGGAAAATGTTTTAACACATGGTTCTTGTCAAAGTTTCGGAAAATGTATGTCCATCATCAGGGCTTGGAACCACCAGCAGAGTACACACACAAACAAATAAACCACTACATATTCCTTATGATAGGGCATCTCACGGGATGTGATGAACATTCATACACATTCTCCTCACCAATACACACCATGACTGCTACATTAGTTCCATGTCCTGAGGATGGAAAAAAATTTCCGAAACCTTGGCAAACAACCATGTGTTAAAACATTTTTGCTCCTACTGACCAAGCCCTTTAAACATGACATCAGTATAATATTTATGGTCGTTAAGGATTCTCCATGTAACGAATGTTTTGAAAAAAAGAACGTTCATTTCATATTTCCTTATCAAAATAACTTTTGTTGTCGTCACACACACAAAATATGGCAAATGTCATAGTCCATTTCAATTCATGTCCACAGTAAACAATAATGTATTAAAAAGGAACGACTAGCAATGTGGACGGACGCTCTATGTTGCACCTGGGTGTCAGTCACCGCTGCCGGATGTTGCACGCAGACGCGTCTGCCGGCAGAGCTCGCGCCTGCCGCCGGCGTGACTTGTCCCCCACCCCCGCCCCACCAATTAGCACACATTATCCGCCACACGAGGGCGCGTCGGCAGACTGGGAAATTGAAAATCCCCACGAAGCAGACCCAAATTCGAGAGCTTAATTGCAGCATTATTAGTTCAATCAATATGCGATTTATTGGAAATGATTCGACTCGGAAATGAGGAGCTTGCATTCCATAATATTTTGGTATTTGCAGTTACACATGTGGACATTCGGGAATGATGGATGTCAATTGTTATTAAAAAAAATAGCAGTTCCAACGCGTTGGTATTTTGAAGGGAGGGGCTTTAAATCCCGAATTGCGATTCGACCCGCATTGCAAACGTGCGGGGTGATGAACCAATCGTCCGTGTGAAAAAGTGTTCTTCAACGTGGTCATCTTATGTGTACGACCTCAGGCGCTTTTACCTAAAAAAAATCACGTATCGCACACACCAGACCGTAACCCGATTTTTTCTGAGAGGGGAATCATTATGTTGTAGAACAATGAACACTAATAATATGCATTTGGGGCTATGACATTTTATTATTTCTTCTTCACAACACTTAACTCTTGTAAAATAGTCGAATAATTTTATGAAATTCAAAGATTTTTTAACTAAATAGTGACCAAAGTGGTAATTTGGAGAGGGGGGTTGAAATTCTCAGCCCCCTCCTGTGTGTGAATTATTGTTGGGTGGCGTTTGCCCGTCAACCTTTTAATGAGTTTCGAGTAATTCCCAAACACGTTTTTATCCATTCTATTTTTATTTAATTTTAACATTTCTCAAACACATTTATTTCATATGAGTTGTGGACTTCCATATCCAAAAAAATGCCTGTACAGTACAGAACCTAAAAGAAAATGTTAAAAATTATGGAATTAAAATATGTATTTGGCATTGCTGCGGTCAATGCATTCTCTTTGACTTTTGATATTCTGTGTAGCTCAGTAAGCCGGAGGCAGTTGACTGCTTGCAACGAAATGCGTTTAGATCTGCAGTAATTAAATAATGATGTTGAAAAAGATACGCGCAGGACCATGACAAATTATTATACAAATGTCATTATAGAAATAGAATAAAATACTCGTTTCTGATGAGACATTTGTTTAGTGCCTCTGAAAACTAAATTATATACTGGACTCTTCAATGTAGTAACGTATCCTCGCTTTCGTGCGGCAACTGTAACATAAGGGGTGGGGGTAGGTATAATTATCACATCTCGGCCGATCCAACTCACTTGCCTTACCTCGTGCTGTTTCTTCAAGATATTGTAATTCTATAACTCACAGTCCAGGAACTAGTCGTTTGAAATTGATTTCTAGGAGTATGAAGTATTTTTGTCTCTTTTAAAATAATTGTTTACAAACTGCGGAGTTCGCATTGGTCCAGCTAGTAATGTAGTATAATAGCACATTTCGCGAGATTTTATTGAAAATGTTTTAACTCAATTAACGTAGATTAACCTACTTTAGGTATTGAGAAAATGATCAACCCTAACTAGGGAAAAAAGTAGTTAATTTGAGTGAATGAAGAATCGACGCACTCGGTTAATCGTTTGTTGTCCCTGATCCCCCAGCCGTTTGTTACGTAACATGTTCTTGGCCGGAGCATATTATGTGATACCAGAGTGTTTGTCTAAACCGCTTCAGTGCGCACTTGGTTATTTTCTCTCTTTGCGGACACCGTTTGACCTTAACTTAATTGATTTTTGGCAGACTCCGGTAGTGCAAAAGCTTGATGCAGCGTCCAAAATCAGGGGTGTAAATTCAGTCCAGCGTAAGGACAGGCGTTTTATGCATGTTATTGTGCCGTCGTTGGCTTCTCATGCTTCCGTGTACCAGGCGCATCCAGAAAGTGGGTTTCACTTGGTCGTCAACAAAAAGAAAACAATTCTACGAAAAATACTTTATTGCGCCAGGAAAGAAACTCGCAGTGCCGCCATACCGATGATAGTGATATACAATGAGAAATTATGTTGGTAGCACGACCTGCAGCTTGGAACAAAAGAAAAGGTAAATTGCATACTCACCACAATCAAAACTGATGCTGGAGATGATATCCTCGTCGCCTGTTTCCAAGTGATCGGATTGCTATCAACATAAATGTAATTTATAATAGGAGACACTGGCTCTGCTGAGGAGACTTCCCTGTCACACGTTGTTTGAATGTTACTGGGTCTAATTATTCCTCTTGTTTGTTGAGGATGCTTCAATGTTGGTTCCATCGAGAGTGAATAGTTTTTCACTATTTAAAAAGTAACTTTGCATAACTCATTTGCTGTACTTCGAAAATTTAATGTTTTATTGCTTCGTCAGACTTGCTTTCTATGTATATAGTATCGCATGGTGAATTTTTATAAAAGCAACGTCATCGCATCACTGTTTTGCATTTCTAACAAATTTTCTCTTTTGCCTATTTAATAAAAGAAGCAATTGCTCCAACTCTCTGAAGCACAGCTCATTATGGGGAGCTGCCACTTCTTGATTCACGAGGGAGTGGAGTTTAAAGTGAAGAAAAGGGATTTGCTGTAATTTTTAGTGGATCTTTCTCATTTTCCACTATGCTCCGCTCCATCATTTACTTCAGACTGGTGGCAGCCGCTGGAACTAATTTTTCGTGAGACCTAATTTTTTCTTCAAATATTTTCCTTCTCAATTAATCTCTCACTAACTCGAATATTTGTCTGTCTTTTGGAAGTGAAAAATGTGTGGATTTTTTAGTTAGCAATTTTTTATTGGGTTAGTATGACGTTTATTCATTCATCTCTGTTGTAAGTTTTTCTTCTTTTTATCGTTTACCAATTACCGATTACTTTTCTGTTCATCATAGGGATATTGCATATCTACCTATGTAGTAAATAATACTTTTAAAATCAGAGAGCTTCGTGAATAATACTAGTTTGTTCAGACGAGTTACAGATCAGTTTCATTACAGTTAAAATTAGGATTTTATATTGTTTAAATCGTTTGATTTAAATCACTGAATCGCGTTTTAAATAATTTGCGACAAATTATTAAAATAAATATTTATTGTGTTTATTTCAAAAAAATAAAAATTATAAAATGAAAATAAGAATTCAGAAACATGGGTGTGTAAAGCGATTATAATGTCAAAAAATCTATATTTGAAGGTGAACACATCAATTAAAACTTTTAAAGAATATTCTTAGGGTTCGAAACAAAGGGAGTATTTTCAGTTCCCAAATGAATAGGTGGTTCTCAAGGTAAATCAAGATCATCTGCGGGAGAAGGGGGAGATTGCTTTGCTGAGCTCACCG
Organism: Gryllus longicercus; assembly: GCA_038098605.1. NCBI lineage: Eukaryota > Metazoa > Arthropoda > Insecta > Orthoptera > Gryllidae > Gryllus > Gryllus longicercus. Next base: position 1,661,285 of record JAZDUA010000298.1, on the reverse strand, counting down.
TCTGGTTAACCAATAGCCAGTTTGAATGCTTGCTAGCGGTCTGTGGTTAAGGGACACATGGTTTTTAAGTTTCGGAGCTGTAAACCAAAAGTAATTTCTTGCACCCATCTCACACACTTGTACGCACTAAGCGTATATTGTTTTTGTTTAGTATAGCTATTGAAAATTCTTCCTCATAACTCCATACAAGAGTAGGGGGGATATGCCGGTTCGGGGCCAGGAAGTGCTTATCTTATCAGCTTATCTTATCAGCTTATCTTATCTACTTCCGGTCCAGCGCCCAACAGTGGATGTCAACAACCCCCCACCCCCTCCGCCCACCCGATGTCAACAAACGGCGCCACCAATTATAATGCTCCCACCGACCGGGGTCACCACCCCTTGCGACCTCTGTCGGCGAAGTGTGGAAGCGTGCGCGCACTCTGGTGGTGAATTGTGGAAGCGTATGTGTCTGCGCTCTGGTGGTGAATTGTGGAAGCGTGTGTGTGTGTGTGTTTCAAAAATGCTGCTGCCTGAAGTGGATTCGAACCAGCCTCAATTCCCCTGAGGCGACCAGCACTCTGGCTCTGAGCTACGGTGACATCTCGAGTCAAGCTGTCTGCTTTGGGGTACAGATATTACACGCGGTCGGGAGGGCGCCGCGCGCTGGCGGCCGGAAGTAGATAAGATAGCGGCGGGCAGGGGCGGGCCGCTGAGGGCGCGCGCTGGCGGCCGGATGTTGATAAGATAGCGGCGCGCAGGGGCCGGCGCGGGTGGCAGAGGACGCGCGCTGCGCAGACTAATGAGTATAGAGATGCGCGCGCCCTCTATGAGCGATTCGGAGAATGAGATGGCGTTGTGAGCGATGTCGGGGCGCGCATTTTGAATGCACTCTATATAAGATAGCCAGCCGCGCGTTTCTCTCTCTCTCTCTCTCGAGTCGAGAGCGCTGACGCTCACTCCCCCGCTGAAAAGACTTTTATAATAGAAAAAAAGGAAGTCCTAAATGGCGGTGACAGGGAAAAAATAAATTGAAAAATCAGTACAATTGAAAGAATGTTTTTTGATGTATTGAAAACAAAAGAATTATAAAATTATTTTCTTACATACATTTCACAATCAGTTTTATTGTTTTAACGATCGTTTCTATTAAATTTCTCCAAATGATGTGTTTACTTTAAAAAACATAGAAAATATCATTATTTCTTTTATATTACATATCCTTTACAAAGAGAGGTTGTGTTTGTAATTGCATGTTTTCATTGAAGTTTCATAGACCTTTCAAATTTTCTTACATAACATTTCAAAACATTTGCATGCTTAGATATTTTTATGGAGAAATTCACACATGTTTGAACATTTTTCATTACATACTGTATATATTTAGTGTTATATCTAATCTATGAAGAACTTAAAATGAGTTTATACATAATTTTTATAAATAGCACATCATTCTTAGATCCTGACTGCATACAGTTGTATTTTCATATTGTTATACTACGCTTTATAACCCTCTGTACATAGCCTAGATTGTCAAAACGAGTACAAACTCGAGTCTGTGCTGACGTAGATGGGCGTCAATCTTCGTCACTGTGGACTGGAGGCCGGTGCCATATTTTCGAACGGCCAACACAGCGTCTGGATGGATTGACGAACGCGAGCGCTGTCGCAGTGCCGACCGGTGAAGGAAGTGGTCGAGTCAAGGACAGCTAACGCTTCAGCGTCGTGAGAATAAACTCCTCCGGTTGGGGGGATCTTCTTTTACCAACTCCTTCCGCCCCATATGATTTGTGTGCACTGTCCAGGGGGATGGGGGCACGCTCAAGACAGGGAGCGTTCAAAGCTTTCTGGATGGCGCAATAGCGCACGAATATGTCATCAGTTTCACAGGAGGTCACCGCATCCCATACCACTTTCTCGTGACAGCCAATCACGTGTGAAGAGTTTTTTCCTTATCTTCTTCGACATCTGATGATTCTTCCTCGTGACAGCGTCGGTCAGCACACATCAACGGTCGAGCGATAGACTGCAGCGTAGTAGGGGCGCTGAAGACTGTTGTTGTAGGCGATGACGGTGCAACGTCGCGGAGGCTGTTCCAATTCACCACCGCTTCTTCCACGCATCATACGCTTCTTCGTCTGAGTTTGTTCCATGGCGACAGGCGATGGACGAGTGTTGAGACCTGTCTCAACGTGTTGAGACCTGTCTCAACGTGTTTGCAAACGCTCCCCCTACTACTAGTTGAAAGTGATTCATCATAAATCTCCCTACTACTAAAAATGTCTAACCATAAAATATATAAAAAATTTAAAAATACTACTAAAAATGTCTAATCATTATATAAAAAGTTTAAAAATGAATGCTAGTCTAACTGAACCCCGCCTGCAGGGACGAGCGTGCACGCTGAAGAAGAAGAAGAAGAAGAAACGGACGGACGCGTACGCAGGATGCGGAAATGACCCCATGGCAGACTTGTAAATTTATCGATCCAATAGCGTTTGTCGTCGGACACGGACAACGAACGCTTGTTTTGAACAAATGAATAATTGATATGGGATTTGGACCGAATAGTACATTGTTTGTCGATTCTATTTTCGTTTCGAAATAAACAGTCCAAATAATTTTGAAATTTATAGCGTTTGACGACCGAACGTTGTACTCCCTTCGCCCGAGAAGAACATGCCCGAGATCGGGTTTCGATGGAGTACATTTTTGGACGTAAACCTACATAACCGAGCAGGGGATCACTTCCGCATTCGTCCTTAAACAACCCTAAGACCTTTTTATTGCGAGGTGTCACGCCAAATGCGTTATCGGGAGCGAAACAGGATGTATCAAACCAGGATGGATGCCGATTCATCTCAGCGTACACACTCGTGGAAGTAGAAAGAATGAATGAATCGGTATCCATGTAGAGAAGGTGAAGGTCACAAAGATGTTTTTGACAGTAATTATAAAAAAAGTCATACATTCTATGCTTCGAAATTTCTAATATACAAAACCCCAAATAGATGGGCTTTGTGAACTTCACCTCCGTTTTTCGCAACTCGATGGTCATGAGATCGCCATTCACGTGGAGACTACGCACGAAAGCGGGATCGGCGATGAGACGTCTGGCCCCGCACCTCCCCTCCCACTTGTTCACGAGATAAATGCGTCGGTGGTTGCGCACGTCCTCCATCGACTTGCCGTAAATTGAATTGTTCATGAGTTTGAAAAATTTATCCTCGAAATCGGAGGACGCGCGCTGTCGACGTGCGTTGTTCAGGTCCATGTACGTGGCAAGCCAAGGTCGTTGCGAAAAAGAGAGAACGCGGTGAATTTTCGTGAGTTGCACTCCCAACTCGAGGGCCTGAACTAAATTTCGAATGTGAATGATGTAACGACGCTTGGGGAGCAGCGTCGCTAGCAACTTGGCTTGCCTGCTCTTCGAGTCGGGGGGGACGCGGGTTTCCGGACAGGGCGGCAAATCGCTCAAGCGATCGTGGATGGCGTCAGGATAGTCGAGGTCGACCTCCAAAACGTATCCCCGGTCGACTTCCGCAGCCGCCTCTGCGATGTTCAACCGCTCGATGTCGGTTTCCGGCATCCACCGGAAGTCGCCCACCGGAAGCGGATGTGACATCGAGAAACCATATAAGTTATTCGCGTCGACGTAGGCGAGATAAGATGCCTTATCGCTTGGCCGGAAGCGTTCACCCGCAAAGGGGTGATTGGCCTCAGCGTGACGACCGATCACTTGCACGAGTCCCCCCCGGATGCCCCGTTCGAAAAAGAGAACCATGTCGATGTCTGTGAGTAGCTCTAGTCGAACGCCGGTGGTTTTCAACATGGCGTCCCACGAAAGCCCGGGAGCGGTGTAGTAAAAGAGAGGATCGAGCCCGTACACCTCCAAACACAAATTTCGAAAGGTTTCCATCGTGTCGGTTTCTAACAGCACGTCGACTTTCAAGTACAAATCGGCGTACTGCAGCAAATTTTGAATAGAGAACGCGTCCCACACGGCCTGCGCGTGCGCGTACTCCGAGTCCGACACGGGTGTGTCTGTGAGGCGACTGTAAAAGGCCTCGGGCGACGGTAACCTCGTGTCGTCCAATTTGGACATGTCATTGACATAATCGTAGGGAAACACCCCCTTCCTTCTGGCCAACTCGAAAAGGCGATCGTTGGGAAAGGCTGCACGGGTGAACTTCAAATCGGCCGAATCGAGCGATCGACTTAAAGAGTCGAGCGATGCACCTAAAAATTTCAATGAATCTAAAAAGCGTAGTTCCACTTTCCCGATTCTCTGGGAAATCGCCACGAATCTCTCGTGATTGTGTGGAACCACGCGCAGCCCGTCGTTGTTCATACAGTTCTTTTCGCCCCAGGCCTGAAGGAGAAAATGCCAATCGTAACCGCTCCCGTTGTGCATGACGACGGGGATGAACTTTGGTGCGGGAAAGTTGACGTTGCACGCTTGATGAGCCGCGCCGCGAAAGACACCCGAAAAATGATCGTGGTCCCTGACGCGAACGGAATTTGGAAGAAAAGGTCCTTTGCATATGTGGCATATATCGGAATTTTGAAAAGACGCCTCGTTTTCGTTGTTCATCACGAGGGGAGAAGGATGACTCAAAAGTTGCTCATAGTCTTTCGCGAGACCTTCTAAGAATGCTAATAATTGTATCGCGACGTCGGGACCATGAAAGTTGACCAGTTGATTTCGCGACTCATCAAACGAGCACACCACTTGAAGCGCGGCCGAAAAGGGTTTGTGAATTTGATATGGTTGAAGGAAGGATCCATTCAACGACGGCTCACACGAAGACACGGGGACCGTGAGCGCTTCGAAGTCAACATAAACCGCGATCGGGCATCGTTGTTGTCTTTCGAGGTGCTGAAATTGCATGAAGCGCTCCTCCTCTTTGCCTGTCTCCGACGGAAGGATCAAACGTGCGGGGGACCCCACGGATCGACAATCAATTTCGTGAGCTTCGAGATGCGCTTGCGAGTAAAATACATTCAAACATCTGTCGCAAACGAAAATCCTACCATTGTGAACCGTATGTTGAGACCGAATCAGTCTACTTAAATTTTTGATCCAAACGTAATGGGACTGTCCGCCATCGCCATGAATCAACAAGAAATTGAAATGGTTCTCTTTCTTCGACCCCGAAAAGTGTACAGGACCTACGATTTTCCAAGTTTTGTTAGCCGAATCATACTCTAATGTGAAAACATTGAATGAAAAGGTAGAATTTTGACGTTCGAAACGTTTAATCTCGTGAACGGGCAGGGGCCAGGAGATGCCGCGCAAATCGAGACTGGTTTCCAATTCATCGAAAAGGGTTTGATAGATACTGGTACGATATGAATGCATAATTTTGATGTGTGGGGGCTGACGTTTATGAAAAAGAGCCGAAGCCACCGCCCACAGGAAACATTTCTCGTCTCGATTTTGCACGTTGATCACACCATGACGTCTCGCGATGGATGCCGGAAGAGGAAGATAAGATGAGGCAGAATGAGCGATAGGTTCAAACAAGTGAGCCGAAACATGAAGAGCGACGATAGAGGCCAACGATTTCCCGGAATCTCTCTCGGAAAACTCGTCGAATTTGGAATTTATAGGTTGTGCTATATGAGAAAGGAAAAATTCCGAAATGTCATCCGCTTGCGTTAACACAGCCGTTCGTGCCGAAAGAAAGATAGGCTGCAGCACCCCTACAATTTCGTGCGTCTCGACGTTCTCTTTCTCAATTAAAAACTGACACTCGAGTTGCGCGAAAATTTTGAAATTAGATCGACCGAGAGTGTTGTTGAGCTCTTCAATCATCTTACGATGGAAGGGAACACGACAACGGTTGAGAAACTCGACCGGATTCGCAATGTCATGTGGGGGAGGAGGATTCAAAATGACACCTCGAAATACACGGGCGTTTAAAGACTGAACGACGTCCGTCCATTGGGGAGCGTTTGCAATGTCTCGTTGTTGTTGTTGTTGGTACGGGCAATCTATGGAATCAAACAAAACACACACACATAAATGATAATCATGCAACACATCACTAACCACTCCTATTAAAAGAAATTTATTTTACCATCCTCACGCTGCGGAGAAGACACTTCCGCTTGTCGACCTGCATGAGACTCACTCTCGTCGCGATGATTGAATAGAAACGGGACATCTATAGAATTCATCAAAACACACATAAAAATGATAATCATACAACACATCACTAACCACTCCTATTAAAAGAAATTTATTTTACCATCCTCACGCTGCGGAGAAGACACTTCCGCTTGTCGACCTGCATGAGACTCACTTTCGTCACGAATGTGCCGATTTAACAGAAATTTCTTCATCTCAAATCGAATCACTGAATGCTAACAATCACACGTGACTAACACTCAAATAGCAGTACACAAGACAGAGTTGAATCACACGTGACTAACACGACGTCAACACTCAAATAGCAGTACACAAGAAGGTCCGCACGCTTCAAGAGCAAATGTCAGACTAATGGCAGAGCTCTGTGGACATGGAGTTTTAAACCCTATGTTATCTCACACTATCACATCCAGCACGTGCAGTGCGCATGCGCAGAAGCCATTCATCACTCCCCCAAGCGATAGTGATAAGAACAGCAGTCGACCACAGCCGGAAGTTATAATTAGGAAAACAGGATGTATTGATATCACTCGAGCGCCGGAAGAGATAGTGGAAGCATCCGCCGATCCAGCGGACATTCTAATTGGAGCACCGGAAGAGATAGTGGAAGCATTCGGCGGTCCAGCGGACATTCTAATTGGAGCACCGGAAGAGATAGTGGAAGCATTCGGGGTACGCGAGATATTATTGTGCGCGCGACAGATTTTGAGAGCAGAGATAGGTGTCTATTCGTATAAGCAAGTTTCGAATTCATTCGCAGAAAACCAGTTGAATATGCTAAGAGACGAGTGCCAGAACAGCCAAATACACGTGATGTTGGCAGCATCACAACAGTGAAAAAAATTGGAACTATCCGAAATCGTACCAGATTGTTCCAGCAGGGTTTGCACCAAAAATAATGAAGATATTGGTAATTTTAAAGTTGGATGGAACCCTCACGCCTATTCCCACCTCTGTTACCTCCGCCCAAAATAAGATAGCGAGTTCTTTCACGAAGGACAGGAACATATTATTGAAAATTTTAGTAGATTTCGCGAAATATGGCGTGCAATATGTGCTATTTACAAACAAAAACAAGATTTTCTCAAAACTGCCTCCAATACGAGCCTCTTCGGTATTTATTCATTCTGATTCGAAACGTTTTTCAGAAAAAGCTAGACAAGATGATAACGGGCTCGCAGGCCTTGAGGCGGGGGCCCCCCTCACCCCACCCCCCCCCGCGACCAGATGTTTCGGTTGATAGAGGGCGCAAACAGAAAAAATATTTTATGAGATTGAACTCTATTCAATTTTCATGCATACAAATCAACAAAGAAATACACCAAACACGTAAGTGCGGCGACATGGTGCATTTTAGAATATATGTTTGAATATTGCATGAAGACAAGAAAGATCCCATCATTCAAATTTTTTACTTCAAATTTTTGATAAAAATTATATATTATATTGAGATACCTCACATTTCAGATTAGAATCAACCATTATTAACTTACTACATACAATACAATCAATGAGTTCATTTTTTGAATGAACAATAGTGCAGAAGTTTTCTGTCAATTGGATACATTGCGTATTTTGATGTTGTCTGATTGTAGCGTTTCCAATATTCAGTAATGGTTTTGAAAATACTTGTTCCATCGAATCATTATGTAAATCGCATATTTATAGTCAATCGAAGTGTTTCAATGTATTTCCATAAAAATGATTGTTTCAAACATACATTATTCTCATCAACATAAGTGGAGTGAGAAATGTCAGGTATGTCTATCGGAACAGATAGTAGTAAAACAGCTCCAGCGAAGAGTTGATTATTGCCGTTTATTTCTTGCATAGTTGTGTGAAAAGCTTCAAGAGAATGGCCTCATAGCACACTTATCGCAGATAATAATTGATTTTTTTTTTCGTAACACTGCAAACATTCCGCTTTTGTTTCTAATATTACACATTGCAATTGGCTTACTGTGAATGACTAATGATAGCTTCAAAGCTGAATGCACCGTTCGTCCACCATCGAACAAAATCCACGCTTCCACCCTCGCCGCTGGACAGAGCAAACCAATTCTATCAAGTGCTTATCAACTCTACCCCCAGTGTGCGTCTATTATTTTGAATAAAAGATTTAAGAAAAAATTTAATTATATAATTATTATAAAAATTATTACATATCATTTAAACGAAAAATATTGTCGCCAACCAGAATGCCGTGTTATAGGAAGTAAATGTTGCATTCAATAGTAAATACCCAAGGAATAAGTGATAGCAAGGAATTATAATTATGCGTTCTATGCTGAATGATAGAAGGAAAGTGTATTCTCGAGGCACGGGTATTACATATGAACATAACGTATCAACTTTACCTTACTAAGGACTTATCGACTGTAGCTGTTTTTAACTAAGGAACTAAACAAAAAACATTGCCATCGAAAGTATCATAAACGCCTTTTTCAGTTTGCAAAACTGCAAGAAACACCATTTCCGACACTTCTGCTGCTGGGTTGTATGCATAAAAATTAAAATGTCTAAACAATCGTGTCTTACAAAAAATACAAATATTTACAATGAGCAATCAGTATGAATACATTCTACAATTCCGAAAAGTTGGGGTTTCATAAGAAAGTGTCTGCCATCGGAGAAATTTCAAATTTACTATCATATAATATACTACCAAGAATGTAGTAATTTTGTACTGAACTATACACAATTAAAAAACGGATGCAATTGAATCACTTTATGGGTTAATTTCTGATTTTTTCTCATTTTCAGTCAAAATTTAGGCCTATGGACACTTTGGGTTGGTGATTTAGGTATAATAATTTTATTTTTATAATAATAAAACGCAAAAATTGCAATTTTTTATTTATGAGTGAAATCTCAAATATGCTACTTACCGCTGTTATTGAATCTAAAGGTTCTGCAATCTTTATGTCTAGAGAAAAAATGAAGATTGCAACTTTAGTTGTGCTTAAGCAATTACTCTAATATATTAGAAAATTTTCCATTCAATTCCAATACATTTTTTGCTGCAAATATTTTATGTTTAAAAACTTTCAAACCATTATTCCTTTGATGCATAGAACAGTCCAATCCAGTGCTGTTGTATTTAAGATTCTACTGCAATTTTGAATCAAAGCAGAGTATAGCGGGCTCCTGGCAATCCAGTCACTCGATCAATTTTATGACAATGATTCTTCTAGTGAAATTGTAACTGAGCCAGTCACTCAGGTCGTTTGAAATGTATGCAGGAATGTTAAAATCACATAAGTCGCAATGTTTAAAACCCGTTTTTAACAGCATTTCTTGGGTGAGAAAACGGAGTATTCGCCCCCCTGCCCGTCACTTGATTCAGAAACTTTTCATTATGCTAAGACATATTTACGAGACTCTTCGGTAAGTCCATGTATTCAAATTTCTTTCAAAACGTTTTTCAGAAAAAGTGAGCCAAGCTGATAACAGATGACGCCATCTTACCTGCATCAGACATCGATTCAAGGAAGAAATGTCTCTACTCCACAATCCGCAATGTTGATTGATAGCAGATATGAAGTTTTCAATAGTATTTTCATATGCACCAAGATGACTTCTTGCGGGAGATTAAAACGCCGCGCATTGTAGCCTCTACACAGGGTTTGGATGTATATTCAATCTTTTTATTGATAATCATACTGTTGTTTTCAAAAAGCGTCAATAATATGTCATATAATAAGAAGTAAGAAATATGTGATGTTCAGTGCGGTTCGTACGAAAAGTACATGTTCACGTAAAAAAAAAATAAAAAATTCACATTAGAACAGTGAGACGTGGTGGTAGATGTGGTGGTGGCGGTGGTGACATTTCTAAAAATTTTGAAAACTTTCAGGCCCAGAAATACCTTCTGCTGAAACTTAAAATCCTAGTAAAACTTACCGACAGACACAAAGAATACTTAAAATCCTAGTAAAACTTACCGACAGACACAAAGAATACTTAAAATCCTAGTAAAACTTACCGACAGACACAAAGAATACTTAAAATCCTAGTAAAACTTACCGACAGACACAAAGAATACTTAAAATCCTAGTAAAACTTAACGACAGTCACAAAGAATTTATCCAATGACACATTGTTGAACTTTTGGAGGAATTTGCATAATTTATTCATTTTTGTAGATGTAGACGACCCACCTCTTCCGACGTCACCACCATTACCACCACCACATCTACCACCACATCCACCACCACATCTACCACCACGTCTCGCTCCACCGCTGGCGACAGGCGTAGGGGTGGGGGACATGTTCCGCGCCAAGCGCGCAAGGGTGGAGGTAGATAGTGAGGGTGCCGAAGCCCGGGTGTTGCCTGTGATACCCCCCCCCCTGTTTCCTGATATTCGAGAGAAATCCACTTTTCAGGCTACGTCTTGAATACCATCGAGAAAGACGCAGAAAAAATGTTTGAAGAAAACGTAATCTTTGTATGCTGTTCTAATGTGAATTTTTTATTTTTTTTTTACGTGAACATGTACTTTTCGTACGAACCGCACTGAACATCACATATTTCTTACTTCTTATTATATGACATTATTGACGCTTTTTGAAAACAACAGTATGATTATCAATAAAAAGATTGAATATACATCCAAACCCTGTGTAGAGGCTACAATGCGCGGCGTTTTAATCTCCCGCAAGAAGTCATCTTGGTGCATATGAAAATACTATTGAAAACTTCATATCTGCTATCAATCAACATTGCGGATTGTGGAGTAGAGACATTTCTTCCTTGAATCGATGTCTGATGCAGGTAAGATGGCGTCATCTGTTATCAGCTTGGCTCACTTTTTCTGAAAAACGTTTTGAAAGAAATTTGAATACATGGACTTACCGAAGAGTCTCGTAAATATGTCTTAGCATAATGAAAAGTTTCTGAATCAAGTGACGGGCAGGGGGGCGAATACTCCGTTTTCTCACCCAAGAAATGCTGTTAAAAACGGGTTTTAAACATTGCGACTTATGTGATTTTAACATTCCTGCATACATTTCAAACGACCTGAGTGACTGGCTCAGTTACAATTTCACTAGAAGAATCATTGTCATAAAATTGATCGAGTGACTGGATTGCCAGGAGCCCGCTATACTCTGCTTTGATTCAAAATTGCAGTAGAATCTTAAATACAACAGCACTGGATTGGACTGTTCTATGCATCAAAGGAATAATGGTTTGAAAGTTTTTAAACATAAAATATTTGCAGCAAAAAATGTATTGGAATTGAATGGAAAATTTTCTAATATATTAGAGTAATTGCTTAAGCACAACTAAAGTTGCAATCTTCATTTTTTCTCTAGACATAAAGATTGCAGAACCTTTAGATTCAATAACAGCGGTAAGTAGCATATTTGAGATTTCACTCATAAATAAAAAATTGCAATTTTTGCGTTTTATTATTATAAAAATAAAATTATTATACCTAAATCACCAACCCAAAGTGTCCATAGGCCTAAATTTTGACTGAAAATGAGAAAAAATCAGAAATTAACCCATAAAGTGATTCAATTGCATCCGTTTTTTAATTGTGTATAGTTCAGTACAAAATTACTACATTCTTGGTAGTATATTATATGATAGTAAATTTGAAATTTCTCCGATGGCAGACACTTTCTTATGAAACCCCAACTTTTCGGAATTGTAGAATGTATTCATACTGATTGCTCATTGTAAATATTTGTATTTTTTGTAAGACACGATTGTTTAGACATTTTAATTTTTATGCATACAACCCAGCAGCAGAAGTGTCGGAAATGGTGTTTCTTGCAGTTTTGCAAACTGAAAAAGGCGTTTATGATACTTTCGATGGCAATGTTTTTTGTTTAGTTCCTTAGTTAAAAACAGCTACAGTCGATAAGTCCTTAGTAAGGTAAAGTTGATACGTTATGTTCATATGTAATACCCGTGCCTCGAGAATACACTTTCCTTCTATCATTCAGCATAGAACGCATAATTATAATTCCTTGCTATCACTTATTCCTTGGGTATTTACTATTGAATGCAACATTTACTTCCTATAACACGGCATTCTGGTTGGCGACAATATTTTTCGTTTAAATGATATGTAATAATTTTTATAATAATTATATAATTAAATTTTTTCTTAAATCTTTTATTCAAAATAATAGACGCACACTGGGGGTAGAGTTGATAAGCACTTGATAGAATTGGTTTGCTCTGTCCAGCGGCGAGGGTGGAAGCGTGGATTTTGTTCGATGGTGGACGAACGGTGCATTCAGCTTTGAAGCTATCATTAGTCATTCACAGTAAGCCAATTGCAATGTGTAATATTAGAAACAAAAGCGGAATGTTTGCAGTGTTACGAAAAAAAAAATCAATTATTATCTGCGATAAGTGTGCTATGAGGCCATTCTCTTGAAGCTTTTCACACAACTATGCAAGAAATAAACGGCAATAATCAACTCTTCGCTGGAGCTGTTTTACTACTATCTGTTCCGATAGACATACCTGACATTTCTCACTCCACTTATGTTGATGAGAATAATGTATGTTTGAAACAATCATTTTTATGGAAATACATTGAAACACTTCGATTGACTATAAATATGCGATTTACATAATGATTCGATGGAACAAGTATTTTCAAAACCATTACTGAATATTGGAAACGCTACAATCAGACAACATCAAAATACGCAATGTATCCAATTGACAGAAAACTTCTGCACTATTGTTCATTCAAAAAATGAACTCATTGATTGTATTGTATGTAGTAAGTTAATAATGGTTGATTCTAATCTGAAATGTGAGGTATCTCAATATAATATATAATTTTTATCAAAAATTTGAAGTAAAAAATTTGAATGATGGGATCTTTCTTGTCTTCATGCAATATTCAAACATATATTCTAAAATGCACCATGTCGCCGCACTTACGTGTTTGGTGTATTTCTTTGTTGATTTGTATGCATGAAAATTGAATAGAGTTCAATCTCATAAAATATTTTTTCTGTTTGCGCCCTCTATCAACCGAAACATCTGGTCGCGGGGGGGGGGGTGGGGTGAGGGGGGCCCCCGCCTCAAGGCCTGCGAGCCCGTTATCATCTTGTCTAGCTTTTTCTGAAAAACGTTTCGAATCAGAATGAATAAATACCGAAGAGGCTCGTATTGGAGGCAGTTTTGAGAAAATCTTGTTTTTGTTTGTAAATAGCACATATTGCACGCCATATTTCGCGAAATCTACTAAAATTTTCAATAATATGTTCCTGTCCTTCGTGAAAGAACTCGCTATCTTATTTTGGGCGGAGGTAACAGAGGTGGGAATAGGCGTGAGGGTTCCATCCAACTTTAAAATTACCAATATCTTCATTATTTTTGGTGCAAACCCTGCTGGAACAATCTGGTACGATTTCGGATAGTTCCAATTTTTTTCACTGTTGTGATGCTGCCAACATCACGTGTATTTGGCTGTTCTGGCACTCGTCTCTTAGCATATTCAACTGGTTTTCTGCGAATGAATTCGAAACTTGCTTATACGAATAGACACCTATCTCTGCTCTCAAAATCTGTCGCGCGCACAATAATATCTCGCGTACCCCGAATGCTTCCACTATCTCTTCCGGTGCTCCAATTAGAATGTCCGCTGGACCGCCGAATGCTTCCACTATCTCTTCCGGTGCTCCAATTAGAATGTCCGCTGGATCGGCGGATGCTTCCACTATCTCTTCCGGCGCTCGAGTGATATCAATACATCCTGTTTTCCTAATTATAACTTCCGGCTGTGGTCGACTGCTGTTCTTATCACTATCGCTTGGGGGAGTGATGAATGGCTTCTGCGCATGCGCACTGCACGTGCTGGATGTGATAGTGTGAGATAACATAGGGTTTAAAACTCCATGTCCACAGAGCTCTGCCATTAGTCTGACATTTGCTCTTGAAGCGTGCGGACCTTCTTGTGTACTGCTATTTGAGTGTTGACGTCGTGTTAGTCACGTGTGATTCAACTCTGTCTTGTGTACTGCTATTTGAGTGTTAGTCACGTGTGATTGTTAGCATTCAGTGATTCGATTTGAGATGAAGAAATTTCTGTTAAATCGGCACATTCGTGACGAAAGTGAGTCTCATGCAGGTCGACAAGCGGAAGTGTCTTCTCCGCAGCGTGAGGATGGTAAAATAAATTTCTTTTAATAGGAGTGGTTAGTGATGTGTTGTATGATTATCATTTTTATGTGTGTTTTGATGAATTCTATAGATGTCCCGTTTCTATTCAATCATCGCGACGAGAGTGAGTCTCATGCAGGTCGACAAGCGGAAGTGTCTTCTCCGCAGCGTGAGGATGGTAAAATAAATTTCTTTTAATAGGAGTGGTTAGTGATGTGTTGCATGATTATCATTTATGTGTGTGTGTTTTGTTTGATTCCATAGATTGCCCGTACCAACAACAACAACAACGAGACATTGCAAACGCTCCCCAATGGACGGACGTCGTTCAGTCTTTAAACGCCCGTGTATTTCGAGGTGTCATTTTGAATCCTCCTCCCCCACATGACATTGCGAATCCGGTCGAGTTTCTCAACCGTTGTCGTGTTCCCTTCCATCGTAAGATGATTGAAGAGCTCAACAACACTCTCGGTCGATCTAATTTCAAAATTTTCGCGCAACTCGAGTGTCAGTTTTTAATTGAGAAAGAGAACGTCGAGACGCACGAAATTGTAGGGGTGCTGCAGCCTATCTTTCTTTCGGCACGAACGGCTGTGTTAACGCAAGCGGATGACATTTCGGAATTTTTCCTTTCTCATATAGCACAACCTATAAATTCCAAATTCGACGAGTTTTCCGAGAGAGATTCCGGGAAATCGTTGGCCTCTATCGTCGCTCTTCATGTTTCGGCTCACTTGTTTGAACCTATCGCTCATTCTGCCTCATCTTATCTTCCTCTTCCGGCATCCATCGCGAGACGTCATGGTGTGATCAACGTGCAAAATCGAGACGAGAAATGTTTCCTGTGGGCGGTGGCTTCGGCTCTTTTTCATAAACGTCAGCCCCCACACATCAAAATTATGCATTCATATCGTACCAGTATCTATCAAACCCTTTTCGATGAATTGGAAACCAGTCTCGATTTGCGCGGCATCTCCTGGCCCCTGCCCGTTCACGAGATTAAACGTTTCGAACGTCAAAATTCTACCTTTTCATTCAATGTTTTCACATTAGAGTATGATTCGGCTAACAAAACTTGGAAAATCGTAGGTCCTGTACACTTTTCGGGGTCGAAGAAAGAGAACCATTTCAATTTCTTGTTGATTCATGGCGATGGCGGACAGTCCCATTACGTTTGGATCAAAAATTTAAGTAGACTGATTCGGTCTCAACATACGGTTCACAATGGTAGGATTTTCGTTTGCGACAGATGTTTGAATGTATTTTACTCGCAAGCGCATCTCGAAGCTCACGAAATTGATTGTCGATCCGTGGGGTCCCCCGCACGTTTGATCCTTCCGTCGGAGACAGGCAAAGAGGAGGAGCGCTTCATGCAATTTCAGCACCTCGAAAGACAACAACGATGCCCGATCGCGGTTTATGTTGACTTCGAAGCGCTCACGGTCCCCGTGTCTTCGTGTGAGCCGTCGTTGAATGGATCCTTCCTTCAACCATATCAAATTCACAAACCCTTTTCGGCCGCGCTTCAAGTGGTGTGCTCGTTTGATGAGTCGCGAAATCAACTGGTCAACTTTCATGGTCCCGACGTCGCGATACAATTATTAGCATTCTTAGAAGGTCTCGCGAAAGACTATGAGCAACTTTTGAGTCATCCTTCTCCCCTCGTGATGAACAACGAAAACGAGGCGTCTTTTCAAAATTCCGATATATGCCACATATGCAAAGGACCTTTTCTTCCAAATTCCGTTCGCGTCAGGGACCACGATCATTTTTCGGGTGTCTTTCGCGGCGCGGCTCATCAAGCGTGCAACGTCAACTTTCCCGCACCAAAGTTCATCCCCGTCGTCATGCACAACGGGAGCGGTTACGATTGGCATTTTCTCCTTCAGGCCTGGGGCGAAAAGAACTGTATGAACAACGACGGGCTGCGCGTGGTTCCACACAATCACGAGAGATTCGTGGCGATTTCCCAGAGAATCGGGAAAGTGGAACTACGCTTTTTAGATTCATTGAAATTTTTAGGTGCATCGCTCGACTCTTTAAGTCGATCGCTCGATTCGGCCGATTTGAAGTTCACCCGTGCAGCCTTTCCCAACGATCGCCTTTTCGAGTTGGCCAGAAGGAAGGGGGTGTTTCCCTACGATTATGTCAATGACATGTCCAAATTGGACGACACGAGGTTACCGTCGCCCGAGGCCTTTTACAGTCGCCTCACAGACACACCCGTGTCGGACTCGGAGTACGCGCACGCGCAGGCCGTGTGGGACGCGTTCTCTATTCAAAATTTGCTGCAGTACGCCGATTTGTACTTGAAAGTCGACGTGCTGTTAGAAACCGACACGATGGAAACCTTTCGAAATTTGTGTTTGGAGGTGTACGGGCTCGATCCTCTCTTTTACTACACCGCTCCCGGGCTTTCGTGGGACGCCATGTTGAAAACCACCGGCGTTCGACTAGAGCTACTCACAGACATCGACATGGTTCTCTTTTTCGAACGGGGCATCCGGGGGGGACTCGTGCAAGTGATCGGTCGTCACGCTGAGGCCAATCACCCCTTTGCGGGTGAACGCTTCCGGCCAAGCGATAAGGCATCTTATCTCGCCTACGTCGACGCGAATAACTTATATGGTTTCTCGATGTCACATCCGCTTCCGGTGGGCGACTTCCGGTGGATGCCGGAAACCGACATCGAGCGGTTGAACATCGCAGAGGCGGCTGCGGAAGTCGACCGGGGATACGTTTTGGAGGTCGACCTCGACTATCCTGACGCCATCCACGATCGCTTGAGCGATTTGCCGCCCTGTCCGGAAACCCGCGTCCCCCCCGACTCGAAGAGCAGGCAAGCCAAGTTGCTAGCGACGCTGCTCCCCAAGCGTCGTTACATCATTCACATTCGAAATTTAGTTCAGGCCCTCGAGTTGGGAGTGCAACTCACGAAAATTCACCGCGTTCTCTCTTTTTCGCAACGACCTTGGCTTGCCACGTACATGGACCTGAACAACGCACGTCGACAGCGCGCGTCCTCCGATTTCGAGGATAAATTTTTCAAACTCATGAACAATTCAATTTACGGCAAGTCGATGGAGGACGTGCGCAACCACCGACGCATTTATCTCGTGAACAAGTGGGAGGGGAGGTGCGGGGCCAGACGTCTCATCGCCGATCCCGCTTTCGTGCGTAGTCTCCACGTGAATGGCGATCTCATGACCATCGAGTTGCGAAAAACGGAGGTGAAGTTCACAAAGCCCATCTATTTGGGGTTTTGTATATTAGAAATTTCGAAGCATAGAATGTATGACTTTTTTTATAATTACTGTCAAAAACATCTTTGTGACCTTCACCTTCTCTACATGGATACCGATTCATTCATTCTTTCTACTTCCACGAGTGTGTACGCTGAGATGAATCGGCATCCATCCTGGTTTGATACATCCTGTTTCGCTCCCGATAACGCATTTGGCGTGACACCTCGCAATAAAAAGGTCTTAGGGTTGTTTAAGGACGAATGCGGAAGTGATCCCCTGCTCGGTTATGTAGGTTTACGTCCAAAAATGTACTCCATCGAAACCCGATCTCGGGCATGTTCTTCTCGGGCGAAGGGAGTACAACGTTCGGTCGTCAAACGCTATAAATTTCAAAATTATTTGGACTGTTTATTTCGAAACGAAAATAGAATCGACAAACAATGTACTATTCGGTCCAAATCCCATATCAATTATTCATTTGTTCAAAGCAAGCGTTCGTTGTCCGTGTCCGACGACAAACGCTATTGGATCGATAAATTTACAAGTCTGCCATGGGGTCATTTCCGCATCCTGCGTACGCGTCCGTCCGTTTCTTCTTCTTCTTCTTCTTCAGCGTGCACGCTCGTCCCTGCAGGCGGGGTTCAGTTAGACTAGCATTCATTTTTAAACTTTTTATATAATGATTAGACATTTTTAGTAGTATTTTTAAATTTTTTATATATTTTATGGTTAGACATTTTTAGTAGTAGGGAGATTTATGATGAATCACTTTCAACTAGTAGTAGGGGGAGCGTTTGCAAACACGTTGAGACAGGTCTCAACACGTTGAGACAGGTCTCAACACTCGTCCATCGCCTGTCGCCATGGAACAAACTCAGACGAAGAAGCGTATGATGCGTGGAAGAAGCGGTGGTGAATTGGAACAGCCTCCGCGACGTTGCACCGTCATCGCCTACAACAACAGTCTTCAGCGCCCCTACTACGCTGCAGTCTATCGCTCGACCGTTGATGTGTGCTGACCGACGCTGTCACGAGGAAGAATCATCAGATGTCGAAGAAGATAAGGAAAAAACTCTTCACACGTGATTGGCTGTCACGAGAAAGTGGTATGGGATGCGGTGACCTCCTGTGAAACTGATGACATATTCGTGCGCTATTGCGCCATCCAGAAAGCTTTGAACGCTCCCTGTCTTCAGCGTGCCCCCATCCCCCTGGACAGTGCACACAAATCATATGGGGCGGAAGGAGTTGGTAAAAGAAGATCCCCCCAACCGGAGGAGTTTATTCTCACGACGCTGAAGCGTTAGCTGTCCTTGACTCGACCACTTCCTTCACCGGTCGGCACTGCGACAGCGCTCGCGTTCGTCAATCCATCCAGACGCTGTGTTGGCCGTTCGAAAATATGGCACCGGCCTCCAGTCCACAGTGACGAAGATTGACGCCCATCTACGTCAGCACAGACTCGAGTTTGTACTCGTTTTGACAATCTAGGCTATGTACAGAGGGTTATAAAGCGTAGTATAACAATATGAAAATACAACTGTATGCAGTCAGGATCTAAGAATGATGTGCTATTTATAAAAATTATGTAAAAACTCATTTTAAGTTCTTCATAGATTAGATATAACACTAAATATATACAGTATGTAATGAAAAATGTTCAAACATGTGTGAATTTCTCCATAAAAATATCTAAGCATGCAAATGTTTTGAAATGTTATGTAAGAAAATTTGAAAGGTCTATGAAACTTCAATGAAAACATGCAATTACAAACACAACCTCTCTTTGTAAAGGATATGTAATATAAAAGAAATAATGATATTTTCTATGTTTTTTAAAGTAAACACATCATTTGGAGAAATTTAATAGAAACGATCGTTAAAACAATAAAACTGATTGTGAAATGTATGTAAGAAAATAATTTTATAATTCTTTTGTTTTCAATACATCAAAAAACATTCTTTCAATTGTACTGACTTTTCAATTTATTTTTTCCCTGTCACCGCCATTTAGGACTTCCTTTTTTTCTATTATAAAAGTCTTTTCAGCGGGGGAGTGAGCGTCAGCGCTCTCGACTCGAGAGAGAGAGAGAGAGAAACGCGCGGCTGGCTATCTTATATAGAGTGCATTCAAAATGCGCGCCCCGACATCGCTCACAACGCCATCTCATTCTCCGAATCGCTCATAGAGGGCGCGCGCATCTCTATACTCATTAGTCTGCGCAGCGCGCGTCCTCTGCCACCCGCGCCGGCCCCTGCGCGCCGCTATCTTATCAACATCCGGCCGCCAGCGCGCGCCCTCAGCGGCCCGCCCCTGCCCGCCGCTATCTTATCTACTTCCGGCCGCCAGCGCGCGGCGCCCTCCCGACCGCGTGTAATATCTGTACCCCAAAGCAGACAGCTTGACTCGAGATGTCACCGTAGCTCAGAGCCAGAGTGCTGGTCGCCTCAGGGGAATTGAGGCTGGTTCGAATCCACTTCAGGCAGCAGCATTTTTGAAACACACACACACACACGCTTCCACAATTCACCACCAGAGCGCAGACACATACGCTTCCACAATTCACCACCAGAGTGCGCGCACGCTTCCACACTTCGCCGACAGAGGTCGCAAGGGGTGGTGACCCCGGTCGGTGGGAGCATTATAATTGGTGGCGCCGTTTGTTGACATCGGGTGGGCGGAGGGGGTGGGGGGTTGTTGACATTCGGCGGGGCATTATGAGTGGCGCCGGTTGTTTACATCGGGTGGGGGGGAGGGGTGGGGGGAGGGGGTGGTGGGTTGTTGACATTCGGCGGCATTATAATTGGTGGCGCCGGTTGTTGACATCGGAAGTGGGGTGGGGGCGGGGGGAGGGGGAGGGGTGGGGGAGGGGGAGGGGTGGGCGGAAGTAGATAAGATAAGGTGATAAGAGGTGATAAGATAAGCACTTCCTGCCATTATAATTGGTGGCGCCGGTTGTTGACACCGGATGTGGGGGGGCGGGGCCAGGAAGTAGATAAGATAAGCTGATAAGATAAGCACTTCCTGGCCCAGAACTCTCATATCCCCCCTACTTACAAGTGAAACGAAGTTTTTCGAGAACAGCACTTTACAACAGGATATTCACAACCGACGCATAAAGCCTGAAAGGGGCAACTCCAGAGATTCTGAAAACTATGAGAATTATGAAAATTTAAAATTTATCATCATTCATCAATTATGTAAATACTTTTTTAAATCATGACTTTAAGAAACCTTACTATGGATACATAGAAACGATACATTGAAAGCGCCAGTAGGCTATCATTATTAAGCGCTGGAGGCCTTATTACTGGTTGCTTTTGACGGACTCTGGAGAATACTAGCTTTTTGACGTCTTTCAAATGTCACAGAACTAAATAATTACAACTTAGCAAAAAATAAATATTAGTTGTGGGGTATAGTTATTTCATAAAAAGATTGAACAACAGTCGAATATTTTTCACCAAACAATTACCGATTACCTTTAAAAACGAGAACGAGAAATTCAAGACGTGCAATACATGTTTTGAAAATAACTGTACGAGTAAGCGTGTCCTAAACTAATTAGTTTAATGATGAAAAGAGACCACTTATGTAGAATGATTCGCAGGAACAATTTACTCGAACCTAGTCTTTAAAATGCATATTGTTATGGATTAAAATCTGATTTAAATTTAAAAAATAGATTTAAATAAAAATGTATTTTTTGAGTTTTTAAACAAATTGTGTTCTTTAGAAATTCTAGTAAATATAATAATAGTTTTTTGTTGACCCCTTATTAGTATTACTTCCGTGTCCCACGAAGATACTAGACGACTAATTTACTGACTGTAATTTTATTTTTTTTAATGCGGAATAGTGCAGAATAACTTTAATGAACAGGGATGATGTTAATTTTCTGTTTCCAGCTGCTGCAGACGAAGCACATTTTCATCATGAATTTCTTAAATTAATGGAAATTTGCTTTGTCTAGATGTGTAAAAATCCTAGAATTCAGAAATTATTCATCACTTGTGACGCTAAAAGCTAATACCACCATTAGCACTTTGTTCAAACACTTCCGTTTTCTCTGGATTCTTTTGCATATCCCGTGTGTGTGTGAGTAGTCTCTATAAGGTTGGCACTTTCCCATCTTATAGAATACGAAATCCCGCTAATGGGACATTATTTTGATCTATCCTCAAAACCTGCTGCTAACAACATTATCGATTCGTGCGCCGGAGCTGACCGACAGTCAAACAAGGGGGCTGCGCAGCGGAAGTGGCAACGCAGTTGCCTCTGGGGCGATGTTGACCGGAGGACCAAGGGGTTACCTCTGGGGGCGACGTTGACCGGGGGACCAAGGGGTTACCTCTGGGGGCGATGTTGACCGGGGGACCAAGGGGTTGCCTCTGGGGGCGATGTTGACCGTGGGACCAAGGGGTGCCTCTGGGGCGATGTTGACTGGGGGATCAAGGGGTTGCCTCTGGGGCGATGTTGACCGGGGGACCAAGGGGGGGAGTATAGAGGGTGGCAGATTATCGACTCAAGCTAAACAGCTGTGTAGACGTCAACCACTATCTGGTGGAGCCTTCTAGCCTCCGGCTGCTCTCATCGGTTGTTTTCCGTCTTTTTTTCCCATCCACATGAGACGAACGCCGAAGCAGAACCCTAACACACGGGTCATGGACCAACGCGCGCGCTATCTCTCCTTCATCATTGTTCCCGCTCTCCCTTTACACACACACTGCACTACACTATCACACGTGCTTATAGTAGACCAACTGGAAACATAGTCGTCCCGGCTGAGACGGTGCCCGGTAGGGGAGGGGGGAAAAGCAAGCCGACTTATAGGGCGGCCCAGAATCTCACAGTTAGGGAGAAACTCCGGCTCCTCCCAGGATAATACATGCACTACACTTACGTGCGTAATATTGTCAGTAGATGACAGACTCGGAAACGATACTCATTCACTCACCCGAAGAGCGTAATCAGGTAATGGACAGTTCGCAGACCGAAACGAACAAAAGTGAAATTCCAGTCCGAAGAGCGGAATCTTTGGAGGTGAGTGTACCTGGAGACCTTATTGAGCGAAGAGTGTCAGCGCGTCTTCTTTGCACCGCCGGAATGAGTCGCGTCGCGTCGCGCGCGGCACTTCGTCAGGCGCAAGAGATATTGAAGTAGCGGAGCCTCCCGAGTCCCGGGAGTGCGCGCGCTGCCTTCCCCCACCTCCCTCGTGCCGTGCCCTACCCTGCCCTACAGCTGCGCGCTGCGCTGCACGGCACGGCAGGGGCACGGCGCACCAATTCCCGAGATTAATGGTGCGCTCGCCTTTTGAAACTTGGCGCAAGCAACTCTTGCTTATCGCCCTCCGCGTCGCTCCGGCGTCCCACTCGGGGGACCCAACCCCCGCGGGCGCGGCGACGGCCGCCGCTGAGGGCTCACTTGGCCACGGCGACAGGCGCTAGCACCGGCGGACTCGCGGTGGACGGAAGAGCGCTTCCCTTGATTGATTGGTGATTCCGGGCGCGTCAACGGCTAAGGATCTGTAGTCCCGTAAGTGTAGTACATGTTTTATCGCCGACGTTGACGGCGGTCTTCGCCCGCCAGCTGGCAAGATTCGGCGCCGACCTACAACGGCGGACGCACGAACGCTTCCATTGCTTGATTGGTGATTCCGGGCGCGTCAACGGCTAAGGATCTGTAGTCCCGTAAGTGTAGTACATGTTTTATCGCCGACGTTGACGGCGGTCTTCGCCCGCCGGCTGGCAAGATTCGGCGCCGACCTACAACGGCGGACGCACGAACGCTTCCATTGCTTGATTGGTGATTCTGGGCGCGTCAACGGCTAAGGATCTGTAGTCCCGTAAGTGTAGTACATGTTTTATCGCCGACGTTGACGGCGGTCTTCGCCCGCCGGCTGGCAAGATTCGGCGCCGACCTACAACGGCGGACGCACGAACGCTTCCATTGCTTGATTGGTGATTCTGGGCGCGTCAACGGCTAAGGATCTGTAGTCCCGTAAGTGTAGTACATGTTTTATCGCCGACGTTGACGGCGGTCTTCGCCCGCCGGCTGGCAAGATTCGGCGCTGACCTACAACGGCGGACGCACGAACGCTTCCATTGCTTGATTGGTGATTCTGGGCGCGTCAACGGCTAAGGATCTGTAGTCCCGTAAGTGTAGTACATGTTTTATCGCCGACGTTGACGGCGGTCTTCGCCCGCCGGCTGGCAAGATTCGGCGCCGACCTACAACGGCGGACGCACGAACGCTTCCATTGCTTGATTGGTGATTCCGGGCGCGTCAACGGCTAAGGATCTGTAGTCCCGTAAGTGTAGTACATGTTTTATCGCCGACGTTGACGGCGGTCTTCGCCCGCCGGCTGGCAAGATTCGGCGCCGACCTACAACGGCGGACGCACGAACGCTTCCATTGCTTGATTGGTGATTCTGGGCGCGTCAACGGCTAAGGATCTGTAGTCCCGTAAGTGTAGTACATGTTTTATCGCCGACGTTGACGGCGGTCTTCGCCCGCCGGCTGGCAAGATTCGGCGCCGACCTACAACGGCGGACGCACGAACGCTTCCATTGCTTGATTGGTGATTCTGGGCGCGTCAACGGCTAAGGATCTGTAGTCCCGTAAGTGTAGTACATGTTTTATCGCCGACGTCGGCCGCGGTCTTCGCCCGCCGGCTGGCAAGATTCGGCGCCGACCTACAACGGCGGACGCACGAACGCTTCCATTGCTTGATTGGTGATTCCGGGCGCGTCAACGGCTAAGGATCTGTAGTCCCGTAAGTGTAGTACATGTTTTATCGCCGACGTTGACGGCGGTCTTCGCCCGCCAGCTGGCAAGATTCGGCGCCGACCTACAACGGCGGACGCACGAACGCTTCCATTGCTTGATTGGTGATTCCGGGCGCGCCAACAGCTAAGGTCATTATTCCCTTAAATGTAGTTAATGTTTTATCGCTGCCGTCGGCGGTGGTCTTCTCCCGCTGGTTGTCGAGATCCGGTGCCGACCTACTCGTCGGAGTGCCGGGTTTTCCCTTTAACCTCGTATTAGCCACCAGCGCAGCACCACCGGTCGTTAAGGTCATTAATTCTGCATGTGCGTGTTTTTTTCCTCGGGGAGTGGCGGTGGTCTTCCCCCATTGGATGGCGAGTTCCAGCGCCGACCTACACGTCGGCATGCATGGTTTCTGCCAACCAGGTACCACCCACCAAAAGGGCACCTCCCTAGCTTGGGCGGGGTAAACTTCGACTGCTCTCTCGGCATGTGTGGTACTGTAGAGCATTTAACTGTAAGTGTAAGTAAGGGGTGAGGATAGAACAACGAAGCGAAAGGAAAGATCGCGCGCGGTCCGTGGCCCGTTTGTTAGGGTACTACTTCGGCATTCAGTTAATGTTGGTCGGAGAAACCATAGAAAACCAATCAGACCCGCCGACCGCCGAATTCGACTTTGCTACCTAGCTAGTGTTGAAAACCCTAACATCGTGAGGGCTCGAACCCTGCTACCTCCCGATCCGAGGCCCTGCAGTGACACCAGTTGATGCCCTGAGCCACCAAAGGCAGGGTAAGTGCGAGTCGTACATCCGGAGGATGCTTCGGAGGCCAAATGCAACTACTTTTCTGACGAAAACTTTCTCTTAACAGCGTTGTTAATCTACGTTATGAATACATCTGAGATGATTGAATGCTCATTAAGTAGATTCAAAGTCACTTATTTCGCGTTTGATTACCTAATTTATCTTCGTAATTTCTCTTTACACTGACAATTGTTTTGTCGTGTTCTTTGAAAATGATAATAATCTGAGTGTCAATCTCTGTTCCGCAGACGCACTTGCAATCATATCATGAAAGAAAGTGTCTGAAAGGAGTACTTGTTATTCCCTTTCCTCTTCAAGTTTTAAATTGCATTTAAACTAGTAAACAGTAGTACATTGTTGCTGTTATTTAAACGAAAAATTGAAGGAGTATTGAATTCGCGTTAAACAAGCAATTTTATTTTACAGGAAGAATGCTTTTGTTTTGTTTGTTCGTAGAAAACGTGAACACCATTTTCAGGATAAATGTATTCATTTTCAATATGGAAAGTTTGCGATTATTGTGTAGCAACTTCTTATGCAAAGCATTCATAGTTTACAATTAATTATATGACACATAAAATTACATTGTTTGACGTCATTTAATGCAGTTCACTTCGTAAGGTTGATTCAAACACTTTACCGGAGAGAAGATAAAAATGACACAAATGGAACCTGTAGCTTTATTCCCTCCTATCTACCCGTGATCATAAAAACATTCGTTCTTTCCGAACGTGGTCCTTCGGACTTGTTTGACTACGGAAGGATTTATTGACACCTACTTTAACCAAATCACAATGTTATTGCACAAACAATTCATTATTAGAATGGAATGCGTAATTATTACCAAGCTTTTGATACGATCATGAAATGTTTAATTGTAATAAGAAGACCAAAAAATCAATTTTTTTCTGATACGTTTTAGCTTGTCATTGCCTCAGATACGGAGTTCGATATTGTAGCGATACCGATTTCCTCATACCAGGAAAATTAAATAAAACAAACTCGGCCACCCTGAGTTCTACTGGGAGAGTAAACAGATGGCCACACGCGCGCAACCTCGCTTATCGTGACAGCCATTTGCGCCCCCGGCCCATTAACGAAGTCGTTATGAGAGCTGGCGTCGAAAGATTCACTGAGAGAGGCACGTGGTCGCAAGACCAGCTGCGAAATTTCTAGAACGCCCGCTTACATCCGGGGAAACCCAGAGTGATAAATTCTTTCACCGGACGTCGCGCTCCCTTGCGCAAGCATGGCTGATGTTCTAGAAGGAATAAGAATAACACTGTCCACTCGCAGCTGGCACAGAGAGCGGAAAATTCCTTCACTATTCCCGTCACGATTGGTTGAAAATAGTGCAATGCGCCATCACCTTTGGCCAATAGCGACGCGACTATTATAAGGAGCTGGAGCACACGAGAAAGCGGGTGGGGGCAAAAGTTGACTTGATACGATTTCGACTGATAGAATGTGAGAAGGTGTGGAGACTACGCTGAGGGCAGTCGGGAGAGAAACTTCTCTGGGGGGGTAACTATTCGTCGGGGAGAGACCAGTGTGTCTCTGAAAGACTTGTATAATTTGTCGGAAGGAGCCTGAGTATTAGGCTGAGGGTAGTTGGGAGAGAAACTTCTCTGGGGGGGAGCTATTCAGGCGAGTGCGCCTATGAAGTACTTATACAATTTTACTGCGAGCCTGAGCATTGAGCCGACGGCAGTAGACAGAGAAAACTGCTCTGAAGTGGGAATTAGTTGTGAAGAGAGGCGAATGTTTGGCGAATGTTTATCTGAAGGAGTTCTTGACTTTCCGAAGTTGTGTTCGACAATTACCAAGAGAATCAGAGAGACACATGGTTAATTACTACGCTCCTGAGATCGCCCGGACACTCCGAGTTCTGCCAGTTCTGCCAGATACTACCAGACGCCGTCGCCCCCTAGCAGAGGTACGCATAGTTGACTGCTACGCTCCTGAGATCGAGAGAATCCCGGCCGCTCCGAGTTCAACCACCGCAGCCACGCGCCACCACCTCTTGGTGACGTCAACGACCCGACCGCTCAGCTGTTGGCACGGGAGGCCGTCGACCTCCGCTGAATTCTTTTGAAGGACGCCCAGCCGCCTCCTCGACCGCGCCCGCCCTCCCCGGGCGCGCAAAGACCTTTCTCCAGGCAGTATTATTCAAGGGCATTCGTCCCTGTGTAAAACTTGTAATGCGGTGCCGCGCTATGGCACATTGACCCGTAACTTTTGTTTTTTACCATTGTAATGTTAATTATAATTCTTCCTAATTTTTAAGCTTTGCTCTGAATACTAACTTTTCATCTTCTTTTCTTTTCACCCAATTTTCTATTTTTTTACTCAATTTGCTAATGTAACTTCCCTGGGGCATTAGATTTGATTGCCCAGGAATAAAAGTAATTTTTACCAGTGATCAAAGTGTTTGTTTCACACTGCCATTGTATCTGTTTAACGATTCCTTCCATCACCGACTGAGCTATAACCGGGCCGCTAACCGGGCGTTCTCTCACGAGACGACCGGGGGTGTTACAATATACTCTGCATAACTTACCTGGATCGAGAGGACCGTGGTTACGAGGGAAATATGAAAACGATTGAATGATGCTACACTTTTCCTTACGGAGGGAATTAAGAGAGGGAATAATGAAAAGGAAGTATGGGAGGAAAATATGAAATGACATACATTAACAACTATTTATTTACTAAATAAATAAATATGAATAACTAAAATTAGATAAAAATAAAATCACGTACGTACCACCTGCGTTAACTGGTTCTAATGATCTGAGGCGTCAAAAAGGCATCGAGGCGAAGACCCTTGGTCTTTTGTCGCTGCTTGGACATTATTATCCTTATATTGCCCTCGGTGCATAAATAAATATTCTGATTTATAAATCAATAGCGCATTTTCTTTACGTTCCCGTGATATCCTTTTAAACTCGTCACCGCCGCGGCGGGAAAGAAAGTGCTTTCGAACCGGAAACGCAGGAGCTACGACTTCCTTTCCGCAAACGAGTGAAATGTTGGTTCTACTCGACCCTCTGTATCCCGTGCAACGCGTCGTCGCCCAAGAAACCCGAGCCATGACGCCCGTGCGGACACGCGAATTGCACGCGCGCTGTCACAGAGCGCCGTGACAAGTGAATAGATGGCTAGAGGGAGGGGGCGAGGTCTGCGATACGCCCGAGGCTCGGCGCTCGCCGTTGTGAGCGGGTTGAGATGGTCTTTTGTGCGCATGAGACGGAGATTGCGAACGGCGTGGTTTCCCGCTCGCGCAACAATAAATTGCAGGTGACCTTAACCTGACGTATCTTACTTAATCGCCGCCGCTTTGTGCTCGTGTTTGTGATGGTGCGAATTTCATTGCGCATTTTGCTTGCGGTGGGGTTTTCTTGGTTCGTTTTCGTGCTGGTTGTTGATTCTTGTGTTTGGTGTTTCTTTATTTTCTGAAAAATATTTGTCACAATGTCTTCCTCCAAATTAATACAAATTATAATTTCCATTGTTGTTCGTTTCATGCAGTGATGAAAGGTTTATATTACGTATGTCATATTCATTCTGTTAGTAAATTTCTTTCTAAAATATTTTTTGTTAACAATATCGAAGAATACTCAGCGTGTTTTCTTTTCATTGGTTTCATCATTAATATTTCAACAGTTTTACGTTTTCCTCCCAGCCAGAGAGACGA
>JAZDUA010000298.1:1570000-1627500 GCA_038098605.1 Gryllus longicercus | reverse complement strand
TAAACCAAATAAATACCTATTAAAATTGTTTTCACTTGTTATCGAACATTTTATTTTCGTCTGTAAATGGCACTTTTGATGTGTAAATTAGAACGTTGAAGTTTTTGTTAGTCAAATCACTGCTTCATGGGCGTGCTTTGATGAACACGGCACGATTTGCATACGCAGTAGCGTCCCGGTACCTTTTCTAAACCTTCTGGCGTGTTTGGGAGAAGGAATACTCACGCCAGCAGAGGTGCGAAGTAGACATTGATTTTCTGTTTACATTTTGGAAAGTTGTAAACGTGTCCGGGATTTGTTGTTCAGATTATTGTAATTACACTCCGATTAATAAACGTATGTACAGGTAAATAAAAAAAAATATTCTAAACATTTTCGTGTTATATTTCGTATCATTTTGGGGAAAGAATAATTGGCGTTAAATATTTTGATATAGTTACTGAATGTTTATTTTCATTCTAATCAATCGGGTTGTGGCTGGTATTTTGGTTGATAAAAGATTTTGGCATTGATTTTAGAACTACGTACAATGAGAAAAAAACTTCCGAGATAAGCTCCCTCGTGGTGCCAAATAAAATTGTATTGGTACATTAGTAATTTTTGTATAGGAGAGATATGACCCCGTGGTGGGAGATATCGGGTTGAGGAAAAAAAAATCCGCAAGCCGATGCGTGGGTCGGCTGTTACCTACCGCGATAAAAACATGCCCTACAATAGCAGGACTAATATCCTTAGAAGTTGACGCACCCCTAATCACTAATCCCGGCCCTCTTGCGCATACAAAACCCGCCTCCAATGTGGTGGAGCTACGTTAGTACCTAAGCCAACACCGTCCACCCCAACACTTCGTCGTACATTACTAATCCGGAAACGCTCTTAGCAGGTGAGTGAGATATAAGGGAGCGTAAACTAATGCTAGCTTCTTATTATGTTCAGTTTTGCGTTTTCAATCATTTGTGCTGTCCCTTACCAATACAGCGTGTGAATATGATGTGCGTGACCTAGATCGTTCTAGGGGATATTTTTTGGAATTGTCAGTTTGCACTGATGTTCGATAATATCGAAAGGATATGTTATGGCTTTTATGGAATGATAAACGATGAGAAATAATATATTTTATGAGGGGATAATAGTTGTTAAAATGTATGTAGATAGAACTGCATGAAGTAATTTGTTCTTGTCTGAAAAGCAATGTGTTGTTGCAATATAAAGTAAAACGCTTGGAGGTGTTTTTGTAAATATGAGAAAAACATTTGACATATTTTTATCTCTCAAACTGGTGGTTAATAACAGTATTGTAAACTTTATCAACTTGAAGTTCCATGTTAAATCGCACTCGCATATCCAACTTTATTTGAGTCCAGCCACAAAGGCAACTCTCGTACGAGTTTAATTACCACAATTTGCAGTTGGGAACTGTTTAACATCAAACAAATTCAGCGCAAATAATGGACCTTAGGTACAAGTGCAGCTTTATGTGTTATATGGAATGGCTACGAAGAAGAGTGAACACAATAATTTTGCTTGCAATTAGGCTGTCCGCACATCTTTGTATTGTCCTAATTAACATTTCAAACATCCTGTCATGTTTTCTTCGGGTTGGAATTGTGAACGGTATCCAGTGAAGAACAATTGAAATTTTCTCGCCTATGATAAATTTTAACACGAAAAGCCAGCAACGCATTCTTCGGCATATTTACGAGTACTTGAATTTGCCATTTAATTGTATAGTATTGATCTATAATTATTTCTAAAAGTCATATACTTAGGCTACTTTTATTAATTAAACTGAACACGTTTCCATTCTCTAAATGTAATCGTAAATAGCCAAATATTTTCTTACGAAATGTATGATATTGTTTTATATTGTATGATATTGGGTTAAAATAGCTGTCCTGTCCAACCTGAAGATATCTTGCCAAAACATATTACATTCCTACTAAACTGTCATGACTTGCAGCCTAAAGATCTTCTGGAGTTAGAAAAGAACGTTTGTCTAGTGGCTGAACTCTTGTCGTTCTCCCCGTACTTTTCAGGTGCAGTGCGCAACCCCTGTCCAAGTGATATGTCAAATGGAAATTAGCTAACCCCGAAAGGTACAGTTCATTTGCCCGGGAACATCAAAATGCGATTCATGATACAAGTGCCGATCAGGGCTTTCGCAGACTGGGCCCGAGGTCGCTCGATAACAGCACCCAGTACGCGGCCACCTGCGCTCTACGGCTCTCGGCCCTGTGCGGTGTGTGCTTCAGTGTGCGGATGTTGGTCGGCGGCGAGGCGCTTCGCCTGCGCCCGTCGCTTGGCGTCGAACGCACGTCGATTTGGTGCGCGCCGCGGGCGATGCGGCCTGGTTGCGCCGCCACCGTAGAGAGAGAGAGAGCGAAACGGTGCCAGGGAGAGACAGGGAGCACCATAGTGCGAGAGATATAGTGAGAGTGCGAGGGAAAGAGAGAGAGAATGCGAAGGAAAGAGAGAATGCGAGAGAAAGAGAGAATGCGAGAGAAAGAGAGAATGCGAGAGAAAGAGAGAATGCGAGAGAAAGAGAGAATGCGAGAGAAAGAGAGAATGCGAGAGAAAGAGAGAATGCGAGAGAAAGAGAGAATGCGAGAGAAAGAGAGAATGCGAGAGAAAGAGAGAATGCGAGAGAAAGAGAGAATGCGAGAGAAAGGGAGAATGCGAGAGAAAGGGAGAATGCGAGAGAAAGGGAGAATGCGAGAGAAAGAGAGAATGCGAGAGAAAGAGAGAATGCGAGAGAAAGAGAGAATGCGAGAGAAAGAGAGAATGCGAGAGAAAGAGAGAATGCGAGAGAGAGAGAGAATGCGAGAGAGAGAGAGAATGCGAGAGAGAGAGAGAATGCAAGAGAAAGAGGTAGCGAGAGAGGGCGAGAGGAGTAGGAAGAGCGAGAGGAGAAGGAAGTGAGAGGACGAAAGAGTGAGTGAGAACGAGAGAGCCTGCTCGTCGCAGAGCGAACAGAGAGCACTCGACGCTCGCTGGCCACTTGGTACATCTGCAGTATTGGAGGGAACCAACTAATACTGTTATACCACTTACATTTTTTGCTTATTTCGTGCTTCAGGACAGAGCAAAACCTACGCTAATTACTCTTGTTAGTGTAATGAATGTTCATCCCGGGAAGTGGCGGTGTACCTCCCCAATGGATGATGAAAGACGGCATCGACCTGTATGTCTACTTGCGCGGGAATTCCCGTTCTAGTTATCGCCCCGGTCGGGGCGTGCGCTAAGCCCTCGACTGGCCTCCTGACAGCGGTGTAAAGTGAGCATGTATGTGCGTGCGTATGTGTATGTGTGTGAGAGAGAGACAGACAGAGAGAAAATAGGACAACAAAGAGAAAAAATTATCGCGCGTGGTCCAGGGACCGTTTGTTAGGGACCTTTCCCAGTATATCGCAAAGGACGGTTACAAATGGCCGAGATCTCATTTTCGTTTAAATACCTAAATTTTCGAAAATTACAAATTTTTTTGCGTCTTCTTACAACTACTTTTTTTCCTTAATAAAATCTATTGTTCAAAGCCAGGTCTTTAAATAAAGATATCTATAATTTTTCTAAAATGTACGTTGTTTTCGCTAATTTTGCTTATCAACTTTTAAACTGCTTTTTCAAAAGCAGCTTAATATGTTTTCTTTACTTCTTTTTCTTCGTGTATAGCAAAGGATGCTAAAAATTGCCCCATTTGTTCTTTCGGCAAACGTTCTGTACAATATTTTGAAAAAAACTTCTAATTCCAAGTAATTTTGCTTGAAGAAATTACCATTAATATTATTTTCTCAAAAGAGGTTCTACTTCTTACTTACTTTTTCCTCTCAGACAGAGAAAGAACGCTTAAAAAAGTTCACAAGTCTTATTTTAGGTAAACTCTCAAGTATTGTCGAAAAGTGAAACAAAAATTTAATATTGCAAACTTATAATATTATTGTTAGATTTTATCCTGAATGAAATCTGTTCTTTAAAACTAGTTGTTGAACTAATGTGAATAATATATATCTGAATTTTTGAAGAAAAAAAAAATTAAAGCGTCAGGAAATTTGAGTGTAGCTGCGAGACTTTTGCTGTAGGGGCTGAATGGCATGTTAACTCGTGGACCGGAGTTGGAATCCCAGCGCGGAGAAAAGCTTTTTGGAGGTTAGAAACACTTGTGCGAATTTATGTAATAATACAATATGAGGTAACAGTTAAAATAAGCGAGAAACTATGTGATGTTATACCAGCACTAGTTTTCAGTTTTTTATTTGTAACAAATATTTGCAGAGAATTGTTGGCTTCTAAAGTTTTAACAAAACATTATAATGGGTCAACTATTTTCATATTTACAATATATTGAGAAACTTTATTGAACAACAATGCTCTCTCAGTTCAGCTAGTTGCAAAATAATGAACAAAGCATCTGAATATTTCTCCATACATAGCAGTATTATAATATTTACTTCTCTTCATGTGTTGCACATGAAACATTATACTTTCATTTATTTTTATTCGTCGAGTCGCGTGTAATATGGCGATCTGTTAAGCAATAGTCGATTAAGGATTCAGGTTTTGAGTTTCTTACTGTAACTGTAACTGTCTACGTTTGTTAGCAGTGTGTCTGTAGACAATGTGCGCGGCATTACGCTGCGTGTCAGAATCGCACTTCATTTATTTGGACATTCACCGCAATTATCGATTCTAACTCATCTGCACAGCTGTTCCCGTCGCTTCTCCTGTCGCCGCAGCGGCCACCGCCATTGCGTGTCCTCTGCGTACGCCCTTTGCCGCCGCCGCCGCCGCCGCCGCCGCCACGGTCGCCATCTTGAATAGCCACCGCTACCTCAACCTAGTAGTTGCTACTTTCACCGTCGCGTTCAGGAACAACACTCTACCTTCTTCTTCGCCATCCGCACGGGCAATATGGCCCTACCCACCTGCGTACTCGGCGATACAGCGACCACCGCCACCATTGGCGATTTCTCCCGCCGCCTCTGCCGAATCCGCCTCCACCTCCGCCGCCGCCTCCACCTCCGCCATTGCCATCGCCACCGCCACCGCCACCGCCACCGCCACCGTCACCGTCACCGCCACCCACTCCGCCACCGCCACCGCCACCGCCACCGCCACCGCCGCCGCCGCCGCCGCCGCCGCCACCGCCGCCGCCACCGCCACCGCCACCGCCACCGCCACCGCCACCGCCACCGCCACCGCTCCCGTCACTGTCTCCGCCGTCACCCGCGCCTCCGCCGCTGTCGCTTCGGTTGTCGCCTTTGCCTCCCCGTGAGGGCCATCACTGTTGCACTTAGTTTTGCCTGCATCCTCTTTACTTCTTTCGACCGCGGCACTCGACCTCTCCGCCAACTCTTCCTCCACCCCGCCCACTCGTCCACGTTAGCCTCCAGCACTGACCCTTCCTCCTCTTTCTCGGCATCCACCTCCCCCACCCCGTGTGTCTCCGGAGCGCCGCATCAGTGCCCCTCCTGCAGCGTCTTGCGCGGCGCGCCTGAAACAGCAGGCTGAGCGCGATAAGCCCAGCTCGTGTGAGGCGGCGGCCCTTATCAGCGGCCGAGCGCGCCTTCGCCGGGGGGCGTGGGCGGGTGCGCGTCGCCGCGCTCGGCTGCGCTCCCAGCCACGCCCCCGCACCCCAGCACGCGCTGCGCCTCGCCAGCGCCTGTGGCAACGGCAGCACTGCTAATGCCGATATAACAGCACACACTTTCTCGTGTATTTTGACTGTTACGCCATATTGTATGAATTCGCACAAGTGTTTCCATCCTCCAAACAGGTATTCTCCGCGCTGGGATGCCAACTCCGGTCCACTAGTTAACACACCATTTAGCTTCTATACCAAAAGTCTGGCAGCTACACCCAAATTTCCCGACACTTTTTTTAAAGTTGTAGTTTCAATTTTCAGAAATTCATGTATATTTTATTCAAATTATATCAAGAAGTTTTAAAGAACAGATTTTATTCAGGATAAAATCTATCATTAATATTATAAGTTTTGCATTATTTTTCCGAACCGGAGGAGTGGCAGAAAAAAGTGATGTTGATTGTGATGATGATCAGGCGGGGCTCGTAATTAAAGACGTAGCCTCTCCTGTAGAAATCGCTCCCCAAAAGTAATTAAATAATATATGTACAAATGCATTTTTATTAATAATGGTTTTCGGTGTTGTTATGTAACAATCATCTCAAAACTTTTCTCTGTCAGTTCAATAACGGCCGTCAGTAACGCCTTTGAAGCTGTTAACGGGGAAGAGAAAAGCGTTAGGCCCCCACTTCATTCCGTCATAAGGTCTGTGTAAAACGAGGAGGCGTAACGTCATGGTTTCACTGCACAGGCTTACCGGTGGACGAAGGCTGCGGCCAAGTAGCCTTCAAGGGTGGGGCGTATAGTCTGGGCGTGTTCACTAGATAGCATTACTGTGCAGCTCAGCGAGTAGCATTGAACACCTACTAGTTTTCTCAACATGCGGAAGGAGCGCTTCTCTCTTATACGTGTATCGGACGATTTTACGCATAGAAATACAATGCGTGCAATGCAAAATAATGCAATGCATTGCTGCCTTCCCCATTTAGAAAAACACGAGCAGCGAGTGATGGTGATGATTAGGGGGCTGACGTAAAATGACGTAAAACATTGCCAAAAATGATCAATAAAATGCTCTTAAAATGCTTTAAAAATACCTTAAAAGCAGAAGAAACAATGACGTAAAAAATTGATCAAAACCACTTCACATGAACAACTCAAGCTGTTGGATATGTTACTGATGTAATCGAAGCTTCTACCTTTTGTTCAAGTGAACTCAGCTTGCAAACTTTGGATTTGGACTGTTCTCTGAAAGAAAATCTCTTTCTTTAATTATCTCAACATCGGCCTAACTCACAACGATAAACGTTACAGAAACCTTAGATTACATTGTACTCACAACGGATGACATTTCAATATAAGCGTAGAAATCAAATAGGCTCCTCAAGAATTCTTTTGCACCTCTTAAATATTGTTTGAAGCACATACCATTGAAATGATATTAAAATGGATGAAATAAGCGAAAAATGCAGTAAAAATGACGTAAAAAGGTAAAAAAATGACCAGGTAATCAGTCGAAATCGGCGAAAAATGCAAAGAAAGGATTTTAAAAATGGGTCATTTCGTTTCGCCATAATACAAAGTGAATTTATATATTACACGGCATTGTTCTCAAGTGAAAAGGAAAAAATGACATTTCATTAAAATCAGCCCTCTAATGATGACGATGATGATGATGATTCCCTCTAAATTAGGGTTGCCATACGTCTAAAAAAGCGGGGTGTGTCCTGGGTGTGAACATGTCCCGCCAGATTTTTCTTTGTTTCTGCCAAATGTACTGAATTCTTACAATCTCTTATAATTTCGCAAAAAATGCGTTTTGCGTCTACTTGTGATCAACAGAGGGGCTACATACGAGAACGCGAGCGGCTAATTCCTGGAATAAACAAATGTAATTTTTGTAAGGTACGGTGTGACTGACTCGAAGTGCATCTCTTATAAAGTGTTAAGGCTAAATGTCCCGACACTAGTACAATTTGTAGCCACCACGTGGCTGCACCAAAATAAGTAAAATTTACTTTACCGATAATGTCTGAACCTATGGTCCGATTTTCGATCTGTAAACGTCATTTGACGCCTTTTTAAAATAGAATTTACGCTACGATGACCTTCTTCCAAAAATCTAGCAAAAACTCAATTTCGAAATTAGTTCTCAAACTTCCGAGAAAAAATTTAAATGTGGCCTTATAGCGCGATGGCGACATGTTTCCTGAATCCAACACCGTGACAATCATGCAAATCGGACGAATAGGAGCATCGTAAAGTGAAATTTACGACATCTCGCCCCCCCTTCCCCTTCTGCGCCTTTGCGTTACCCACTTGCCCGTTGTGGACCTTCTGTCAGCGCGGCGGCACGGCCAGGCCATCCGGCGTGCAACCAGCCCCGACGGAGCAGGCGGGACTTGCGGGACACGCAAGCCACACAGTTGGTTTATGCGTTCGTCACTTTGCATCTCAATCTATTTTCCACGGATATCAAACTAGAGATGCTAAACTACAATTACAGACCGAGGTAAACGGTCTGTAATAGTACATAACTATCTTTTTCACATATTTCCGTCTTCCTTCGAATACCATCTTAAAATTGTTTGAGGCATTACTCAAAATATAGTGTCTGATTTGGAACTGGTTTAAAAAATGAACTAATTCTGTAAATATCACTATTATTCCATCTTCTCACACCTTATTTTAGATATATTTTACTACTAAGGTCTTTTGTTATCACTCCACCTTGCTTTTAGATCTTCCTTTGTCAAATACCGGAAAAAATGAGCTGAGTATACGCGCGAGCTCTTTTATCCTACAACTCGAATTTTGATTTCAAAACGACGTTTATCTGCTTTAAAGAGTTCATCTGGTGAATCTCTTTCCCCAAGTAATAAGCCGAAGCTAATTTTAAAAATGTTTTCGTACTTTCGGACAAATTTAAAAAAGTGCATGATCTTGGCTGTCCGGGTGACGTCGAAAGGCTGTGTTACCGACGTTTCGACCATTTTGTCGTGGTCTTCCTCAGGGCTGGTATGCCCATAACATACAGGGCTGGTATGCCCACGGCATACCAGCCCCGAGGAAGATCACGACAAGATGGTCGAAACGTCGGCAACACAATCTTCGACGCGGCGTCACCCGGACAGCCAAGATCATGCACATGACTCTGGCCGCGGAAGCCTACGACTTCAAAATTAAAAAAGGTGGTAAAATAGCGGGCTGGCGAGCAGCATCCTGACTCCAACGCCGTAACAAGCATCGAATTAAGATAGTATGAATCATGACTTATCCCAGCTTACTTGGTAAGTTATTTTGATATAAAATAAATATGTTATATTTGTATAATTTTAAAGGGAATAAATAATTCCTGGTGAGTCGTTTCATATAGGCTACCTAAATGAATAAACGGTAATGATGTAATTGGATAACTCCTAGATGTTTACTAGCATTTTTAACGTGTTTTCCCTTCCATTTTCTTTGTTCTATAAAAAGTGGATTTTCTAGAAAACGTTATCTGTAGAAATTGCAGTATACAAAACCAGTTAGACGTGACTCTTTCGTGACATATCGGCCACAATGATATAAATAA
The DNA here is from genome assembly GCA_038098605.1 of Gryllus longicercus. Lineage (NCBI taxonomy): Eukaryota > Metazoa > Arthropoda > Insecta > Orthoptera > Gryllidae > Gryllus > Gryllus longicercus. The sequence goes on along the minus strand of JAZDUA010000298.1, from coordinate 1,618,345 downwards.
AATGGATCATTCAAATGAGTTTAAAAACGAAGAAATCTTTTTCTGCGAGTATAATCTTAGGACTTGCTTTACGCTAATGCTTACGCGACGTAATGTAATTTACACAACTTTCCAGAGAAGATAGAAAATGAGGTTTCTTTCAATGTGAATTGTTTTTGAAAATCTTAAGAAAGTATATGCTTACATCAACATTTTTAAAATCTATTTTTTTTTCTTCTTCCTGGTCGCACGCCGCCGGGCCTGGCCGTGCCGCCGCGCTGACAGAGGGCCCACAACGGGCGGATGAGTGACGCAAGGGCGCAGAAGGGGAAGGGGGGCGAGGTGTTTTCGTAAATTTCACTTTACGATGCTCCTATTCGTCCGATTTGCATGATTGTCACGGCGTTGGATTCAGGAAGCATGTCGCCATCGGGCTATAAGCCCACATTTTTTAATTTGTTCTCGGAAGTTTGAGAACTAATTTCAAATACGCGTTTTTGCTAGATTTTTGGAAAAAGGTCATCGTAGCGTAAATTCTATTTGATAAAGGCGTCATATGCCGTTTACAGATCGAAAATCGGACCATTGGTTCAGACGTTATCAGTAAAGTAAATTCCCCTGTGATTGTGCTGCGATCTATTGAATTTTCCTAAAAAAATTTTTAGATGCATTTAGCCTTAATGCAAGAGCATCTGGAAAGCAAAGGAGAACAAGGGCTCAGTCAATACCAGTAATTTAATATGAACCAAAATCATGCTTTATATAATATTTTATTTAAATACCCTGAAATATTTCACACATTTTGCCATAGGAAAATTAGGAAATGACCTAGATAAACTGATACATTTAGGGGAGTTGGCCCTAGAAAAAAGTGGTCACCCTGTTATTCTTGAAAGTGTGCAATGTGACTTATCTTGATCTACTATTTAGTTGCTTATTTGATATACAATTTACGTGATACTATTTAGTTGCCTAAAATAAATTATTTGCTCTGAAAGATACTTCGAATGTTCTGAATTCTATTGTTATCTTTATGACAACCCTACTCTTCATATGTAAGGAGTTAACCCTCTGACTAGGTGAGGGTTACTCAATTATCCCAACGCACATTGCTTTTACAAATTCGTTTAGAATTTCGATATCTTATACTACAGTTGTCCCTTAATTCTCTACTTGGAACATCTTATCAGATGGTGTGCTGATGTTTTATAACTTGCGCTTATAGTTTCTTTATCCTCTTGGCGCCCTGTTTTCGTAATGTGATTTCAGGTTATGTTTACAGCAAGAGTTCGCGAGCATGACCTGAGAACTTCGCCTCCAAATCATAGAATCTACATTGTTATAATTGTCAAAAAAGTAGCATTAACTCAAGTTAATGTTTAATGTGATTAACAAAAACATTATTGCATTTATGGTAAAAATAATAAATCTATGTTGATTTTTCCGTGGGGGTAACTTCGATACCCACTTGTATCCGACGGCTGCAAAAATAAAATAAGAATCTTATAGTACAACGCTACGGAAAGATGGCGGTTTCAATCTATTTGTAAGCAGGCGCGGATCCACGGGGAGGGGAATGAGGGAAATCCCCCCCCCCCTAAAATTGTTCAGTGACTATGAATTTTAACTTGTCACAAGACTTTCAAGAACAATATTTTCGGATTGTCATTAAAACGAATAAAATCATATCGCAGTATGAGCTGAGTGTAGCCTGTGACATTACATAAAATCTGTAATATTCTATATTTGAATTTGGAATTTCTCCTCACAAAATTTGTATCTGGATCCGCCCCTGTTGTAAGAAACCATCGACTCATAATCCCCTATGTTCTATATCTGGAAAATAATTATACTCCCTAGGCTTGCATGCAACTGATTTAAAATGAAACTAGTGGCGCTGCTGGAGTACCTGTCTTACATTTCTACCTTTTGCAATTTTCGAATATTCAGTGTGATAAGGGAAAATGAGACCTGTGCTACTCTTTTAAGTGTCCCTGGTTCTATGCGTGGAGAATATTTTAAGAAACAATTGTGAAACAAAATTATAAATCGCGTTAACTTCAAGCTAAAATTAAGTGAAAACTACTAGTTTTATTATCATCACCTGCTTAGTGTCATTTTTAGAACATGTTTTATTTTAAAAAATCTATAGTATTAATATTCTTCTTCGGAATGTTAATTTTTTGCAATTTTCGAAAATATAGTGTGTTTGCCGAAACTGGTTCCAGCATAAATTTTTTTCTATTGACAGCAATTACCAGCATCAATTTATTTGCGATATAACGGCTATTTTCAAATATTGTTGGCAATGAAGGTAAAAGACTGTTTGGTCTAAACATTTTCTGGTTTAGGATGATCTTTAATTTGTTTTAGAATAGATAATAGTATTGCCAGTTTCAAACCTGAGAAAGTGCTTAAGCAAGCGTTGTAAATGTCAGTTATTGATTGATAGATAATTTCCTTTAACAATCTAGTAGTAATTTTATCTGAATCGCTTACTTTTCTATTTTTAATTTTACTTATCAATTCAATCATATGAAAATGTAGTGGTATGTAATACCCAGAGTTGAATCTGAATGTGATTTTGAAGTTATATTGTTCAGGCCAAACATCACCGATCATGTTCTTTAAAAAGGAAGATGCCTGGCAACAGGGAAATATTTTATGTCTACTTTTATCCTTAATGTAATTAGTCAAATAGAATAAATAGCACACAATGTGGAGCACATTACGCATCTTTTATTCATTTCAAAATATTCGTTGCGTTGTTTCACTTCAAGTTAGGGGATGCTTTTTGGAGAAGAGGGTTGGCATGTGCAGGGTTCTAGCAGGGCTGTAAACCTGACTCGCGGTCGGAGTAGCGAAGCCCTGTTAGTGCGGGTCGGCGGCGTTTGAAACAGGCAGTAGAGTGATAAACGGGTTAGAGCTTGGCGGCGAGTTAGCCACACAGACATCGCTCTGTCGTGGAAACATAACTGCTGTCTGCCTCGAGTAGAGCGGCTGGGACCCAAACCTCATTTCGTGACATCTCGCTGATTGCAGTTAGAGCTACTGCGTTATTAATTATTGTTGAGTTCTTTTTGTCAACAACTGCAGTAACTTTCTGGGGTGAATGCATTCGGACTATGTATGATATTTCTAGTTTCATCGGAGTTACCCAATTGAAAATGAGTTCTTGGTTTACACGTATTTAGGAATGTTGAAGACATGTTGTTGAATGTTGGGAATTTCTGGCGTCACGTGACGTACCAACATTATTTAGTCTTGGAACTACGTGGTATTGCTGCAGATTTTTTATCTATTATTTTGTAAAACCCTGCATTTGATTTCCAAAAAAATGGCAGAGAAAAATCTCTTAAAATTAATGGTGTTTTTAATAAAGTATTTGTAAATTGCATTATCTTCAAAATACGCAGCGCCTAATTGGCATTAATGCATTGACAAACGTCTATTCAATAAACACAGAATATTTAAACTGCTCTTCTCTCTCTCTTTTTACCTCTCGAAAGGAGGTCCACTCGACCGTCGCTCATGAATACTGTTGCAGCAGCTCTTCTCGCGCTTATGCCATCACTTTAAATCGGCTGCTGACAAGCAGAACGAAACGTGATTAAATGCAAATTAAAAACATATTTCCTCCGGAGACTTCCATATTCATTTTTTACAGCCCCACCGCCCCTAGTCCCGTCCTCCCGTCCACCTACCCGACCCCTCTTGCCCGCGGTCCCAAACCCGCCCTCGCCGCCCTCGCCGCCACCGCCACCGCCACCGCCACCGCCACCGCCACCGCCACCGCCACCGCCACCGCCACCGCCACCGCCACCGCTGCCACTGCCACTGCCACCGCTGCCACTGCCACTGCCACTGCCACTGCCACCGCCACCGCCACCGCCGCCATCACCGCCGCCATCACCGCCGCCATCACCGCCGCCATCACCGCCGCCACCACCGCCGCCACCGGTTCCGTCACCACCGACACCCCCACCTTCACCTCCCCGGCCCCGCCCCAGCAACCGCCATCGCCGTCGCTCCCTGTGCAACTCGCCCCCTGTGGAGGCGGGCGAAAGCCTCGCCCTCGTCGTGCCTGGGTGAGCGGAATGCGTCGCGTGGGCGGTGAGCGCGGAGGTGAACTCGAGCCAGTGGAGAGGCACTTCGCCCACTGAGCAATTCGCTGCGTGTTGGATGCTCCAAGCCGCCACGCAAGAGGACGTTGCCGGCTGAGGCCCTTGGCATTTCCGGAATTCCAGCACCGCGAAAGTTTCGTTCTCACGTTCGTGTTAGTGGTATTTCTACAGTGTTTAATGCGATATTTTTAATGTATGTGAACACAGTTTGCTGACGCGCTTTGTGAATTTGGCTTATGTGATTCGAAAGGGGGAGGAAAGTCATGCACTTCCCGCATCCATCATCTTGTTTTGGGAACACTTTGAGACGTTCGCCGCCATACCACTTCATCTTTTCTAGAATACTCTTCATTTAGGTTTTTAAGGACACTTTAAAGCCCATTCTCATAATGTATTCACCTCTGTGGAGCCAGTAGTTCCGGATAGTTGGAACTCTAATATGCAACTTGCGTTGAAGAAAACAAAACTTTTAAGGTAGAAAATATTATGTTGGAAGAGACTAGTTATATGTTACTTTCTCGCACTTACTAATGTTAGAAGGGAAAGTATTGTAGTCGTGCTCCGGAAGATGGCGAATTTTAGACGCAAAATTTCTTATTGCCAAACACTGGCAACGAACTAGTGGTGTAACAAATTGCACACACTTTCCCCTATTAGTTTTATATTTCCTTTGGTCTTGGCCAGATATTCGGACTTTGCGCATTCTCTTGCCAGCTGCCATCTATCGCCGCCCAAAGTACATTTTATTTTAAAAAAATCCAAATGTTTGGGTTTCCTAACAGTAAAACAGAAATATTACATTACTTTATGTTAAAGAACTTCGTCATAAATGACAGTTTCTACTGAACAATTTTGAGCCGTTTGTAAGAAAATGGCGTTTAAGCGCTACTGCAAATTCGAAAGTCAAAACTCTTTATCACAAAAAAGTTTTGAGTTTTCGAAAAATGTAAGTAGAAGTCATTTAAAGCCCATTAACCCAGAAATAAAATAGTGTTTACAAATTGCTGAAAATGTGCATATTAACTGCGTGAGAGATCTTTAAAAAAATTACATTTGTGTAATTTTTGAAAGAAACAAAGGATACAGCAAAATGAATTCTACGGTATCGTAAAAAGTGCAATAAGCACTATCCGTACGAAAAGTTTCAAGACACATTTTGACTAGTTTTTTATTAAGAGGCCTTTGGTCGTTTCTCAATATGTGCAATTTTGAGCCAGTTTTTACAGAAAATGGTTGAGTTTTCAAAAAAAATAATTTGAAATTATTTAAGCCTTATTTAAGCCCATGTACTCAGAAATATATTTATGTAAACAAATTACCGCTAGTATAAATATTAACGACGTGAGAGACAAGTAAAAAATTAAATTTTTGTAATATTTGAAGCAACAAAATAATAGAGCAATGTGGCGTTTATGTCATCTTATAGAGTGAATTTAGCACTTTCTCTACCAAAAGGATAAAGAAAAAATTTGGAGCTTATTTTCAGAAAATCTTGTTATTGTTAGTTTTTAATATTACACATATTGCTCTCAGTATTGCGCGAAAACTACTAAAAGTTTAAAAACATGGACAGGATCTTAATGGATGAACAAATTTTATATGAAAGAAAAATCTCTTCAATCTTCAATTTTGTAGATGTGGAAAGACGCGGAAAAATTTTGAAATTTTCTTGAAAATAGAACCTATGCCACCTTTTTAAGTGTATTTTATTATGTGGTAAAAATAAATTTTAACAAAATTTGAGCCGTGTTTGAGGAAATTTTTAAAATGTCCGGGAGTCTTGGTGTAAAGTACCCCCAAATCTTAAAGAATGTTTTTTCCAAATCTCAATGCTTCGGATCGAGTCTGATGGACATAAGTTTCTTCAATTTGGAAAAAAATCGTACGTATAGTTTAGGCGCTTGGGGTGTTCACAGCCCGACGGAGAAACAGACGAACTTTTTGGGAAAAAAACCAACTTTTTCGGTGTCGGGAGACCATAAAACGCGTATTTCCATTGAAATCTCGAAATTATTTTCCGCAACATTTCATAACCTTCTCTATACTACGTATATTACTCCGAACTAAACGTATGTATACGGGAAGTAACAATTACTCTTGCTCCAATCCTGTTAGCATTCTCAATATTACTAATATTCTTTCCATTTTGACACCTCGCCGCGATGTTCAGCGATGAATTTAAATTTGGAAAATGTTTTGAATTTTTGGAAAATGAATTAAATACTCGTATTTTTAATAACATGCCTTTGTACAATTGTTAACGAGATGCATGAAGGTACCAAAGTAGATTTGAAACTCTTAGAGAAATTTCAACGATTTGAACGCTTTAACGTAATTTGCATATTACAGTCGATGCTAATAATTGCGTCGCAGTAAACGTGTCCATGCACTGGGCATGGAATTGTGAAATGATTTCCATGAATACGTTCCATTATTCATTTCCACGTTCTCGTATTTCTCATGTAAGAGGTGATAGGCGTATACGTATTGAAGGTATAAATACGTTTGTAATGAAATACCGACGATTCAGATTGGTAGAACGCGAAAATATTTGAAATGTTAATGACAGTTACATTGTAACATGACTTCTCCCCAATGCGTTTCTGAAAAAATCTTATGAAATTTATTAATTAAAATGTTTTTCTACTGCCTCTTGTGTCTCTCCTAGTTTTGAGGGCTGATAGACTAAATGAAAAATATTAACAGGAAAAACCCAACAGCAATTATTAACAATCACGATTTCTTCAATTTTTACCATTGAAAGTATTAGTAATATTCTTTCCATTTTCTGTAATATTCTTTCCACTGTTCTTTTGAATTGTTATTTCTGTAAGATTGCAAATTTTACTGTTGTATTTTTCTCCTGACGTATTCGTAAGAGAAAGTCGCTAATAACCACGTTGTTTATACGACTAAAAATAAACTGAAAAAATCGAAATCGGAGTAATTTGCAATTTAAACCAATGAGGAAGACAGTTCGGAAATGCGTATTTTCACGCAGCGTATTTTTCCGTTGATTTCAAGTGAGTTGCCTTCCCGCATACATTGGGTGTGTTTTAGATGTAACGGACGCGCTTGGCTGTGGAGGTATCCTTTTGATCGCATTCCTTTCCTTTATCTTGCTTCTCTTGCAGCGAGAAAAATGCAGGCAGCCGTGCTCGTGGCAGCGCGCGTCACTATTCGAACTGGCGCGAGGCGAAGCAATGTATTTGAATGAGCTGTGGACGTGTTTTTCGCTAACGCAGTGGGGAAGAGATTGTATTGGAGTTTAGAAAAAGGTTGTTTCATAGAATGCACGTGATGCCAGTTGCGATTTTTACTTCATTAAACTCATTGAAGAACTTTGGGAGTCACTTTTCGAATTTTCCAACTCACATTGACAATCAGGGCTTTACCTCGGATTCGAAGCGGTTGAATGAACGTTCTGCATTTCCGAAACGTATTCTACGGTAATTTTCACAACATACGTATTTTATTATTTTTTCCGATGCCTTTTATCCAGCCAATAGCTGATTGCCCTTTACGCCCCAATGGGACGTACGAGTATATTCGACCTTCAACCACCAACACACTTGCGAGCGCCACTGATCTAGGGTCAGAAGAATGCGAAGCTCTCCGCGACCACACATACACGAGAGACAAGCTACAAACAACCATGCCCGAGGCGGGACTCGAAACCGTGACCCTTCGGACCGAAGGGCGAGTCGGTACACTAACTTAGCAACCTCTACCATCCAGGTCAGCATACATTCAGTGTCGGAAAAAAAGTGTTTGCTACATTCCCGATTGCATTGTACAATTTGTTCCTCCGTACAGATACAGCACATACAGACAGAATACTACGTATTGTGGCGTCATATCTGTCGCCAGTACAAACATACTATATCAGCCATGTGGACAGCGCTGGCGGAAGTGACGCTGGGCTGCACAAAGGCTAGAGAGCGGGCGCCGTGTCATGGGTGGTAACGTGGAAACCCCGAAGCCGGCGGAAACGCGTCGGCGGACACTGCGGGTGACGCGGTTCCGTCAGCCTGCCCAGAGGGTATATAAGCGGACTCCAACTTAAGGACTTCCTTCTGATTCTTCAGGTTTGGGCGCGTCGGTAGGGCGTCGTGTGGGTTGTGCGCGGCGTTGCATTGTAATGCATAGGCTACCGAGGCGGGGAACCGAAGCCGGCGTGCTACGTCGTGACGGTCGGTGCGGCATACTCGCCTGTATGCTCGCGTAAGGTACTGGTGCATCACACCGGATATGGTAATTAATTATCGGGCCAGCGGTGGTGGTAACCAGGGAAGGTTCCTTCTTGTAACGGTCAAATTTATTTGTAAATATTGTATATACTATTGGTGTCGGAGTATTTTTATTCTATTAAATACTAAATATTTACAAGCCGTTCACGCCTGTAATTATTTGCCCCGGCAAAGACGCCACAGTATGATTACATGGACTGAGCCTTGTGTGAGATTCGCGTGTCCTGCAACAAAGGGAACCATGGACCGGAAACGTCACATCCATTCTGCGTGTACCCGTCGCGGGCAGTGCGACAAGCCGTGATGTGGGCTGGCGTTCCATCGTACATGTGGCGAATGCGGTACACTGTTACACTCCTCCTGCACCGCCTCACGTAGAGCAGACAGAGTTGTTGGGGGAGTCGCAGCACGGGTCAGGCCTTGGCCCATGACCCGCACATGATCGATCGGGGACAAATCCGGTGCGCGTGCAGGTCAGGGCAGTTGATTGGCAGCGTTCTGTTACTTGGGGAACGCAGTCGGACGCGTTTCGATCGCTGCCGCTGGAGTTTCGAGGAAGTCTGCCTGCCTGCGGAAGTATGCTCCCCTCTGGATCGAGCTCCCTTCGCTTTCGTTTATCGGATGAGGAAAACTGTCACCAAACGCTGAGTCATAATTGACGCTCCGGTGTGAATGGTCCCGCGGATTCCGCCGCCGCGTCTAGCGCGGAACGTTCCGCGCCGCACCCGCTGCGGATCTCCCGCGCCGGTCTGTGTGAGCCTTTAACTAAATATAAAATACGTAAGTGGTATATACTACTTTGTTGATGACGAGCCGGTGAAGTCGGACCGCGGATCCGAAGTCACCAGGAAGGGATCCGCGATCCGCCACCCAAATCCAACACTTTTTGTAATTGAACGCACTTTATTACAAGCAGTTATTGATGCGTATTGCATCTTATTCCAAAGAGTATTCGCTTTAAACCCTAGCGATCTGCATCACATCAATGAGCTGCATCCGATATCCGCTGACCTGGCAGGATTCTCGGGGGTTTAGAGCAGAGGTTATCAACGTTTTCTGGACCACCGCCACCTGTAGGAGCAAAACAATTCAAATGACCTGTGATCCATAACAGTTTTTTTATATCACATATCAAAATACTGTTGCTTATTATCTGCGCCTAATATTTCTTTGTATTTATCTATTAAAAAAGGAAAAATCATATTTGGTTGAGGAGAAAATTCAAATTCATTTCTGAACGAAAACCCTTTGTGTTTTACATATATTTATAGTATTATTACTTTAAAAATATATTTAAATAGTTATTAATATGAAATTATTTAATCGAATGTGTAACTATAGGAATGTGATAAATAAATATTAATTGCTTTAGTCCTCTTCAGTTGTGGAGTCTTTTGCCATTTCAGGAATATCATTGACATATATTATCAAATATTTTATTGCAGTGATGTAATGCTTCATGAAAATCATGGTTATTTATTTGTGTAAATTAATTATTTTTTTCTGAAAAATATCAAGGATAATGTGTTCTGGAAAAGAGGAGCAAAACATCCTCTGAAGGATGGGTCTCCCAACTAGTTTCTCATGCATGTTACTACCGAAGTTTGTTCGTAAAACTTGCATCATCCAAAGCCAGGAGTGTATGACTTTCTAGACCAGAGACGGAGTATGATGGTGTTCAAGGAGAAGCCTTGGATGAAGAAGCCATTTTTTGGGTTTCATGAAACTTCATGTTTAAAGTTCACAAAATTGTGAATTTTAATATAATACGTACTTAGCTATTTTATAAATCCGAAGGAAATTAGGTCGTCCTGTTGTTGGTAACACAATTTTTATCTTTCTATCTACAGTTCGTGAAATCGTAAACTGGCCAAATCGTCGCAATTCAAACCCAATGAAAATGCTCTCTTATGACTCATTTATGAAAATGTCAATGAACTCCTAAAATACGTAAAATTTTAATTTTTACGAGGAGAATGACAATAAAGAATGACTGAAGAATAATGGATGAGGCAGAGAAATTAATTATGGTCAATAAAATAAATAAATAGATATGCAGAGGGAACTATGAGGGTAATAAAATAATGAGACAGTATTTCAGCAAAGTTGGGATACATATTGAGCGATTTCCGTGTAAAAAAGTAAAGGTGTAAAATAAAATTAGTAATTGAATGGAAATGCAAAGAGGTCATGCCAATGACAAGTGAATATCTCTGCATAGAAGCAGGGACAAGAAACAATATTTTAGAATTGGATTGAAGGTCCTTTTTTTAGGCAGACATTCAACCATATAATAAACCTTTATTTAAAATCAAACAATCTTTACACATGGTGTAATTTTAAAACAAGAAACAATATTGTTTCTTCTGTGCAATCTTCTGAGCAGGAATGCAGATTGTTGAAGGCGAACGTGTTAATGGTTAAGGTGGAGAAGGGTATGAACACTCATGGCGATCAGACGTGTTAGGACATAGGTGCGTGAAGTTGCTAAATTATGACATGAAATTTATGAAAAGTAATTTCTTTGGACTAACTTAATAAAATTGGAGCCAAAAAGTTGCGATTGCCATTAGTACCGTAATTGTAGTGAATGCTTTATCCCGATTGAATGGTGAGCTGGGACGCCGGAGATTTTCTCCCCAGCCGGCTCTGTCGGTTTAGTTCATGGGTCAGCGGGCTCGCGTTCCATGACGCGACCCCTGGTTCGACTCCAGGTCGGGCAAGATTATATTGGTGTGCCCTTTCGTTGCAATGTCCCAGTATCTGTTGCCGTGTGACGATGCGAAAACACTCTTCTCAAGTTAAGAAGAACAGAATACTGCGTAGGGATGTCTTCGTGCTAACCACGCGTACCTATGGCCGCGAGGCCGGGACGTTGCTTGTAGGCCTTGGCCCATTCGTGGGCTGTCGCGCCAAGTACAGACAGACAGACAGACAGACAGATAGATGGGCATTTGCCCCAGCTGAAGGAAGCTCGAAGCTTACAACTGGTCTCCCGGTAGGTGTGGTAGTGTAGTGTGTGTGGTCTCCCGGTAAGTGTGGTAGTGTAGTGTGTGTGGTCTCCCGGTAAGTGTGGTAGGGGAGTGGATAGGACAAGGAAGTGGACAAAAAGAGAGCGCCCGGTCCGTGGCCCATTTAAAAGGATACTGCTCCGGCATTCATCTGATATTGATCGACGAAATAACAGAAAACTACCGATAATGGCCACAAAACTAGCCTCTCGCTAGTATTGATCAGATAGCGGTTGTATTCGTCCTAGTTCTCTAGGTTATGTCGAAATTCCGCCACCGTCGAGGCTAGAACCCAAAGTCCTCCCGATTAGAGTCGCTGCGGAGGTAACAACAATGCTGTGTCTGAACTAACTCACCCGGCAAAATCTCCACTTGACCATAATTAATTTTTCTGCCTCATCCATGGTTCTTTAGTCATTCTTTATTGTCATTCACCTCGTCAAAACTAAAATTTTACTTATTTTAGGAGTTCATTGAAATTTTCATAAATGAGTCATAACAGAGCATTTTCAGAGGGTTTGAATTGCCACGATTTGGCCAGTTTACGATTTCACGAACTGTAGATAGAAAGATGAAAAATATGTAACCAACAACAGGACGACCTAATTGGGTAAATCTCCCACGAGAAGAAGCGGGCGAGGGGTTTCAGTTTGCTTTGTGTGAACCTTGATCTGCTTTGCTCCAGCTATTTCTTTGGGGTTGTCGCAAGCTTCGCGCAAGCGACGAGATTAGCAATTGTTCATTAGTCCGTCAAAGGCAGAAAGGGCTACGCTGCGTTTGTGCTTTGCGCGAGACGCAAGTCGCTCGCGAGTGCAAATGAAATTTAAGAAGTGGGCAGCATCTCATCTTCACCTCTAACGCACCGCTCTAATAGAAACATATGAAACGCACACTGCATTTGGATTTTATGAATCGGGGAACAAAACGTCCTCAGCATCATGGGGTTATATCGCAAATTGTGAATTGCACCCTTGTGCATTTGAAACTTTCGAGGCGAGGAAGAATACGTCCGCACGCCCTGGAGTTGTCTCATGAACTGAAACAGGCTGAGGTGGCTCAGGGCATCAACTGATATAACTACGAAGCCTCTGGCTAGGAGAATTCTAGCGGACTGGTGTTCTCAATAGTAGTTTTTCAGACAATCCCAGGCGAATGCCGGAGCAGTACCCTCACAATCGGGCTATGGACTGAACGCAATCTTTGCTTCTTCTTCCTTCTCCTATCCTTGAACCTCACAAACACACGCCCTTCGAAAAATGGAGTTCCCCAAGGGTCAATTTTTAACTTCACTCTTTGCCATTGCAATCAACGATATAGCGTTAGTCGTACGAGAGCCTTCATAGGCATCGCTTTTTGTTGATGTTGCCACATTCTGCTCATTCAAGAGTATTAACGTCCTGAATAGACTGAATGAATGGAGCCCGAAAACTGTATTTAAGTTCTCCTCCACCTGAAAATGAAAGTGCACTCACTTCTGCAGGATATACCAAATCCGCAAGATCTGTTCCTTGGAGACCAACTTCCGTTTGTCGACGCAGGGTCCTTTGTGCTAACGAGGTTCGATGAAAGTCTCACATGGCGAAAACATGTCCGCAACCTACAGAGTCGATGTGTATCACCATTAAACCTACTTCGCACGCTTAGTTGTACCTCATTGGGTGCCGATCATATGTCTTTTGCTGTTTTGTAGGACTCTTATTAGACCCGTTTTGGGCTACGTAATCAAGTCGGAATTCGCATTAGCACAGGTGCCTATCGCACGAGCCGTATCGAATGTGTCTTCGCTGAAGCTGAAGAAACGTCTCTTAGCCAGAGACAGGAGATTATGATCAGCTCCTATGGTGTGAAAGTGTCTGAGCTAAATGTTCCATCTCGACGAGCATTCTTGTACCCAAACCACCAAGCAACGTACATACTGAGACCATTGTTGCCTAAATCGCCTGGAATCCGCTTTCACTCTTTGTTGCAGGAACTTGACCTTAAGCCTCCTGCTCCTGTGAAACCTCCCAGAAATCTCCCCCATCTTGGAAACTTCTCCGACCTCTAATAGACCTCAGGTTGTCCAACTTCCCTAAATAAACTGCGCTCACAACATATCTGAAACACGACAATGAGTTGAGAGCAGCTTATCCTGAATATACTTCCTTGTACGCTGACGGCTTAGCCATCAGAGACTCTGGGCGGCAATGACTATGGCATTTTTCCCTCTATAAACTCAATCACTTAAAAAAATATACCCGACAATACCTGACGTTTCAATGATAACCGAATCGAAGTCGGTTTGAGAGATTTCGCCAGACAGACGAAACCGTTTCAAAAATGAACGTACAGCACCGCTTCACATACCTCGCCCACCAAATGACAATGAATTCTGTAAATCTGATATCCATTTTTAACCACCAAAAATTCACAAACTCCATTTTGAAAATTGCTTCTGCATGTTAACCCCGTGGATGCAGCGGCCGGGAATTCGGTTTCCGATGCCATTGCAGCTCGGTGGACATTTGATCAGTTCCCCCGGCTGCCGCAGGTATGAGCGAGCTGTCACTCTCCATTGCTGCTACGTGACGGGTTTAGAAACGGGCAGGTGTTGCGCGCGGGCTCAGCAGATAAGGTTCGCTCGCCCGGGATTAAATTTCGCGATGCGGGCAGATATTCGTGAAAGTGCTAGACTGGCAAATGCCGCAGATTGTAAAGTTAAAGGGATAGGATAATGTCATCTCCTGTTACGAGGTGGCCTTTCGTTCCCGGGTAACGTGAATTGCTTCAAGTTGCTCCCGGAAACTTCTTATTGAGTGGAGAGGCACTAAGGAAGTTTCTTGTAAAAGTGAGATTATTCTTTAACGCCTTTTTTAACGCCAAGGGACGTTATGGAATGAATGAGAATACACAATTGTTGGTTTTTCTTCTTTTATCGAATTTAAATGCGAACATCTATTAGAGTGCTAGTTTAAATATTGTATTGTATTGTAAGTATTGGATGTACTGATTTATGAAAATATTTCAGTTTGAAATAATTTAAAAAAAACAAAATTTGTTTTATTTTAGTTACAAGTGATTAAAATGTTATTTACATCTTGAAATTCCTTGCCTTTTTTTATCAATCTCATTTTGTAAATTACTTTTTTAGAGGCTCTGTGACTTGATAATAATCTGGAATATTAATAATGATTTCAAATGTGTAGTCCATTGGAATTTGTATCTGTGTGCCCTTGTATCATTTAAATTGGATTTAGTTCAAGTGTCTGTATTCGTGACTGCTACATCAGTCGTTTAGCATTCAATTTAAAATGCGAGTGGGCGTGTCAACCAATGCAATGCTGTCTCGAGTGCCAGTGCGACTAATCAACATTACAAAAGGGATGTCAAGTGCAGACATCGAATGCTACATTAAACGGCATATAACCAGTGCCGGCTGACGCTCCCGCAAAACGCTCAAATGAATGCTTACAACTCAAACGACGATGCTTACACCGCTAACGAATGCCGGAAATGTAATTTAGATATATGCTTTAGTATCTAATATTGGTCTGCTGTACTTTATGAGATAACGGTAGCTGCAAACTTTTTTTTTATGTGGGTTCGAGAAAGATCATGTTTTTTCGAACTTTCTACTATGTGGTATAAATCTTTAAACACAACGATAGAAAAGTTTCGCTATGCTATTCGTTGTTTTAAAGCATCTCTTCCACGATGTATTTTCACATTCAAACAATTTATTATGAAAACAAAACAGATCTGTCTTTGAATCACACCCACGTAACCGTCTGTTTTTATTGAGTTTCTACTGAATTCAGTCTAATACCAGGGAAATAAATATTTAACACTCCTAATATTTACTAATCCAAAGAAAAAAATCGTACAAAAATGCATACACAAAAGCAGAAAAGATTGTTTCTTCGTTTCGAAAGATTTGTCATTCCAGTTCGGGCACAGGCACCAGGAGCATCGATGACAATAGCAGAATTAACTACAATGAAACTATTCATAAAAGCATTATTGTGGTTAGAATTCTCACAAACACTCGATTGCACGAATCATAGTGACCTATCAACAACTGCTCTAGAGATTTTTCCACAACAGTACGTGCACACTATTGATGCACATTTTAAAACAAACCTAATATAAATGTAATATAAATATCAAAGAAAATGCAAGGATTAATAATACCGTTGAGGTACGGTTTTTTCTGTTTTAACATCGAAATCATGTGGCTTTTTAAGTAACTTCATTATTGCAGAACCTATTGATTTCGGAATGAACTCTTACAATTCGGCGTTTATCAACAAACTACTCTTCTCAATGCTGGGTTGTATTGAGAATACAAAAATATAAGGGAACATAGTTGTCGTCTGTAGCCAGTTATCGCCTTTAAAATTATGTCAGATATCACATCTAATATTCTCGTAAAATATAAATTCTCTATGGTTTTAGTAGGGGAATTTAAACAAGAGCAGTGTGACTTCAAGTCATTTCGATTATTCTGTTATGTTATAATTAATGTTAATGTGTGTATGTATTCAGGTAATAAATTAATCATAACAAATAAATAAGCGTTATGAAATGAATACAATATGTTATATTTTTTATTAAAATATTAAGCATAGTATTTAATGTATCAGTCAGATATCAGGGAAAATGTTCCATTTGTGAATTAATTGTATCAATCTTTCAAAAGAACTATTTATATCACATTCGTGTCCAAAAAATGGTTCGTTTAATATTATAGGTTATATCATTTCTCAAGTTACGTTAAGGTTCGCTCTTTGATAGTTTCCATACTAATCGTATCAAGAGATTTTACAAACATGTTTTCCCAACAAATACCAGGACAAATGAAGTCATAACATCCCTTGTAAATGGAGCTTACATCATACTGTACACAATACTTTTTGAACTCATGTTTTATGACTCACGATCTTCGCCCTTGAAATAATACGTTTGGTAGGTTTTTTTTCGTTGCCCGGCATTTAAGTTTCTTCGTGAAAATGTTCTTGGCCATTAAGCTAACGCACTGTACGCCGAACATTTTACTAAGAGTCCTTACAGGGGATCTGCTTATAATTAATTCGCTCGCAGATAAGGGGATTGTTCCTGAAAACGAGCGTTTTCCGCACAAAGAGTACTTTTCCTCGCCTCTTGCACAGTACGTGTACATTCTTTTATAGGTCGTAACTTTACGCTTACTTCCTAATTACTAAGACGCTGTGAGGATCGTTTAAACTGTAAGTAATCTCGCTGGATGCATCACGTGGCGGCTTCTAATAAATGGCAAATAAAATAAATTGACTCTACTGTCCTGCGATTCTGATTACCCATTTCACAACAAGATGTCATCTCTTCTAAGAAAGAAACCTCTGAACCCAATACAGGTATGCCCTTAACCAAATTTGTTGGGTGAATAATATAGAGAAATGCAAACTATTTATTTGCATTATGAACAATGACAGTTCATTATTCAAAATACTTTCACAATTTTTTCAATCATCTTGTACATCTTTGCATTTTTCGTCTTCTTCTTTTTCTTCTTCTTCCTCTTTGGACTTCCGCGTCTCCTTTGTCAGCATAGCTATTATTTCAAAATAATTTTTTCGTTTATTTTGGAGTCGCCTACCTTTTTCCAAAATAAGGCTGGAAATCACTGTATTTGAAGTGTCGATTACTGTATTGAAAATGTCTTCCAAATTATTCTGTCTTGCGCATTTTCTTGCACGATGCTACCGAGTATATTTATATTTTTATTTGTTGCTTTGGAGATCTCTTCTCAGAATTGACCTACGTAATCCTATGCTTTCAAATGACATAATGCAAACGAAGCATGAAAAATGATAGCCAGGACTAGGTATCAAAGTTTTGCTGATACATTGATAAGCTAAAAGAGCCTTCAAAACCATTACTACATGTAATTTCCGCATTGATGTAGTTATCATTTAGTATACATATGCAGTCTATATGCTCAATGATATCGTGTAAACACACTATTCGTGTGTTTACAAGAATCGTGTGTGTTTCACTATACTTTGTAAAGAAAGATCCGTAATTGTTTTCTGATGACACGAATGTTCTTTGCAAAAAAGAAACAATATATAGTACGATTTTAGAAGTTTCAAATTGGTTTTGTAATAACAAATTAATAGTAAATGTGAAAAACAGTTTGAATGCATTTTTGCATTCGCAATCGCATGCTCCATTGAAAATGAATAATATGCAATTAGGTGATGTTCAGGTAACAAAATTCATACAGTTTCTCGTCACATACAGTTTTTACTGTTTTTTTGACCGAATAATTCTAAATTTAAATCTAACCGGATGGTTTGTAATTACGACCTATATGTAGAGTAAATGGCTTACACGTGGATTTACAATTTCAAATCATCTTGTGGTTGGGTTACATACTACATGTTTTCAAATAAAGTTGCTTTATTAAATTGTCCATGGTAAGTTATTCTGATAATCAAATAATGTTGATTACTTAATTTTTTTCTAAAATAAGATCCAGCGCTTCCTTAGGTGCGTAAAATACACGTGTCTCTTGAAAAAGCAATCTGCTCACTTTTGTTGTTCTGTTTATAGTCTACTTTCTTTTAAAATTACAGTTTTTTCGATGAGATACTTTCTTTCATGATGTGCTGCAATACACGCTGCTTATACAAGTAAAGCATATGCTGCAGTTGGTGTGACCACTACAAAGCTTCTCGCCTCTTTGTCTTCAGTCATTTTTCGCAAAACGGAAGATGATGCTGACCAGTCGACGTTAATGACAGAATTGGTTCTATCTTGATGAAGAACGTAGCCCCGAGTCAAGAAAAATAATTAACAAAATATTGTAGTTTATCTTTATGATATCTTTCTTCAAAATATTGGCAGGAACAGCTAATTTTGTACGTTTTTTCTTCTTTTAATAAATACTTAATTTCTAACATTATCAGTAAGATAATGTTAGATTAGCGCGATCTGATAATTTCTATCACAAGGTGTACGCTGTTGCTGTATTGAATAGTCGTTCATTTCTGAAGTAGTGCATATTTAAAGAAAAAACAATAATTTGTTAAGAGTTGCACATTTTTGCAGCTGGAATTTGTAACATGATTTGTAATAACCTATTGAAAGAATAGGTCGTGTCTCAACCCCTTGAAACCCCGTCAATTTTTTAAAAGTCAGTTCAAATTTCAGGGTTATTGGTAAAAGAACCGAAATTCACGGTAATGGATATTGTAGTAATTTTTACGAACTCTGAATTGAAATACGCATTAAAACTAATTGCTATGAAAAATTCATTGAAATATGAGAAAAGTATTAACATGCAAACAAGCACACTTTTCAATATAACCTTGGCTTGATGACTCCCTCTTCAGCGCGGAGACCGAGCGGGGAAATACCGACTATACAAGCGTGCCTCGTGACAGGGTAGTCAGTCAACAGTCAACAAAGTGGGTGCAAAGCAGTGAACTTTGAAGTGTTTACTTCATATTATGGTGCATAGAGTGTTCATTTATAAAAGTTGAAAACTTGCATTTTGGCCATAGATTTGGGTCTCAGAAACCATAATGGTATTACTCGTGCAACTTTTCTTAAACGATGGGTTGAAGGATTGTGGAAGAGTTCGGGTATTAGTTACGAAATCAGGCACTAGATTTTATGAAGCAATCCCAATCTCTGGAGAATCAGTCATGCCTTCGCAACTTTCTCAATAACTTGCGTTCGAACTTTCAATGGAGTTCGAGGTATCTCCTGTGATGGTTCTTCACCTGTTTCAGTCATTAGATTTTTTGGGAGAAAATCACGGACGGAAGTTCTCGTCTTCAAGAGAAAATAGTTTCTATTTCGCGCAATGAATATGTGTTTGGAATGTTATCATCAGTGCTCTCTGCAAGCTTTTGCCTTCAACTGTTTATTGTGCCATAGAGGGGAGAGCAAGGTCACCGTTCAATAAAAGTTGCGCGATTAATATCTAAGGAAACAATAGAAACTCTCACAAGCCCAGAGCCTGTGTAGTTTTCTTTCAATTTCTGCGCGCATTCGAAATTAATGATAAAGTTATTGTGCTATTGCTTGTATTTGGATCTAATATACCAATAACAATTTTTCTAGACATCACAAGAACAATGTGTTACTGGGTTAAGATTTTGCGTTTGAACTGAAGAAACAATGAATTTACACAATTGTTAAAACAGCGCACCCGGTCCTGTATGTTTTCGTCGCCTGCTTCCGAGTACCCCTAGTCGCGTGATGGGATGGGTTTGTTGACGAGACACCTGGACCACCTCAACACGTTCTTGTTCACCGCCACCTGTCGAAGCCACACGACCGGCTTAGGTGGCTCAGGGCATTAGTCACTAAGGCGATGTCACTAAGGTGCTTCTGGCCGAGAGGAGCTAGGGTTCGGGACCCGACGGTGACAGGAGTTTCGACACTAGTTACATGACTAGGTTGAATTCAGCTGTTGTCTGGAGACGAATTCTAGAGGCCCACTGCTCAGATCGGTAGTTTTCCATGCTTTTTCGTAAGAACTCCAGGCGAATGACCGAGCAGTACCCCAACAAACTGGCCAAGGGCAGTGATCGATCTTTGCTTCCTCTTCATTGCCCTATTCTCACATTCACATTTTACTTACACACACTTACACTATCATGCACTGCGCTACCACACATGTTGGGAGACCGGTCGGGAACATAGATCTTACATCTTGTCCCGGCTGGAGCGGTGGCACGCTGGTGAGAGACACCGTGTCGAGGACCCCTCCCTGCAAGCGGACGTATAGGTCTTCCCCAGATCTCGCCAGCCAGCAGGAGTAGATCACAGCCACCTCCCACGATACTGCTACAACCAGCATTCCTACAGCCACCACCAACACGCACTACTACACTTACGGGTCTAATATTCTTAGAAGTTGCCGCGCTCGCGGAATTACTAATAAATCAATGGAAGAACCGAGGCGCCACCGTAGTTGGGCAGCTCTGTTCGCATGGAAGCGCGCACCCGCGGTCGCCGCCGCCCCCCACAACATCCGCCGCCCCTCCCGCCCCCGCCGACCCCACCGTCCCCGCCGCCCCCCACCGTCCCCGCCGCCCCCACCGTCCCCGCCGCCCCCACCGTCTCCGCCGCCCCCCACCGCCTCCGCCGCACCCACCGTCCCCGCCGCCCCCACCGTCCCCGCCGCCCCCTACCGCCTCCGCCGCCCCCACCGTCCCCACCGCCCCCCCGTCCCCGCCGCCCCCCACCGCCTCCGCCGCCCCCACCGTCCCCACCGCCCCCGCCGTTCCCGCCGCCCCCGCAGCCCCCGCCGCCCCCGCCGCAGGGCGTCCGCTGTCGCGCGGCCCCTGGCGCCGGCCTCCGGCTTTATGGCCCGGCCTGCGTCGCGCCGCGGTATAAATAGCCCCCGATTTCAATGCGTGTATCTGCGCCCGGGCTCTGGTGTGATGCGCATTCCGGGGGCCGAACGTTGAGCTCGGCCTCCCGGCGTGACGCCGCCGATGAAAAGCTGGCACTCGCGTTATTAGCAGGCGCAGCGCCGTGCAGGACGAGTGAAATTCCCGCTTCGCCCGGCGTGGTAGTCACGCGTGACCGTTGCTCTTCGTTGGCCACTCACAGGGGTACTGGAGGTCGGCTTTCTGAGAAAGCTTGCGTGAAATGCTTTATGAGAGCGGTGGCGGTTCGGTCGTGAAGGTGGAATAAAATTATGGAATTGCTCTGGCAATATTTCTTCGTTGTTTGTGCTATCGGCAGGACATTTTTATTGGCGTTTAATTAGAACATTGTTTGCACGTTTGAGATGAAATTCTTATCTTTTGTTGATGATGAAGTGCCATTGATTGTATTTTAAAAGAAAAAGAAACCTAAAAGGAAATAAAATCCTGCTTTTTAAAGGGATGGAAATAGTTTGGAATACATTTACTATACAGGTACTAGCAACATTTCGTGTTTGATGCTTCTGAAACAAGTAGAATGATACATGAATATTAAATTCAATAATGGGTTCATTAATGTAATTTGAAATGTAAATTGTAATTTGTAATTTGAATCAGAGGAAGGATAGCAAATTCACTTACAATGTGCGACAGATTATATTGAAATACAAATAACTAGAGATCTGTTACTACCAGAAGGAATGGGAACACAAAAAAGTAATATTGAGTTAAAAAATTACTTCTGATATATCTGAAATATTGAGTTAAAAGTAAAATATTTTCGTAAGCAAAATTTGAGCTCGTATCGAGTCATACTGTGCTGTTTTTATTTGTTGTGGTAACATAAACCTGCTTAAATATTGTTGTGAAAAATTAGATGGTTGTGTTCATCATCCCTTTATAATATGATTTAACATACGCCATTCCGTTCCAGTATCTGGTACTTTTTCCTAATTTAATCTATCGTTTTAATACAAAACAATATTTTGTGTGAAAAACATGAAACATTTCACTTGGTGTTTGCTTCGCGCTCGTGACAACACACGCCCCTTCTCCAGCGCATTCCACTATTTCTAATTAATATCATTGCAAACTTCCTTATCTACTTCTAGAAGATGTCAATTCACCTTTTTGCCGTTCGTTTCGTAGAACATCTCCGCGGGCGACACCTTAGAAAAGCCCCGACGCCTCGTGATTCATCCCGAGCTCCTGCGATAAACAACTCGTGAGAGAGCCTTGTTGCGCTGATTGAGAAGCGCGCTCTACTCCGCACGGGATGTTTTCTTGGCCGCGGCGCCGCCGCTCGTTTTCCTTGAGAAACCATCGCCCCGGGCGGAAACTTCGTCGGCGATTCGCGTAGCTCGCGCAGTCATGTTCGCGTTCGCGCCGCTACTGGAGGCACATTTCAGTTTTGTGTGGAGCGCCAAGACGCCGCCGGAGGGTCACGACCGGTGCCGAACGAGGGAGCAGCAGGTATGTCTCCTCGTCCGCGATTGTGTCGCCCCAAACGAATTTGTTTATGGGTAGATATTCCTGGTATGGGAGCGTTAACTACTGAGCTCGTTAGTTGTATGTTATATCCCAGGAGATGAAGGGGTTCTCTGCTGGAAATTTAGAAATATACGCTGATTTTCTCCTCCAGGTAACTCCCACCAGTACGGCATCGTCTCAGTCCCAAAGACTTGACACATGTCTCTCTATTAATGTCCACACGCTGAATCCAAATCTGAAGCCAGAATTGCGCAATCACACACTAGTTCTTTTTAAAATGCGAAAAACTATTGTAGAATTGTATTTTTTGTTTTCGATTTTTTTGATCAGCGTGTCGAGATTTGATTCAGCGTGTCGACATACGTAGAGAAACATGTGTCAAGTGTTTGGGAGGGGTAGGAGGGCGAGGGGTAGGAGGGCGAGGGCGAGGGGTAGAAGGGCGAGAGGTCGGAGGGCCACGTGTCGGAGGCAGAGGTAGTCGGAGGCAGAGGTAGTCGGAGGCAGAGGTAGTCGGAGGCAGAGGTAGTCGGAGGCAGAGGTAGTCGGAGGCAGAGGTAGTCGGAGGCAGAGGTAGTCGGAGGCAGAGGTAGTCGGAGGCAGAGGTAGTCGGAGGCAGAGGTAGTCGGAGGCAGAGGTAGTCGGAGGCAGAGGTAGTCGGAGGCAGAGGTAGTCGGAGGCAGAGGTAGTCGGAGGCAGAGGTAGTCGGAGGCAGAGGTAGTCGGAGGCAGAGGTAGTCGGAGGCAGAGGTAGTCGGAGGCAGAGGTAGTCGGAGGCAGAGGTAGTCGGAGGCAGAGGTAGTCGGAGGCAGAGGTAGTCGGAGGCAGAGGTAGTCGGAGGCAGAGGTAGTCGGAGGCAGAGGTAGTCGGAGGCAGAGGTAGTCGGAGGCAGAGGTAGTCGGAGGCAGAGGTAGTCGGAGGCAGAGGTAGTCGGAGGCAGAGGTAGTCGGAGGCAGAGGTAGTCGGAGGCAGAGGTAGTCGGAGGCAGAGGTAGTCGGAGGCAGAGGTAGTCGGAGGCAGAGGTAGTCGGAGGCAGAGGTAGTCGGAGGCAGAGGTAGTCGGAGGCAGAGGTAGTCGGAGGCAGAGGTAGTCGGAGGCAGAGGTAGTCGGAGGCAGAGGTAGTCGGAGGCAGAGGTAGTCGGAGGCAGAGGTAGTCGGAGGCAGAGGTAGTCGGAGGCAGAGGTAGTCGGAGGCAGAGGTAGTCGGAGGCAGAGGTAGTCGGAGGCAGAGGTAGTCGGAGGCAGAGGTAGTCGGAGGCAGAGGTAGTCGGAGGCAGAGGTAGTCGGAGGCAGAGGTAGTCGGAGGCAGAGGTAGTCGGAGGCAGAGGTAGTCGGAGGCAGAGGTAGTCGGAGGCAGAGGTAGTCGGAGGCAGAGGTAGTCGGAGGCAGAGGTAGTCGGAGGCAGAGGTAGTCGGAGGCAGAGGTAGTCGGAGGCAGAGGTAGTCGGAGGCAGAGGTAGTCGGAGGCAGAGGTAGTCGGAGGCAGAGGTAGTCGGAGGCAGAGGTAGTCGGAGGCAGAGGTCGTCGGAGGCAGAGGTCGTCGGAGGCAGAGGTCGTCGGAGGCTGAGGTCGTCGGAGGCAGAGGTCGTCGGAGGCAGAGGTCGTCGGAGGCAGAGGTCGTCGGAGGCAGAGGTCGTCGGAGGCAGAGGTAGTCGGAGGCAGAGGTAGTCGGAGGCAGAGGTAGTCGGAGGCAGAGGTCGTCGGAGGCAGAGGTCGTCGGAGGCAGAGGTCGTCGGAGGCAGAGGTCGTCGGAGGCAGAGGTCGTCGGAGGGCGAGGTCGTCGGAGGGCGAGGTCGTCGGAGGGCGAGGTCGTCGGAGGGCGAGGTCGTCGGAGGGCGAGGTCGTCGGAGGGCGAGGTCGTCGGAGGGCGAGGTCGTCGGAGGGCGAGGTAGTCGGAGGGCGAGGTAGTCGGAGGGCGAGGTAGTCGGAGGGCGAGGTAGTCGGAGGGCGAGGTAGTCGGAGGGCGAGGTAGTCGGAGGGCGAGGTAGTCGGAGGGCGAGGTAGTCGGAGGGCGAGGTAGTCGGAGGGCGAGGTAGTCGGAGGGCGAGGTAGTCGGAGGGCGAGGTAGTCGGAGGGCGAGGTAGTCGGAGGGCGAGGTAGTCGGAGGGCGAGGTAGTCGGAGGGCGAGGTAGTCGGAGGGCGAGGTAGTCGGAGGGCGAGGTAGTCGGAGGGCGAGGTAGTCGGAGGGCGAGGTAGTCGGAGGGCGAGGTAGTCGGAGGGCGAGGTAGTCGGAGGGCGAGGTAGTCGGAGGGCGAGGTGGTCGGTGGTAAGGAGTCGGAGAACGAGGGGTCGGACGGAGAGGGAGTCGGCGTGCGGTCAAAGGGCGAGGGATCGCAGGGAGAGGGTGAAGTGTTCGGACAACGAGGGTCGGAGGGCGAGGGGGTCGGAGAGCGGTCCTAGGGCGAGAGGTCGGAGTATCGGAGAGTGACAGGATGTACGGCGAATTGTAGGAAGGCGAGGTGTCGGAGAACGTAGAAACGGAGGGCGAAATTTGGGAGGGTGACGGGTGGAGGTTAGGGGTCATAGGACGACCGGTCGGACGGCGACGGGTCGGAGTGTGTGTTCTGAGGGCTAGGGTTCGGTGGGCGACTGGTTGGAGGTCAAGGAATAGGACGGCGTCGGGTCGGAGGGTGACCGTGCGAGAGTAGTTGGGTGGAGGCGGAGTGGTCGCAGCAGGTGTGGCGCGACGAAGAGGCGCCTGACCCTTTGACAGTGGATCCCCCGTTCGGATTTCGTGAAGGCCCGAGTCAGCAGGCACCATCGATCTTCCTTTACTCTTTCCCTTACCTCATTATTTCCTCTTCCAGGGCCTGTAATGCATCTGGGACTCCTTTTACCCTTTTCGCAGTCGCATTTGTATTTTTCTGTAGTGTTCGCTCTTGTGTGGCGTTTGTCTTCGTTCACTTTACGAGTATTAACTCGCTATTTCCCGGTGCGAATGTGTCTTGTTTATATAGTACCCTTGTTTTATTCATGAATTTTTGAATATTCCTTTTTACGTGATGGGATGTGTCCGTTATTATTTACGGGTATTACATCTTGCATCTTTCGTAGTACTGCAACTGTTCCTTTTTTTCTCGTGCTGTGGTTTTGTACTGCAATGAGCGATATTTCCTCGTCATTACCGTTGCCATTTGTTCTTATTTTCTGAATTTCAAAGTAATTTTATCTCCACTCCTTGCTTCACATTTCTTTCCTATCACTTATTTTCTTATTTCTGACATTAATTCTCCTCATTTCCTAATTAATTATTTTCCTTTTTTTCGTTTTCTAACTTCTTCTTCATTACTTCGTTCTTTCCCGCTTTTTAGCAATAGTTTTGGTCCCTCTACTTCATTTTCTTTTTGACAAACTATCCCATTAGGGACAATCTTGTCTGAAATCGATCTTCATCCATGTCATAAAATTATTCTCTGGGAGTGTAATTTCGGACAGCAGAATAAAATGTAGAGTGTGACTGTAGGTTTCATTTTGTTGAAGGCATTCGTAATAAATGAAATGATTACATGAACTTTTGACCAAATGAGTTCACTAAAGTTTAATGAAGATCAAATAAATCTTGCTCGATTGTGAAACTGCAAGTTTTATAATTTTTAAGTTTAAAGACAATTTTCAAATGTTTCTCTGGGATACGAACCTTTTCCTGATACTGATGAATGTCTCGTCATTAGGCGCTTAACATGATGTTCAAAGACGTGATAAATCTCTCTAAAATCGACATATTATGTCGATTTTAATGCCGAGCATTTGGTTATGCTTTATGCCGCCTAAGTGATGCTCTCTACTTTAAAAGAGGCTCTTCGTGTTGCCTTTTCGGTGAACAGGTAGACGAAACGCCCCGACACCCGGTGTCCAAGAGCTTTGATCTTAGCGACGTAAGACGTTTATTGCTAAAAAACCCTTTCGTTCATCGAAATCGCTGTCTGGAGGATGGGCAGACCGTTATTAGTTTTTACTTTTCTCCTCCCGTTCTCAGCAGCTTACGCGATTCGTTGCGTCCTACTTTCACTCTCGCGGACTTACTAGCTCTTTCCCATAAGCTTTTGTCCTCTCGTTCTGATTCTCTGTCGGATTCATTCTCTTTCTCTCTCTCTCTCTCTCTCTCTCTCGCTCTCTCTGTCTCGCTGTTACTCTCTGTCTCACTGTCGCTCTCTCTGTCTCGCTGTCGCTCTCTCTGTCTCGCTGTTACTCTCTCTGTCTCGCTGTCGCTCTCTCTGTCTCGCTGTCGCTCTCTCTCTCTGTCTCGCTGTCGCTCTCTCTCTCTGTCTCGCTGTCGCTCTCTCTCTGTCTCGCTGTCGCTCTCTCTCTGTCTCGCTGTCGCTCTCTCTCTCTCTGTCTCGCTGTCGCTCTCTCTCTCTCTGTCTCGCTGTCGCTCTCTCTCTCTGTCTCGCTGTCGCTCTCTCTCTCTGTCTGTCTCGCTGTCGCTCTCTCTCTCTCTCTGTCTGTCTCGCTGTCGCTCTCTCTCTCTCTGTCTGTCTCGCTGTCGCTCTCTCTCTCTGTCTCGCTGTCGCTCTCTCTGTCTCGCTGTCACTCTCTCTCTCTGTCTCTCTGTCGCTCTCTCTCTGTCTCGCTGTCGCTCTCTCTGTCTCGCTGTCGCTCTCTCTGTCTCGCTGTCGCTCTCTCTCTGTCTCGCTGTCGCTCTCTCTCTCTCTGTCTCGCTGTCGCTCTCTCTCTCTGTCTCGCTCGCTCGTTCGCTCGCTCCCTCCTCTTTCCCTTTATTTTTCCTTATCCATCCCGTTTTTCCTTTTATTTCCCGTATCTGGCATTTTCCTGTCTCCCCCTCACTCTGAGGCTGCTTCGCTCTCGCCCTTCCGTTGCCTCGCCCCAGTCGCAGCGGCGGGAGCCTTTCTGCCAGCGATCTCGCCCGAGGGGCCGCCGCCGGACAAAGAGCAGCCGACGCATCCGCCTGACACGTTCAGCTTATCCGCGTGGAAAGGAAGCTTTTGGCGAGAGGAGTGAAGCGGTAATGTAAATACTTTAATGGTGCTCTGCAGCATCACCTTCAAGACCAAGTTCAATCCTTGCTGTACAAATTGAATACGGCAATTAACATTAATCAGTGAGATAATTGTCGACGTGTGTTCGGGAAATTGTAATATATCGTTAAAGTACTTCCCATTATAGATTTCTGTGTGGTGGTAACTGAAAATAAAAAATGTGTTTGTAGATTGAATCCACCATCGTAGTACACTTTTTACCGAACATGCCTTTGTTCAATATTGCTTTCATTTTAAAACAAATCCACAGTTCCACGCAAAATGCCGATTGGCATGCGATACTTACGAAATTTCGGTACGAGTGTTTGTTTAAAGGAAAGCTGTTACTTTTGATTGTATTGCCATTGTTTACTTTTAATATTTCTTTGTTAGTTGAAGAGAGGGGACATTTTATTTTTGCTTAAAATTAATACCTTTATTTCAAATTAAATTTGGAAGTTGCTGCTATAAAATCGTTGATACGATGATACGTCATTACTGTATGCAAACGTACGCAAATATATTGCTTACAATAAGACATTTTGATTGTTAATATCAGATTTAGTCCCAGCGATGGCGGATATTTCGAGACTAGCTACTAGGTCGAATTCAACCTCTGTCTGGAGGAGAACTCTTTCGGCTTGTCGGTTCTTTTCCAGAGATCCTTACCAGGGGAATACCAGAGCAGTGCCCTTATGAACGGGCCAGGGACCGCACGCGATCTTCTTCTTTTTCTTCTTCTTTTTCTTCTTCTTCTTTTTCTTCTTCTTCTTCCTCTTCTTTTATTTCTTCTTTTTATTCTTCTTCTTCTTTTTCTTCTTCTTCTTCTTCTTCTTCTTCTTCTTCTTCTTCTTCTTCCCCTTCTGCCCTCTTCTCTTACACCACACACAATCTACACACCAGATTGCCACATATGTGGGGAGCTTAGAGCTTGTCTCAGCTGGAAGGTGCCCCGTGAAGATACCTGGAGAGGGGAAACACCCTCTCGCAAGCCGATGTGTAGGTCGGCGCCGGATCGCGCATTCTACTGGGAGAGGAACACTGCCACACTCCGAATACAATATTCGCTAGACTAACGGGAATAATGACCACAGCAGTTGGCTTGCCCGAAATCAATCAATGAATTCAATACGTCCGTGCCTTGTAATATCGCACCTCCAATAGAAAAGTGACACAAGTGCGAA
This sequence comes from Gryllus longicercus, assembly GCA_038098605.1. NCBI lineage: Eukaryota > Metazoa > Arthropoda > Insecta > Orthoptera > Gryllidae > Gryllus > Gryllus longicercus. The sequence goes on along the minus strand of JAZDUA010000298.1, from coordinate 1,589,929 downwards.
TTTCTGATTTCTCAGAAATTTCAATTTTAAGTTTCGTAGTTCTGTAATACTCGTTATAGATTGTATCAAATATTCACCTTCTATCGGACAGTAATTGAACTAATTCAAAATCAACTTCGGAATAGTTGCAGTACCCCTTGGTAACCTCATATCAGCTTTTAGCTGAAAAATGACGATTTCGCACTTGTGTCACTTTTCTATTGGAGGTGCGGTATGCTATGGATCCAAGTGCCGGAGCATTCGGAGCACGGAAGGTGCTCCGTCATATTCGCGGGTGGAGGGGTGGGGGGGGAGGGGATCGCCTCTCGAGTACGCGCGGGAGGCGAAGGGTGATGGGGTGGGGGTCTGGTCCATCTGGCTCCCGTTTTACGAGGCTCGCAGCCGCCGCCGCCGCCGGGCTCCGGCAATGAGTGGGTGAGTAGGCGTGGGTGGGTGGGTGCGGGGAGCCCGCGTCACGATAACATTCATCAGGAGGCGCTCTTAGGTGGAATACAGGCGGAAGCAATTAACGCTGGGTGGCGAATGGGGCAGTAATTAGTTAGCCGTGTTTTGCCTCAAACCTTGTACCTGAAATTCTGGAATGTCTCTGCTGCTGAGGTTTATGGTATTTGTGTAGAAGAAACGACGACAAAGTGCTTCCTCTCGATGAATCATCTCGATTTACGGGACATTTTACTTGCGGATAGGTTCCCGTTTAGTCGCCCCTCGCTGAACCTTCACCTTCACCTTCAAAACGTGTAATAATAATAATAATAATAATAATAATAATAATAATAATAATAATAATAACAATAATGATAATGATAATAATAAATATTATTACTTCTGCTGAGAAAACTAATTGGAAAAAGGTGCGTGTTTCTTACTACCTTAAAAAATTAGTAGTTTTAAAACTGCGTTGTTTTAGATTGGGTTTGCTTTAGGGTTGTTATACCCCAAATCGAGAAAGATATCGTTTGTGTATATTAGATTTAGCGAGGTTTGAAGTACGAAAAGGCAATTTGCTGTAAATTAATATGTACGATATGATTTTATGAAAATTCCTGATGTCTATGTACACATTTCTTCAAAAAAAATACAAAAGTTTGTTTTATATGTTCTTATATTTTCATGTTAAACATTTTATAAAAGTGCTAAATAAATAGTGTGAAAATGTTGATAACAATATTTATCATGTGCGACTTACATATTTTAATTTTCTGTATAAATGAGAGGGTGTGGGATACAAATTTATAGTAATTATTAACGTGTGTGGCTTTGTGGTAGTGCACCAGACCTATACTTCATTCGGTCGCCAATATTGTGAGCAGGTGAAATTGCAGCGCGTTCAGTGCAGTGGCTGTTATACTCTGTGTTTTATTCCGAACAGTCTGCTCCTCAGTTCAAACATTTTTTTACAAGCGAGAGACTCTTCTCGTCATCTGGCCTTCATTTCGTATACTGCTCGTATTGTTCCACCTCAAAATCACGACCAGCCGTCTCAAAGTTTTTTAATCTAACGGTAATTCGAGATTTTTTCCAAGAAACTTCCTCTGCTTCCAACTTTTTTATAGGTAATAAAGGAGAATTGTTTTTCATGAACGTCACACCATCGCCACCTATTGCTCTTCTGGAAGTCTTCCTCGCACAGAGGAGGAGGCGGGGGCGGCGGCGGCTACGGCGGCTACGGGAGACCCGAGTAATAACAGCGATTACCAGTATTTGGTGGCTTCATAAAGAAGGCTGTGCAAATTTCATTTGTTACGATTAGCCGCTGTTTTAGTAAACTGAGAAATGATACAACAACGAACTCTTCGGAAGTTGCTTGGGGGCCATCTCATAGCGGTTGCTTGTAGCGTAGCGAAGCGGTTTGTTGTAACCGCGAAGCAAGGGAATTTTACGTTTTGGGCGGAGAGTAATGCCATCGTAACTTGGACATTAATTGCGGCAATTATTACTAACTGCGGAAACAGGTCACGCGCTGGTTTAAACGAACGTATTATACGATTCCACGGCTATTTCGAGGCGCCTGACAAATGATCTCGCTTGGCGAAATGACGTCATTTACACGGATGCACACACATAACGGAACGCGGTGGCGCGCGCGCGCGAGCGCAGAGCAAATATTGTTCGCCGCGGATGCACTCGCGTTCATTAGTCTGCTGCGCGCGCGGCTAAATGCGGCAAACTGATTTCGTGGGATCCCTGAGTCGCTTGCTTGGGTAGATAGTGATCCCCTTCCGGGGTTCCGTGACCCTGTATGGCTCCTTCCCACGTCGCGATGACGGCGCGCTCCCGTCAAGCAACAGAGCCCTTCCGACGCCGCCACCGCCGGAGCCACGGCCGCTCCGCCGCCCGCCGTGGAAGCGGATGGGGGTCTGGCGGGGTAGGTTTCGCCGACCCTCAGGCGACGACGAACAAAGGGACCGGAGCAGGTAAACCGGATCGACCGGCGGCACAGTGGGAAGGCTCCCATTTAAAGCTGTGTACTGCTAGCCGTGGCGCGTATGACCTCCTCCGCTTCGCGTGGCTGGAGTTCGGCGTCGGCTGCCGCAGCAGCCGCTACCCGCCGCACGTGGGAAGGCCTCCATTCAAACCAATGCTCTGCTACGAGCCGCGGTGTTCGGAAGCGCGCAGTGGTGGCGGCGTGTGAAGGGGCCCCTAAGAAACCGTGGTCGGGGTCAGTAACTACTTGGCTGTCCGGGAGACGCGGGACCTACCCTTGGGCCAACGTCTCGGCGGCCATTCTATGATCCTCCTCAGGCATTTCGCCCTAAGGAAGGACGCAGAATGGTGTAGAAACGTTCGCAACTGTGTCTAGGACGCCGCATCGACAGTCAAGGAGTTACTTTAAGAACCGACTAACGTTTCGTGGAAGAACTAGAAATGTACAACGAATAGCATCAAAATGTCATTTGAGTGTATATATTTATGGTGTTTAGCAACGACAGTCTACTTCCTTGAGAGATCTATTTTGATTTAAAATGTTCAAGTATTCTTTGTGTCATGCAAGTGCAAAGCATTACAATGCTGACTCATGTACGTTGTTGAAGAGTATGTAAAAGTATATTTAATAAACCATATTTGCTCAATAGGTAGATAGCATTTTGGGAGTAACACCTTTCAGAATTCTAGTCCTCACTCTCAGTTCAATATAAGTATAATTTTACGATAAAATATTAATTCGAGTTTACGATGAAATAATAATATATATAATATGTATATTATATAGTATATATAACACCAGCTGTTATTCAAACAAATTGTATTCCTATTTGAAAATTCGTATATAGTTTATTCGCTGGGGAATGGAGATCATTTTTGCCCGTCCTTTATGACAGTACCAGCCTCATGGCCTTTGAAAGTGAAATGTGGCTGATTTAACCAAGATAATAGAGCTGGTATGTGTTTGTATGCAAAATATAACGAATGGCCTTGGGCGGAGAGGCGTCATATTTACAAACCATTATTTAATTACGAGAATTACTGTCAAGCGCAATGACGCTTCACTTCGTATTTCCAATCTCTCGACGAGGTTCCGGCGTTCGCAAAGCGATTAATATAAAACATCCTTGTGTCCGTTTTTACGCACATTTCCAACGCATTTGCAAAGTAATTCGGAGATTGCGTTCGTAGGCTTCCGCGGTCGGAGTCAATACATTCTTGGCTTTCCGGGATGAGCCGCGTCTCGGTCAATTGAACTGACGTTACTGCTGGAGTATAGCTCTGAAGAAGGCCACAGTAAGGTAGCCGAAACGTCAGCACAATTGACCGAGACGCGGCTCATCCCTGATAGCCAAGAATGTAATTCGGAGATTGCAGCCTTCGGGATTATATATAAAGCATCATATGTATCAACAATATTGTTATTATAAACTAAATAATTTTAAACATTTGATACTACGCTCCTGGGTACACAATAATACCAGGATATAAATGTCACTTTTCGTCTTCCACAATTTCTACTGGCCTCACCCAGTTCATTTCATTTTTTTTGCAACAGCATCAATCGCCGTATGGTTGACAAAACGACGTACGAAAACTTACAATTGTTAGGTTGGCCACCTGTTTGTACAATTTAAGTTCGACCTACTGCATCTCCCGTAGATTCCCAGTAAGTAAACTTCAAAGTTTTTTTAGGTGTTGAAAATTGAAGGCTTGCTCGCTTTTGCCAGTAAGTAAATGTGAAGCTATAAAATGTAACCAAAGAATCATTCTGTAGCATGAGATTACTTCACGAAAATACTTAATTTTCTTTATGAAATTTGCACTTGTAAAAATGCTACCGCTTAAATCTGAGGTACACAAGCTGTTCCTATAAAATTAGCAGCGTCCCAAAAAGTCCTCGAATGTCTAGAAAAGAACATTGTTTTTCTGAGAAATTTCTTTGCAATTTGAAAAACAATGTCAAGTTCTGCGATGAAAAATAGATTGGAAAACATTGTTGTACATAGATAGATGTTGTGAATACCGTACTTTTCTTGATGAATTTGATTGTCCTCTTGCTGCATTACGATGAAGTGTTTTATTGATCGGTTGTTTTAACTCTTCCCTTTTCCGTCGCAGTAATAAAGAGGTGCCGAGAAAAATAAATTGTGTATGCCACTGGGTGACAGTCGTAACTGTGTGCAGGTGGCAGTTTTGTTTATGAAAGCGCCGAGCTCCGTCACGTGCAACCTCGAAGAGCCTTCGCATACAAAGTACGACCGCTGAAAGCCCTTTTTGTTTTTCGATACTAACCTTGAAAAAACTCTGTGCCTTCGAAAAATCATTGTGTTTCTTCATTTTCCTTCTTTTATTAGAGTGTAGTTACTTTGTTTGATACATTCACGCATCCTTTGTTGTGTCACTTCAATTTCTTCGATTGTGATCAGGCCAGATATGCTTTATTTCTTTTTTCTTTCTTGGAAGATGAAATACTACATGTTACTAAAATACTAAGTATTACTAAATCTTCATTTATACTCGTAGCTTACACGTATTGTGTTTTAAAATGTATGAATTTGAAACTTTAGAGACAAATTAATCCGACGTTTGCGCCGGGGGTTAGGGGGACGTGTCGGAGCGTGTCGCATTCCTATCACCGTGTCTAGTGTTTTGGGCCAGGCGGCGCTATCTTTCGTCATACAGCTACATAAACTGAGACGACTTGTATTAGAAAGCTGCAATTTTATTTTTTCCCGAGGCCGCCTCACAGGAATATAACACTCTGTCCACGAGCCATCAAAGGGGTGGTTTAAAATGCTTTTAAAATGTTGCAATATATTGTGAGTAATGTGTGCGTAACTTTAAGGAAACTCATTAGTCTATAGTCCATTCATCGCAATTTTCCGACGATTTTGTGCACAATAGCAGCCCTGCAGAGTCTTGAACGTAAATAAACAATTGAAACATTAAAATACTACCTACATCAGATAAGCAATTTGATTAATATTCTTCCTGGATAAAGGGTAGGACTCCAATTTACTGTATTATTGAATTTTAGTAAAGTTTGTGTTCCACTGCACTGCTCGTATAGAAGGAATGCTGTAAACATCAGAATGCTGTAAACATAATAATATTCAGTTTCGAAGCATCATTGATGGGAAGATAACTTCGACCTATTTAGTTCAGAGACAGCATTATCGCTGTGTTTTCAGCGACTCTGATGGGAAATCCTAGGTTTCGAGTCCCGATGGTGGCAGAATTTTCAGGCTACATAACAAGATGTAATTCAGCCGTCGTTTGCAGGAGAATTCAGCTCTGAATCGTCTGACAATGGCGACTAGAATTTAAAAGTGATCAACAGGGGAATGTTGAACATTAAAGCATTGATGGCTGATTTGCAACAGACCATTACATTTTAAAAAAGAGTGATTTTCAAATTTCACCTTATTTATTGCTAGTAGGTGGCGAAATGTAAGAGATTATTTATGTTAGTCACATGCAACTTCAACTATAACTTCTCTGCGGCTGTGCCTTATTTCCTTTCCAACATACACACGACACAAATGTTGCATGAATGCTGATAGTAATAACACAAGGTGGGAGTGAATAGTTGGAAGACTCCCAAAATGTCTTTGTCTAAATTCATTTCCCCTAGAATTCCTGAGACATTTGCCAATGTCAAAAGTTTCAATTCAATATTCTATCAAATCGGTCCAATTCAAAAGAAGTAAATAACTACGCATCGCTCGCGACATCCTGCGGAAATTGTTTCCGGAATGGTCTTCGGCGCCTTCTCCCTCTCCCGTGTGGGTCTGCGGCTGGCGTGGGTGGCGCGGCGTGCGCCCGAGGGAACGACGGTTGGGCAGGTGGGGGAGGGCCACCGAGTCCCCGGGACCAAACTTGTGGCCGCGGCTCCCCGCCCCCTCCAAAGGGTTCGTCTCGTCGGGACCCCACTGCCTGTCAAGTGGAGCCACAGCGCTGAAGATGCTGTTAAAGGGGGCCTCACCCACGACTTCCTGCAGTGGGAAAGGCTCGGTGGCTGCGTTTCTGGAGTATCAACCATTTGGACTTTTTTCTTCGGACCTGGATGGGCTAGAATGAGAGAGACCGTAAGGTTAAGGGGCCAAGCCCGGTTTAGCCTCCACAATGCGCCGCCCCCGGAACAGCACAATTGTCATGCCTGCCGCATCGGGTCCCAGTATTCGATTGTGGATATGGGCGTACGTGACAGTGTGTATGAGGGCCTGCGAGAGGGAGCATGGATCCATCCGATGGCGTTTGCGGGAGAGGGAATGAGCGAGAGAAATAGAGGGAAAAGGGAAGGAAGAGAGAGGGAGGAAAAGGGAGAAAGAGGAGACAGGGATAGAGTAAGAGATTGAGAGAATGAGGGAGAGAGAAAGAAAGAGAGAGAAAAGAAAAGAAAGAGAGGGAAAAGGAAAGAAAGAGAGAGAAAAGGAAAGAAAGAGAAAAGGAAAGAAAGAGAGAGAAAAGGAAATAATGAGAGAGAAAAGGAAAGAATGAGAGAGCAAAGGAAAGAATGAGAGAGCAAAGGAAAGAATGAGAGAGCAAAGGAAAGAATGAGAGAGCAAAGGAAAGAATGAGAGAGCAAAGGAAAGAATGAGAGAGCAAAGGAAAGAAAGAGAGAGAGCAAAGGAAAGAAAGAGAGAGCAAAGGAAAAAGAGAGAGAGCAAAGGAAAGAAAGAGAGAGAGAGCAAAGGAAAGAAAGAGAGAGAGAGCAAAGGAAAGAAAGAGAGAGTGAGAGCAAAGGAAAGAAAGAGAGAGAGCAAAGGAAAGAAAGAGAGAGAGAGCAAAGGAAAGAGAGAGAGAGCAAAGGAAAGAAAGAGAGAGAGAGCAAAGGAAAGAAAGAGAGAGAGAGCAAAGGAAAGAAAGAGAGAGAGAGAGCAAAGGAAAGAAAGAGAGAGAGAGAGCAAAGGAAAGAAAGAGAGAGAGCAAAGGAAAGAAAGAGAGAGAGAGCAAAGGAAAGAAAGAGAGAGAGAGCAATGGAAAGAAAGAGAGAGAGAGCAAAGGAAAGAAAGAGAGAGAGCAAAGGAAAGAGAGAGAGAGAGAGCAAAGGAAAGAGAGAGAGAGCAAAGGAAAGAAAGAGAGAGCAAAGGAAAGAAAGAGAGAGAGCAAAGGAAAGAGAGAGAGAGCAAAGGAAAGAAAGAGAGAGAGAGAGAGCAAAGGAAAGAAAGAGAGAGAGAGAAAGCAAAGGAAAGAAGAGAGAGAGAGAGAAAGCAAAGGAAAGAAAGAGAGAGAGAGAAAGCAAAGGAAAGAAAGAGAGAGAGAGAAAGCAAAGGAAAGAAAGAGAGAGAGAGAAAGCAAAGGAAAGAAAGAGAGAGAGAGCAAAGGAAAGAAAGAGAGAGAGCAAAGGAAAGAAAGAGAGAGAGAGCAAAGGAAAGAAAGAGAGAGAGAGAGCAAAGGAAAGAAAGAGAGAGAGAGAGCAAAGGAAAGAAAGAGAGAGAGAGCAAAGGAAAGAAAGAGAGAGAGAGCAAAGGAAAGAAAGAGAGAGAGAGAGCAAAGGAAAGAAAGAGAGAGAGAGAGCAAAGGAAAGAAAGAGAGAGAGAGCAAAGGAAAGAAAGAGAGAGAGAGCAAAGGAAAGAAAGAGAGAGAGAGAGCAAAGGAAAGAAAGAGAGAGAGAGCAAAGGAAAGAAAGAGAGAGAGCAAAGGAAAGAAAGAGAGAGAGAGAGCAAAGGAAAGAAAGAGAGAGAGAGAGCAAAGGAAAGAAAGAGAGAGAGAGAGAGCAAAGGAAAGAAAGAGAGAGAGAGCAAAGGAAAGAAAGAGAGAGAGAGAGCAAAGGAAAGAAAGAGAGAGAGCAAAGGAAAGAAAGAGAGAGAGAGAGCAAAGGAAAGAAAGAGAGAGAGAGCAAAGGAAAGAAAGAGAGAGAGAGCAAAGGAAAGAAAGAGAGAGAGAGCAAAGGAAAGAAAGAGAGAGAGAGCAAAGGAAAGAAAGAGAGAGAGAGCAAAGGAAAGAAAGAGAGAGAGAGCAAAGGAAAGAAAGAGAGAGAGAGCAAAGGAAAGAAAGAGAGAGAGAGCAAAGGAAAGAAAGAGAGAGAGAGAGCAAAGGAAAGAAAGAGAGAGAGAGAGCAAAGGAAAGAAAGAGAGAGAGAGAGCAAAGGAAAGAAAGAGAGAGAGAGCAAAGGAAAGAAAGAGAGAGAGAGCAAAGGAAAGAAAGAGAGAGAGAGCAAAGGAAAGAAAGAGAGAGAGAGCAAAGGAAAGAAAGAGAGAGAGAGCAAAGGAAAGAAAGAGAGAGAGAGCAAAGGAAAGAAAGAGAGAGAGAGCAAAGGAAAGAAAGAGAGAGAGAGCAAAGGAAAGAAAGAGAGAGAGAGCAAAGGAAAGAAAGAGAGAGAGAGCAAAGGAAAGAAAGAGAGAGAGCAAAGGAAAGAAAGAGAGAGAGCAAAGGAAAGAAAGAGAGAGAGAGCAAAGGAAAGAAAGAGAGAGAGAGCAAAGGAAAGAAAGAGAGAGAGAGAGAGCAAAGGAAAGAAAGAGAGAGAGAGCAAAGGAAAGAAAGAGAGAGAGAGAGAGCAAAGGAAAGAAAGAGAGAGAGAGAGAGCAAAGGAAAGAAAGAGAGAGAGAGAGCAAAGGAAAGAAAGAGAGAGAGAGCAAAGGAAAGAAAGAGAGAGAGAGAGAGCAAAGGAAAGAAAGAGAGAGAGAGAGCAAAGGAAAGAAAGAGAGAGAGAGAGAGCAAAGGAAAGAAAGAGAGAGAGAGCAAAGGAAAGAAAGAGAGAGAGAGAGCAAAGGAAAGAAAGAGAGAGAGAGAGAGCAAAGGAAAGAAAGAGAGAGAGAGAGCAAAGGAAAGAAAGAGAGAGAGAGCAAAGGAAAGAAAGAGAGAGAGAGCAAAGGAAAGAAAGAGAGAGAGAGCAAAGGAAAGAAAGAGAGAGAGAGAGCAAAGGAAAGAAAGAGAGAGAGAGCAAAGGAAAGAAAGAGAGAGAGAGAGCAAAGGAAAGAAAGAGAGAGAGAGAGCAAAGGAAAGAAAGAGAGAGAGAGAGCAAAGGAAAGAAAGAGAGAGAGAGAGCAAAGGAAAGAAAGAGAGAGAGAGAGCAAAGGAAAGAAAGAGAGAGAGAGAGCAAAGGAAAGAAAGAGAGAGAGAGAGCAAAGGAAAGAAAGAGAGAGAGAGCAAAGGAAAGAAAGAGAGAGAGAGAGCAAAGGAAAGAAAGAGAGAGAGAGAGCAAAGGAAAGAAAGAGAGAGAGCAAAGGAAAGAAAGAGAGAGAGCAAAGGAAAGAAAGAGAGAGAGCAAAGGAAAGAGAGAAAAAAGAAAGAAGAAAGGAAAAAGAGAGGGGAAGTGAGAGAAACTCTGCTCTCCCTCCTCCATCCTCTGGCGTTTGCGAGAGACGGAACGAGAGAGACTGTGGCTTCATCGTCTGACGTTTGCGTGGGAGGGAGACAGGCTGAAGCTTCATGCTCTATCGGGAGACAATGTGAACGTGTGTAGGTGGCGCACTCATTCCCGAGTGGGGAGGCCCCTTTCGCCGCCACATCACCCATTATGTCAGCAGGGGAAGCGTCTTCGGAGTGGCACTTTCTTAAATGGCTGTTGCTGTGGTCGATCCGTCTTTTTCACGAAACTAACTTCCCTACTAACAAACATTAATTCGAACCTAAAATTCTCTAAACTGAACTCTTGAGTATTGAATGCCCTTATTTCTGTGACTAGGGCGCGAGAGGGAGTAAGAGAGACTGCATGTGCGTGGCTTCTCGTGGCCTAATTCAGAGACGTCACTTTGTAACAACTCATTTATTACTTCGTCACGAAGCAACTCGTGTGAAGGGTTGTTGCGATGGTAATTTCTTTTTACTTTCTGGCGTACAGCCTTCGCAGTATAAAGCGTGTATTGCAATGCTGCGGCAAAAAAGAGGCATTTGTTCGTCAGCAAAACTGTTTTTGCCGGGGCCTGGAAACGAGAAAGTGGGTAAATCGTGAACTTCCCACTGAGAACCGCCCCAGTGCCTGAGCCATCTGAGCTTTCCTGGATGGCCTGCTGGTTGGGCGCCGGGGCGATGGGACGTCGCGTGCAGCGGTTGGCGGTCGCGCCACCGCGTGCTTGGCTCCTCCCGGAATTCGCTTGCCTCAGTGGATTATGCAATTTGTCGAGCTCGTTGCGCGGTAAGGGAAACAACGGAGACGATATATCTGGGAATAGACAAATTCACGTAATCGCCCTTGGGCTTGTTATGTAAGACCTAATTTCTCATAGGGCAGAATGGTACCTGAAATATTACTCGTAGAAACAATATTATTTGCAACTATTGTGTTTACGTTTACAAAAACATTGTTATATATATATATATATATATATATATATATATATATATATATATATATAACCGCGGAAACGTTGCATGCATTATAGATGCACTGTGACTTCGGTGCTGTTCTAAGGTCGCATTCGCAACCAATAGGCTCCTTTCGCTGTCTCTAGTGACATTCAAAATGGGGTTTTTGAGACTTTTGTGTATAAAATGGAATACAATTTTTTTAAAATAATAATTTCGTCTCTTTACAATCTATCACGAACATACGATGTAAAACGTCTTTACCTTCATGGATTTATTTCTGTCAACGGAACATATGTTCGAATTTTATGAATATCTCACACTGACATTTTTGACACAATTGTTGATGATTGATACTTCCGTGTCTTATTTCTTTCGTTTAAATTCGCACATGATGTTATTCCAGAAGAAAACCTTTTTCATTCACGTTTCTGGCCAATGTTTACACTTTACGGCGAACAGAACAACAGAAAAGTTTCTCACAAACTTCCCAGTCTTTCCTTCGCTCGGAATTTAATAAAAGAAACACTCCTTTTAAAACGTGCCATTGCACAGTTTCCGAACTCCGAGTCGCATGCCAAGCGAATGCAGTTCTAGGAAGATCAGGTCTCTTCTGCTCGCGTGAAATATGTGGAGCGTGAGAGAGAGAGAGAGAGAGAGAGAGAGGGGGGAGAGAGACAGTGGGAGAGAGACAGGGGGAGAGAGACAGGGGGAGAGAGAGGGAGAGAGAGGGGGGAGAGAGGGAGGGAGAGGGAGAGAGGGAGAGAGTAGAATGAGAGTAGAATGAGAGTAGGATGAGGGTAGGATGAGAGTAAGATGAGAGTAGGATGAGAGTAGGATGAAAGATGAGAGTAGAATGAGAGAAGGCGATCTGTGGAAAGGAAATGTTAGACTTCTGTTACGAAGAGCCCCGCGCGGTTTCACAGACAAAGGAGACGGCTAAGGACCAGTGGCAGAGGGCCCTTCCGAATGGCCCTGCACCAGCGATGTGTCCCTTCCTATTAGGAATGTGACATCGGTAACAAAACATCGATGTTTCAAAAAATCGATGCTCAAAATTAAAACATCGATGTTAAAATACATCGATCAAAAACCATCATTTTTTTAAAAATCGTTGTTTTTAAATCTGATTTAATACCGTTTATTTTAAATTTGGGGCGGAAAAAAAAGAATTCGATACTAATTCTCGTGTTGAACGTCTAATTAAGATTTAACTGACAAGTTTTTAAAAAAATATTGACTTTTAACAAAACTTTTATTATAAGAACAGTTTGCAGACGAATAGCAGTGATATCTACTATCTTGACGTCCTCGCGAGGAACTGAGTCTGCAAGCGTCATCTCAGAGGTTTAGAGCTGCTTCAGTTCGCCGAAAAGGGCACGGGAAGAAGGGGGACGCCTGCAGACATACGCCTATGACGCCGCTTGCGTAGACGCCTGTCCGCGTGATACGAAGCCAGGCGTAGGAAATATCAGGGGGATCGGGGTCATCACTCAGCCAAGAGGTGCTCCGCTCTGCCCTGCTCTGCTCGATGAAGGTTCGTTCTGTTCGAACCCGTAAATCGCCAGTTAGATTTAGATTTATTAATAATTCTGCAATTAAATTTGAGAACTTGGTGGCAGAATACACTAACTTAACATTACTGAACTTAACAATTTTACAAAATCTACAAACTTTACACATTATCGTGAACATTTCATCGTGCAATCTTTCATATAACTCCACTTCACCACACTTCACTTTCCCTCACTTCACTTCGCCGCACTGCGAAACAAAAAAATCTCCAAGCTCGAACAACCAGCCAAATCATTCGATCACTTCAATTACCTCCCTTACAACACAACTTTATTTTTCATACCATGATTCATGGATCAATCAATCAACATCATATACAAATTCCATTCAACAATATATTTCAAGAAATTAGCGGTAACGTCTTTCTAACACAGTCGTTTCCCTCAGTTTCACAACGTCACTGCACTGCACATTAATAATAATAATAATGATATTAATAACAATAATAATAATAACATTAATAATAATATTAATAATAATAATAATATTAATAATAATAATATTAATAATAATAATAATATTAATAATAATAATAATAATATTAATAATAATAATATTAATAATAATAATAATATTAATAATAACATTAATAATAATAATTAATAATAATAATAATAATTTTATTTCCAAAAGAATTACATTGACAGTGTACAAAAACCATCACCATAAAAATAAAAAAATAAAAACAATAAGAAAGATTACCAATTTTGTTTGACTACTTTACATAGTACACTTCAAACCCTCTCTAAGTACTTTATGTACTTGTCAGAGAGGGGTTTTGTTACATTGTACGCTTGTTTTGTTCTGTTTTTTTCTTATCTTTTTTGTATTACCGTTGTTGATTATAGTTCACTCATTATCAGTACTGTTTGACATAAATTGTTTTTATTGGAATTTAGATTTTTTTCCAAGAAAACTCAACAGTCAGAAAGAAATCATCCAATTATCTAGAATAACAAATAAATTGTAAATAAATAAAAAGATATGTTAGTTGGCAACTGGTTAATATGAAAACTTAGTTATACTTAATTACCATTTTGAAAATTTGTAGTGACAAATCAACAAACAAAACGAAATAAAATTATTATCTAAATTAACAAATCAGGCATATCTAAATTAACAAATGGCAGCTGACATTAACATGAGTTAAATTGTCCAATTATAAATCATTGGAAATTAAATAATTGGACTCAAAAACAAAAATTAATCCATACCGTGAACCATTAACGAAACTAAATGAGAGTATACAATTTTTACAAATTATTATCTTGTGTTGACCGCTGTTTATAATATGAAGATTTATAATATATGAAAATTAAGTTGTACATAATTCACACCATAAAATCCCGCATTGACGAAACTCAACACGCAAAAGAAATCACAATCATCCAATTATTATCTTAACTACACATTAATTGTAAAGCAAAAAAGAAATTAAATAACTAAATTAAAACCAAATAACTGAATGAGTGTAACAGGAACATTATACATTCCTTACAAATTTGAATCTTGTGAAGAGGTAGTTTACTGTATCAGTGAAGATTTAGTTGTAAATAATTAAGAAAGTTCCTGAGCTGTCTATTTTCATGTTATGCCTAGTATCTTGTGTACCATTCTTTTAATTTTTTTTTTTTCAATTCCCTTTTAGATGTAACTTTAAATATTTCATCTGGCATTGAATTCAGCAGTTTTGGAATGGCTGTGTTAAGCATCCTCTCTCCAAATTTATTAAAAGTGTCTGGAAGCATGAAATTGTGTTTTTTCCTAGTTTCATAGCTGTGCCCACTGATTTTTCTGAATTTTTCATTGAAAAAGTTTTTTTGCAGAATTTGAAATTCATACAGTTTTTTAACGGTCATGATTCCATGCATTGCTGCACTCACTTCCAGGGTTAGGTTTGTTCTGCTTATTTTTTCATTAAGGCTTTTAATGCATTTATTTTGCAGGTTCTGAATAATATCAACATGCGATTTTGCTGCAGCTCCCCATACTCCAATTCCATACCTGATCAGAGACTCAATTAATGAGAAGTAAACCAATTTGAAAATTTTATAAGATACGAAATCTTTAATTCTCATTAGTTTCCAAACACATGTTCTGATTTTTTTTGCTTAATTCCAAGATGTGGTCCCTCCAGCTCAGATTTTGATCAAAAGTTACACCTAAATACTTCAGTTTGCTTACAGAATTAATTATATTATTACATTGACAGTTCTTAAAGTCTTTGTGTATGCAGTCAGCTTTGTGAAAGAATATTTTAACTTGTGCTCTTGCAATTTTTGGAGCTGTAATATGCAGTATTCTGGTCTTTTTCTTATTTATAATTAAACCTTTATCATGGCACCATTTTTGAAATATTCCAAATTTTTCCTGTAACTCCATTTCTGCCTTCTTTTGGTCTCTGTTTATAGATAATAGCATCTTGTCATCCGCATACATATAATAGGAACCATTTTCTAGATAATTTTTTAAGTCGTTCACAAATATTAGATAAAGTATGGGGCCTAGGAAACTTCCTTGTGGAATTCCCCTTTTCACAGTTTTTATTTCACTATAAGTATTATCTATTTTTACTCTAAATGATCTTCCTTCTAGATAGCTTTTAAATAACTGTAAGACTTTGCCTCTAACACCTACGCTTTCCAGTGCATCTAACATCTTTTCATGGCTTATTACATCGTAAGCTTTTGACAAGTCGATGCTCAATGCTATCACATGCAATCCCTTGTGTAATTTTTCATTTAATACTTCTCCTAGGTTTTCCAATAAGTCTGTGGTGCTTTTGTTTTTTTGATATGCAAATTGATTTTTATCTATTATTTTATATTTTTCCAGGTAGTTGGTCAGTCTTTGCGATAAGTATTTTTCGAATATTTTACTTATTGTGTTTAATATGGAAATTGGCCTATAGTTTTCATAGCTTGAAAGACTGTCTCCTTTATGTATTGGTCTGATAATGGATACTTTTAATTCATCTGGAAAAGTTCCCTCATTAATGCTTAAGTTGATAATTTTCGTTATAATTGGTGTTATTGAGTTGCTGTTCATTTTTATATCTCTTATAGCTATTTTGTCAATTCCTGGAGCTTTATTACAGTCCATCCCTTTAATTAAAGAACTAGTTTCCTCTAATGTGATATCAGGCAAGTAAAAAGAGTTACTTTGTGTTATTACATTTTTTGGTAGGACTGCTAGGTTACATTTATGTACAATGTCTTCTGTTTGTTGTTGATAAGTGATAGCAAATCTTTCTACTATTTGTTCGATTGAGTTACTATTCCCTAAATTTCTTATTATGACTTCATCTAAAGATTTTTTCTCTGGTACACCAAGTAGTTTATTTATTGTTTTCCAAGTGTTTTTCATGTCGTTTCTGCTATTTTCAAATAGTTTGTTAAAATATTCTTTCTTTTGCTGCTGGATTTTTTTTGTTATGTCATTTCTGATTTTTTTATAATTAATTCTTAGTGTGTCTTTTAATTCTTTATTTTTGACTGAAGTCCTTTTCCATTTTTTAAACAAGTTATCTCTTTGTTTGATCAGTTCATTGATATCTGAGTTTATCCAGGGTTTCAATATTACCTTTCTTCTGCTGTTGTTAGATTCTTTAGAGACTAACGCTATATCATATAAATTTTTTATTACTTTGTACAATTCATTAGCTGTTAAGTTTTGAAGATTAAATTCATTTAAGTTCATTAGTTCTTTTTGTAGTTTACTTTTGTTTATAAATTCATATTTTTTTGTTTCATTTTCGAGAACTATCTTTTTATTTGTGAAATTACATGAGATTCCAATTAAATAATGATCTGTTATCTTGCTTTCCAGTATAAATGGGATTATGTCTTTGGCATTCCCACTAACAGCTATATGATCGATACATGAGCTCACTACTTTATCATTTTTTATTTCAACTCTCGTATCTTTTTTGATACAGTGCACTAATTTGTGATCTAACAAAATGTCTGTGTAATCAATCGTTGTTTTTTCGTCATTGCTGATGTTTATGTTACAATCTCCAATTATTATTTTGTTCATATTTTTATCTGTATTTAAAATTTCATTTAGTTCTTGTAAATAAAGAATTTTGCTTTTGTTAGGTGGTCTATAGACTGCAAATATGCTTAATTTGATTTTATTATTTATTTCTAAATGACCTGCTAATACCTCAAACTGATCACCCACCAAATCCACAAGTTCAAATTTGTATATTTCTTTTACAAATAGTATTATACCTCCTCCTCCTTTCTCTTCTCTTGTTTTTATGTATCTATTAAAATTTGGCAAATTATATTCTAAAAGGTCGTCATTCTTTTTGACACTAATTTCACTCAAGACAATCACATCCATATTTTGGAAGCTATCTCTTATAACTCCACAAAATTCATCCCAATGCTTACTAATTGATCTTATGTTTAAATGAATTACATTAAATTTATCTTTATTTGCATTAATTACGTGATTAAAATCCTTAATGAGGTTGTAACTTTTAGTTTCTTGAATCTCTAAATTATTAATAAAGGAAATATCCATAATAGTTTTTGTTTTCTAATCTTAACTTTCTGTTTAATTAATTTGTTCCAAATCTTCCTCACACCTTATTCTAATCACATTACTTCCCTCATTTTTTCTTATTAATACTTTACCATTTTTAACCCAGCTAAATTTGTAATTTTTTTTCTCTAGCCTTATTTTTGGCTTTCCATAATAAATTAGTGTTATATGGCGTTAAATTCTCATTGATATACAAAGTTTGATCATCCCCATTTTTAAATAAGTCCTTATTTTGCATTTTCTTTCTTTTGCAGTTTAGGATTTTGTCTCTAATTTTTTTCGAGTTGAATTTGACTATTACTTTTAGTTTTTGACGATAATAATAATATTAATAATAATAATATTAATAATAACATTAATAATAATAACATTAATAATAATAATATTAATAATAATAATATTAATAATAATAATATTAATAATAACATTAATAATAATAACATTAATAATAATATTAATAATATTATTAAGTTACATGTCAAAGTCAACGTATAAAGTCAATGTATAAAGTTACATGTCAATACTTCATCTCCTACAAAATTGTGATTATTGTACTGTTTCAAAATCGAAAACGCAAAAACATCGAGCTCTAAAAATCGCTGTTGTAAGAACATCGGCTTTAAAACATCGACATCGATGTCGCATCCCTACTTCCCAGGGCAGGGACGATACCTAACGGTCAAGGCGAGAAGGAAGAAGAAAATGGCTACTAACGAATCGCTTATGATCGGCTACTTCAAGCACAAAGTTCATAAAGAAGAAGAAGAGTTGGAGAGTTGGAGAGTTGGAGAGTTGGAGAGTTGGAGAGTTGGAGAGTTGGAGAGTTGGAGAGTTGGAGAGTTGGAGAGTTGGAGAGTTGGAGAGTTGGAGAGTTGGAGAGTTGGAGAGTTGGAGAGTTGGAGAGTTGGAGAGTTGGAGAGTTGGAGAGTTGGAGAGTTGGAGAGTAGGAGAGTAGGAGAGTAGGAGAGTAGGAGAGTAGGAGAGTTGGAGAGTAGGAGAGTTGGAGAGTTGGAGAGTTGGAGAGTTGGAGAGTTGGAGAGTTGGAGAGTTGGAGAGTTGGAGAGTTGGAGAGTTGGAGAGTTGGAGAGTTGGAGAGTTGGAGAGTTGGAGAGTTGGAGAGTTGGAGAGTTGGAGAGTTGGAGAGTTGGAGAGTTGGAGAGTTGGAGAGTTGGAGAGTTGGAGAGTTGGAGAGTTGGAGAGTTGGAGAGTTGGAGAGTTGGAGAGTTGGAGAGTTGGAGAGTTGGAGAGTAGGAGAGTTGGAGAGTTCACGCTTGCTTCCAACTTGCAGAATGTGGAGTGTATAACATAAATTCACTTGTGCTTTTCGATGAGACATAGACATTTCACCTTCGACTGCAACATAGAATCTTTTTCACTCCCACGAAGGCTCCAAAAGTAGTATCGTAATGTCGACAATTTTACCATTGCATGAGTTGACATCCAGCGGTAAGGCTTTGGAAAAACATGATAAATTTGGGAGCACATTTGAAGACATGCCCTTGATGAAAGGACCATGTTTGATATCGTTCGAAGTCAAGATAACCCCTAAGCAGGACGTGACGTACAGAACACCTTAATATAATAAGAAATATCAGTGTATAAACGCAAAAATATTGTTAGATTCTCCAAACACGTTAAAAATAAGCTGATATAATATGTGTATGGTTCATTTACTATATAAATTTATTTCGTGCAGGGCAACAATGCTCAGATCGGCTGTTTGGAATTTTACAGAAAATACATCACTTCGTTTGGTAGGTCTTTGAATTAATAAGTCCCACGAATTGAGTGTTGATGAGGTGAGAAAACTCTTTGCAGCTGAAAAAATACAGTTATTCTACATCAAATCGCTTTCAATGAGTCTCTTCCGATTTTCCTCCATTCATCAAAACTTCTTGAAAGTTAGGCTACAAATTTCTGCAATTTCTGGGTTCCCTACGATTCCATGAAATTGAATGTGACAGAGCCGGAGCTCCATGTTGCTATCTGTTCGCCAACCAACGAAAATTTTGTATTGCATTTTGTACGTTTAGTTTTGTGGGTCCATTATTTATCTGCGTATTTTGGCAGATTTAATTACTATGTCGAAGGCGCGTGATTACAGAAAATGTACGGGCTCATATTCGATTAGGTTGGCGTATAATCAGCAGAGTCGATGCTTGTCACCTAATTTTGAATGCTAAATTCATTCAGTAAGATCCAGTAAGATTGTTTGTAAATCAGTAAGGAAGGAAAATTTTATTTCAGTTTTCTAATACCTCCATGGCAGTCTTCTTAACCTAAAGGGCGATAATTTTGCTATATTTAAGTAGGTAATTCAAATTAAGGGTTTGATTACGTCGTCTTATGACACATCGAGTTCATTCCTAGAAATAATAAGATAAAGGTTTGAATACAATATTCATGATCACAGAGTAAAGAAGAATGCCCCCTTAGTGCAGCTTCATTTGAAATACCTGCACCACAATGCGCACATAAAATGTAGTACTCAATCAGCGAGTATCTTTGTAGGCTTAACTTCTTTTGTCGGAAATGTAGCATAGGACTACTTAGAGCCGATCCTTTCAAAAGCACTGAGATCCTATATTTCTTGCAATATCATGGCTTTCATGTAGATACAACATTTTCTCATTGCACAACTTGCAGTCGATTGACGTTATTGTCTTTCTGACACCTCATTTTTAAGGGTGCTGCAATGTGTACTATCACTTTTACTGAATCCTGACAGGCTCTTAAAATTTGATAAATACTGATAGAAGGAATATTGGTCTCGTGGAACCACTTGCATTATAATTAATAATTTGAGATACAAATTATCTCTTTGGCAGAATTTACGAAACTATTACTTTTCTGGCTAAGGTTTCCAATCCCTACAATGTTTTCGAGATTTTCGTAATCTCTGACGTAGATAACCAGGGAGGATGTAAACACGGTGTGCGGTTCCCTGTGTCTATTTTCGTGCCAATTAGTGCCATTCAAGAACACGCAAACATGCTGCCGCCTATCCTTCTTCACTCCTACTTCCACCACCACAACCACCACCACCACCACCACCACCACCACCACCACCACCACCACCACCGCCACCACCGCCACCACCGCCACCACCGCCACCACCGCCAC